>CM041776.1:400712404-401312404 GCA_023374045.1 Limonium bicolor | reverse complement strand
ATGTACAGTTGCAGTTCCTGCCACCAGATTTGCCTTCTTCTTCCACCAGTCCGGATTTCCCACTATTTCGAAACAGTTCTCTTTGATGTGCCCACGTTTTTGGCATTTGGTGCAGTGAAGATCTTGTTTATTCACATCCTTTGATGGTTTCTTGTATCCTTGCGTCTGATTAGGTTTCTTCATCTGCTCTCTTTTGGCACTCAGGACTAGAGAGTCTTGTTCACCGTTACCAGTCTTTTTCAGAAATTTGCTTGCGCTTCTCCTCTTGGCATACCATCGAAAAGGCTTCCTGGATGCTAGGCAGAGGATCCTTCAAGAGTATATTGGCGGTGACATTAGAGTATTTCTCGTTCAGTGCCATTAGGAATTGCATGAGTTTTTCTGTCGCTTGCTTGGTTTGGTACGCTTTCTTGGCATCGCATGAACAGGTGGGTTTGCTTTCGAGGGCGTCTAATTGATCCCACAACCGTCTCATTCTTGTATAGAAATCTGAAACGCTCTCAGCATCTTCTTCCATTATGTTCAATTCCTTCTTGAGCGCGTATATCTGGGTTATGTTTGCCTGTTCGTATGTCGAACATAGCGAATTCCACGCATCTTCCGCTCTGGTATAATATATGATAGATTCGTCAATCTCTTTGCTCAAGCACTGACTTAGCCATGAAACTATCATATTATTACATCTTTCCCAATTCCGATACTTCAGGTCATCACGATTTGGTTCTTCTAGGGTTCCATCCAGGAAAGCGAACTTATTCTTTGCTTTGAGAGAGACCGTCACTTTTTGTTTCCAGTCTCCGAATCTTTCCCTGGTCGATTGCTGAAGATGTATCCCAAAACCAGACCTGGGTGGTCATTCGAACTCAAGAAAAATGGGTCATTGCTATCTCCGCCCTTCGCTTCTCCCGAATTGGATGCCTCTGTCTTCTCCTTATCCGCCATTGATAGTTACGGAATTGAGAAGGGAGTGAAGAGAGACAAAGCAAGAAGAGAAAGAAGATGGAAGCGGATCGAATTACTGCTCTGATACCATGTTGATTTTCAGTCAAGAACTGAGTGCACTGGGTTCAGTCTTGACTATCGAGAACAGAGATGAATCGAGAAAGAAGGAAAACACTTTTTGTATTATTACTTGACTGATAACCTATGACTTATGTTTTATCTATGTTCTACGTATACTGAGACGGACTGTTCTTTATATATATACAAAGTAGTAACGGTAATATCGTGAATACCCAACTATCCCTAAGTATACATACAGACCCGGTAATATATACATACATAGGTACATAGGTATATATTTCAACAGTTTCAGGGATCCCACGGAGAAAACACTGATCCTTCCAACCCATTCTTTTTAAGATATTGACTAAGCAAGGAGAGATTTTACTTAGGAATTTCCAAGCATACAGATGGGCTCTTGGAGGAATAAGAGAAGAATCAAGTTTCTTATTTATGACAGAGAAATGGGTGGAAGGCTCAGAGGCTGAAACTGTGTTGAAAGAGTGAATAATCTTGTTGTAGCCTGATTTGACTGAATAATTACCAGAACTAGTACCCACCCATACGCACGAGTCCTTGGAATCTTTATGGAATTTTGTGCTAAGAACATCTATCTGGTCAATGGGGAGGAAGGTATCTGCTATAAGTTGGTGATTCCAGGAGGATTGGTCTTGGTTCATCAGCTGGTTGACATAGGAAAGATTAGGATTTGAAGGAGTTTTGAAGATGGGGCTAGAAGGATTGTTTTTTGCCAACCAGGGGAAGTCCCAAATAACAGTATCTTCTCCATTACCAATGTTTCTCAGAGCTCCCAACTTAATAGTATCAATAGCCAACAACAAGGAGGACCAGATCGGGCTATCTTTTTTCCCTTTAGTGGCTTTGAGGATGCTAGTATTTGGGAAGTATAAGGCTTTTAGAGATTTGCTAACAAGGCTGTGGTCATTTGTGAGGATTAACCAAATCTGTTTAGCAAGCAAGGCTTGGTTGAAAGCTGCAATATGTCTAAATCCCAACCCACCTTGGTCAAAATCAGAACACACAGATTCCCATTTTTTCCAATGCATGCTTTTCTTTTTTTTCAGAACCCGTCCCTCCATCAAAATTGAGCACAAATAGAATTAATTTTTTTAATGATCCCTACTGGAAGTTTAAAGAGAGACATAGTAAAGGTAGGGATTGCTTGGAGAACACTCATTATGAGGATGGATCTCGCCGTATGGGAAACAGGTCTATTCCAACCATGGACCTTTTTTTGGAGGGAATCAAGAAGGTAACTAAAAGTTTCTTTTTTGTTCCTTCCCACTTTGATAGGTAACCCAAGATATTTGGAAAAGGAATTGACCTGATGGACATTAAGAATCATAGCTAGACTGTCTTTCAACCGATGAGGGACTTTTGCTGAAAACAATTTCAGATTTTTCTTGGTTGATTTGTTGGCCTGAAGCTTCAAGAAAGGAGTTTAGAATAGTGGCTATGGTGTGGGTGTTAGTGGAGTTTACTTTTCCATAGAAGATAATATCATCCGCAAAAGCCAAAGGAGAAATAGGAGGGGCATTTTTTGCAAGCTGGATACCCTCATAGGTAAGGTTTGTCATGGCATTATTGAGGGTTCTGGATAGGGCTTCTTGAGCAATGATGAAGAGGAAAGGGAGATGGGGTCACCCTGCCTAATTCATCTCTTTTGTTTGAACAATCTACCTGGGGCTCCGTTCAAAATAATAGTTCCCTCCACCGAGGTAACACAGTTCATAACAGGGATCCTCCAAGCATCAGGGAAACCCATAGCTAGAATGATTTTATCAAGGAACTGCCAACTAAGCCTATCATAAGCTTTGCTCAAATCAATTTTACAAGAGAACAAACCTTTCATTTTTGTAAGGGATTTCTCTATTGTGGTGTAACTCTTCAGCTAGAATAACATTATCAATAAGTAACCTATCTTTGACAAAACCATATTGATTTTGGGAAATGATTCGAGGGAGGATGTCTTGGATTCGATTGGCTAACACTTTGGTGGCTATTTTGTATGTGAAGTTGCATAGGGCAATGGGCCTGAATTTTAAGAGGGAAGTAGCACCTTTTTCTTTAGGGATAAGGGCAATGTGGTAGTTGTTAAGCTTAGCAGAAATGGGGTTTCCTTGGAGAATATTCAAGACCGTGTCAATAACCTGTTTCCCAACATCAGACCAAAAAAGTTTTAAAAAACACACCATTGAGCCCATCTGGACCCGGTGCTTGTTTGATCCTAATTGTTTAGAAGCACTCACAATCTCCTATATAGAGTAAGGTCTTTTGAGGTCCTCAATGCAATCTGGGGGAAGAATCTCATTCACTTCTAACATAAACCGATCCATGTTCCTGACAGTAGAAACTGAAACAGCACTTCAAAGTAACTAGCAGCAATACAATCTAGCTCAGCCCAATCATAATGCATGTTCCCATTTCTATCCTGAAGGCAAAAAATTTCATTCCTCCTCCTACTATTCATAGAAGCTCTACTGTGAAAGTAAGTAGTGTTTTTGTCTCCCTCCTTGATCCACCTATCCCTAGATCTTTGTTTCCATTTTGTTTCTTTCTTTAACAGAAGCAGCTCAATTTCTAGAAGGAGTCTTTTTCTGTTGGCAATAGCCCACTCACTCTGGACCCCCGAGGAGATAATCTCTAATTCCTTTCTTTTGTGGCTCAATTTGTGTTTTATTTTTTGAAGGACCACCCATTCCAAGCCAGGAGCTTCTTTTTACAGCCGAAGATGTTGCTCATAAGATCTTCCATAGACTCACCCCAGATAGATTCCACAATGGTTTTACAATGTTTGTCACGAGCCCATACATTTTTAAATCTGAACATTTTGGAAGGTTTTTTGTGGTTGCCTAATAATTTGAGAAGGATGGGGCAATGATCAGAACATTCCCTAGGGAGATGATGTATTGAAATAGATGGAAATAGGTCAATAATATTTTGAGTGGCAAAAACTCTATATAATATACTAATAGAAGTGAAAGGCTCAGCTTGGCAGTTGGTGTAAGTGAAAGGAAAACCTACAAAACCTAAATCTACAAGTCCAGATTGAAAAATAACATGTCTAAAGGGAGCCATTTGGTCTTCCCCGCTCCTTCTCCCTCCTTTTTTTTCACTTTCATAGAGGATTTGGTTAAAGTCCCCTCCTATTATCCAGGGCATAGAAATATCAGCTTTAAGAGTTTTAATCAAATCCCAGGAATAGTGTTTAAGCTGTCAATTAGACCACCCATAAAAACCAGTAAACATAAAATTGGTCATACCTGGGAGTTGGACTTCTGCAGCAATGTGGTGAGGAGAGTGATTGAAGGGATTGATGACGCACTCCTTAGACCATAAGAGAAGAAGGCCCCCACTTTTCCCAATGCTACTAATCGCCCATCTCGAGTAATTTCTCAATTTTCTAACAAGCACATCCATATCTACATTTGCTTTATGAGTCTCCATCAGAAATACCAGATTGGGTTTGTGTTCCTTGAGCAGGAAGGACACCCAATCTACTGCACAGGGGCGACCCAACCCTCGGCAGTTGAGAAAGAGGCAACTCATTTGGATAGGCAGCTTGGATTGCCTCATAGAACTCAGTCTCCTCCAACTCAAACAGTGGGACAGGTGAGCTGGTCATTAGTGGACTAAGACCACAGGTTTTCCTTTTTTTTTTGAAAGCATCAGAATGTCTAGGACTCAGGCTGGAATCTGGAAACATCTTTGCCTTACCTATGACGCTAGAGGAAGGCTGGATAGGGGTGAATCCATGAGTCACATTGGAGGGGTTGATACAGACTCCCCTAGACATGTTATCAGAGGGGGAGGAACCATCATCCTTAGGACAAATTGAGATACAATGGGTAGCAAAAGGAGGGGATATGACAAGGTTTTTCTTTGGATCTGAAATCTTTACTGAAGAAAGTCATAGCTTGCCCCCAATCAAAGTGGTTTACATCTTTTTTAGGCTCCACAGAGGGAGGATAAGGGAGAGTTCCCGCAACAGGTTCTGAAATAATGGTAGAAGAAACCATGATGGATGTCAAGGGTGCAGAGTATTGATTGAAGCCAGGGGTTTCACTGATTGGTAAATCTGGAGAACAGCATTGGGTTTGGATGGCTGTGAGGAGGTGATTTGGGTAGGGTTTCTTGAGGAAGAGGGTGCAAGGGTGAGGTATCAACAGGCAGCGTGGCCAGAGTAAGGTCCACATTAATAGCAGAGGGATTGAAATTGAGGAGTTTTCAAATTGAGAGACCATATCAGTAAGACTGTCTAGGGCACCTTCATCTTTCCATTGTTTAAACAGAGCAAATTCAGAGGCTTTAGCTAGGGCAGCGGCATACTCAGACCAAATCCAAGGACCAAATCTATCAGGAACAATTTCAGATTCTTTCAGAAGGAGACATTCAGACATAATATGGCTCACCCTACCACATCTGTAACAGATACTTGGCAGGTTTTCATAAGACAATCTAAACACTCTATTGTCATTTGCTGTTTTTAGAATAAGCATACGGCATAGAGGATCAGCAATTTTGATCTCAACTCTGATTCGAAGGATTTTAGCTACTAACGGGTTGAATCTCTCTTGGCATTCCACAAATTAATTTCCCAATACAGTTAGCCAACTACCCATATTTTAATCTCTGTAGTATCATGTTCCTCAATATTGATTTTAGGGTTGATATCTACAACAGCTAAAAGCCTATTATGAAAATGCCAAGGACCTCCAGCTAGACGTTCTTCATATCAGCTTCGCACGAAAATTGGAAAGAAAAACGGTTACAACCTACCTCAGTAATCCTAAATCCCGGCTTGGAATTCCAAATGTGAGTCATGGCATTTTGAAGATCCTTGGGAGCAACCCGGTTTGGACTCCACAAACGACCAAAGAGGGCTTTCTGGAAATCGGGGTCATTTTGCGAGTTGGACAGACTCCCTTCATCTATCAAACTAGATTCTGTAGGATGGAGTTGAAGACGCGAGCAGTTAGCTATGATGAAGTCCATCGGGGGGCACAGGCAAAGCTAGGGGTAATTCTTTGGATTATGAGGCTAATTAGGGATTTTTTTGATTTCGATTTCTCTGGTTTTGGGGTAACTACCAACTCAGAAACTATTCTAATTTTTTTGAGAGCTTCTACTAGTGAATCAGGAGGAACAAGCAAGATATTTTTTTCTTCAGAGTACTTACTAAATCTTACCTCGACAGGCGAGTTGATATCACCTGAGAGACTAAGATCTTCTGCAGCAGGAACAACAGAGAGAGGCGAGAGAGGGGATCCTCTTGCTGGCTGTCGTTGGAACTCGGCGGCATTGATGTCGGAGGTGACGTGCATGCAAAGCGGACGGGAGGCTGTGAGGGAGAGGAGCTGTTCCAACGCTCGGGATTGTAGGTCATCATTCCGGGAGAGCTCAGGGGAGAGCAAGGCAGGGCTACCTCCTTCAATGTCTGGTTAGCAGCCCACAGGAGAGGCGAAGAGGCGCGCGTGGCTAAGCGCGTTCTCTTCTCTCTACTTTTCACCATAAAGTTTACAGGTTTCTACCCAACGGTTCCCCACTCCTCTCTTTTCAGTAGTCCTTCCTCAAATTCATTTCTGACATGTCATGGGTTTGTTTGATGTAAGTTGTTTGGAATTTGCAGTCAAAATAGTTACAAATAGAAGAGAATAACTGAAGCGGTCTAGAATACTGTCAACAACGCAGTGCATCAAGGGTAGCCAATATTTTATATAGCTGATATTGTGGCATCTTAAAATATACTAGTACAAAAGAAGTGTAGCTATATGTGCAAGGAAATACGACTCAGCGACTTAGTTCAATATCAATGTATTATAGATGCTCGGAAAAATATCTATGTATTATATAGAACAATATTGGTTTTATATACTACCTCCTGTGGAGGGTGATTTTTCGGTATGAGCGGGTCTATCTAAATATGGTTCTTGACTGAGAAGCCTAGATCCTAAAATGCCATTCTGTGGAGGGTGAAAACCCGTTACTCTGGCAGCCCTCGAATACCTACTAAATCGTCCGTCTTTCCAGAAAGCATAAGGGGAGTACAAGTGTGCACTACACCCACTCTCAATGGGCTCCACGTGGACTTATGCCCTAAGGGCGGAAATTGACTAGAGTCGCCACCTAGTTTGACCTAAGGAACTAGGAAGGAAGGAGAGGGGTCCTAAGAACCGTTAATTGACTCTGATGATTTGTTGCCTATGGATAGGACTTATCTGATCATACTAGAGATTCTGTATGGGTTCACACTGGGTTACACCCCTTAGAAGTGGCAACGACCACGACTTCGGATTGGTGCCCGAGGAAACCTCGGTCTCCAATTGTCCGGATTACCTTCTTCTAAAACCTTATTAAAGAGATTCGTTTAAAAGCCAAGAATAAGATTAGGATGGGAGGAGAGAAAACGAGTGGATGAAACGAGCTTTTCTGCCAAGCTAACGCCAAGAAGACGAATTGAAGAATTCGAATGAGTATGGAATGAAAGATTAGGAGTCTGATTTTAAGAGTTGAAGGAGTCGAGGGTTTGTGAGAGTGAGAGGGGATTTGAATGTTTGACAGATATGAATATCACCTTAGAGTTGGAAACAGGGTTTTTGGATTGCAATGGGGTCGCACCCTGTGTGGGCTGCCTACATACTCAACCCCCTATTGAGATTAGACCTTACGTAGTTCCAGGTTTTTGGGTTTTGGAAGTTTTGATGTTTGTGGGTTTTGAAGATATTTGAGATATTCGATATTCAGAAGGGTGTGGAGTTTTGAGAAGTTTCGGGTTTGGGATGCTGGTCTGTGAGACACCCGGGTCCGTGAGACGTTTGAAACCTTGAGATGTCAAAGTCTGTGAGACGCTCGGGTCTGTGAGACGCTCAGGTCTATGAGACATTCGAATCATTGGAATGACAAAGTCTGTGAGACGCTCGAGTCTGTGAGACATTTAGACTGTATGGGAAAATGGAAAGGAATTGAAATTGAATTGAAATCGAAGTTGAATGAATTTTAATTTGAATTGAAGTTGAATCGAATTGGAATTGAATTTGAATGAGTTTGGAATTGAATTGGAGTTGAGGTTGAATTAGGCTTGAATTGAGTTGGGTTGGGATTGGATTTGGGCCGGGTCGAAATTTGGTCAAGGTCAAAGTTGGATGAGGTCAAAGTTGGGTCCAAGTCAAAGTTGGTCAAAGTTGGGTCAATATCAAAGTTGAACCAGGTCAAAGTCAAAGTTAGACCGAGTCAAAGTTAGGTCAAGGTCAAAGTTGGACCAGTTCAAAGATTGGGTTGGTCATAATTGGACCGGGTCAAAGTTAGACCGGATTGGGCCTTGGTCAAGGTTTGGGCCGGGTCAAAGTTTGGGTTGGTCATAATTGGACCGGAGTCAAAGTTGGACCGGATTAGGCCTTGGTCAAGGTTGTGGGGGCCGTGATTGGGCCTTGGTTTCCACCGCTTGAATGTTTTGGGCTGAATTGGGCCGAATTAAGCCTCGGTCAAGATTTGGACCAGATTGGGGCCTTGGTTAGCTTTTAGGTTGAATTGGGCCGGATTGGGCCTGAAATGGGTTTGAGCCCGAAAGGGTTTAGCCTGAAATGGGTTTGGGCCCGAGTTTTGTGAAGTTGGACCAGGTCAAAATGGGCCATTTGATGTGGCTAAATTGGCCCAGTTTGGGGTTTTTGGTCTTTCTTAAGGAAATACACGTTGGGCTAGATCAAAATTGGGCCTAAAAAAAAGGTTAAGAAGTGGGTTGTTATTGGATTGATTTGAGACTCATTTTATGGATTGGATTTTTGACATATTTTGAGGATTTGATTTTTTTTTGGGTTTTTGAATTGATTTTGGAATTGAATAATTGATTGTGAATTTTATTCTGACATTATGGATGATTTGGAAAATTTTAAGGAAAATAGGTATTCTCTCATGGGCCGTGTCTAGGACCCGTATTCATGGAGGATACCCAACCTAAAGCTTTCTACAAAGGGGGTGACCTATGGTAACTAGAGCTTCCTATGTCTTGGACCTCTATATTGGGCTAGGCCCAACACTTACCAAGCTAGTCTATACAATATGAACATATAATACATATAATCATGAATTTGAAATTGAAGATAGGTAACAAGTCTAACATGAAGTTAAATGACAAGGTTTCGGGTATATACACTTGTTCCTTTCTCATTTTTTCTTTTTTAGCACTAAATCAGAATCAAATTACAACACGGTCCTAAAATGTGGATTGCTAATCCGTTTATTAATTGCTCATTAATCTTCAGAATATCTAAACGAGTGCTCTGAATTAAAAGAACAAAGAGACGACATCTTGGTTTGCTAAAAATATGTACGGCAAGGCAAAATATGGGTCCTATTCATGAAACTCTAAATTGAGGTTAATTAGGAAGTGAATCCTAATCAATGAAATTATAATTTAATACTCGGATGAGGTGGAAAATATTCACTAAACTATTATCTCTTTTCAAGTAAAAAGAACAACATGAACCGGTCATTGCTCTCTGATTGTACTGTTTTAAAACCTCTATTTTGATATTGTCTCGAACATAAGAGTGAATTAAATTAGTTAGATCAACGACCAAGGAAAGAAAAATCAGACACCGATTCAAGCATTAGATATAGTGAGCAAAGTATGGATCGTCAACGTGCAAATATACGGAAGATAAGACTGCAGCATTTCAATATGCAAATTCTCGCAAGCATGCTAAGGGTATCACCCATTCAGACAACAGTTTAAAGAAACTTTGGGTTTAAGAAATGGTGTACCAGAAAAATTGATAGGTATATCCTGCAGAATTAACACATAGATAGAATAAACACACTAGATTAGGTTGTGAGTGCAATTGGTCAAGTAAACAACAACAGAAAATGAAAAAAACTGGGAGAAATGTAAATAGTAGGAGCATATGATATTGATATGTTCATGACGATTCAGGGGCGAACTCAAAACTCTGGTAAAGCAGCTCCCATGAGAAGCTCGAAGCTAATGGGACGTTCAACATAAGTGACAAAGCAACACAAAAGATGAAAGGTTAGTTCATAAAATGCCAGACAGTTCAACCAAAGGAAGGAATATGTGGCATAAAGGCCGAAGCATTGCTCCTGCACCAGCATTTTGATTTCTCCATATTTGTCAGAACTCCAACAGAGGAAAGGCATGATTTGCTTCAGAAGCAATATTATATACTGCAGGGTCATATGATAACTAAACATGACTGAACAGAGATATTCAACCAAGGAGCGCACAGAGACGAAATCGAGCCAAAACCATAAACGACTTGTCAAACCGAAGCCGGTTGTTCCTCTGCAATCTAGCTTAATTATCTAACTTGTTTTCTGCAATCTAGCTTTTCTATGCTTTTATTAAATTACTCTTTTCACTGTTTCAAAACCTATTCTCCACGAAACCTCTTCTCAATTGTCACTTTGTCTAATTCCTTTACCATTTGTCTATTCGTCTTTATATTTTTATTTGCTTGAGGACAAGCAAAAGCCAAGTGTGAGGAAGTTGATAAGTGCAAAACATATAGACTTATTGGTTTAATCCCTTATAAATTGTAGCATTTTAAGTAATGTTTTCTCACTTATCTTGGGTTTTTCCTATAATTATGTTGTGATATTAACTGATGTATTATATATATGTTAAATGTATGGAAAATGCCATATAAACAATATATCAAAGAGGATTAAAATCAGTCACGACATGCGCACGTGATTGGCCTGATAGCCGTGTCACGTCCGTGCCACGTCCGTGAATAAAAGGGCGGACAAGGGACAACGTGTCCGCGGATATTACCCTGACAGAGACGACAAACGAAGCAGAAAGGATAGGCACGTCCGTGGAAAAGACACGGACAAGACACGGACAAGAGAAGATTGGCTTGAGTCACGTCCGCAGATTTTAACCCGGACAAGGGACGGACTAAGCCATGACCGTGGCCTGTCCGCGGAAATAAACCCGACAAGACAAAGGAGCAAGTGTGAGACGTCCATGTAAATAACCCGCACAGAGGCGGACGCATGTATTCCAGATTCCAGATCCAATTATTTTGACGCCCCGACCGTCTCCCCAGTTTTTCTTGTGCGGCGCCTGCAAACACATCTATCTACTATCAGCAATATCAGGCGCCGCCCCATTCCATTCCTTGAATCTCTCACGCGGTGCTCCCTCTGTCTTCTCCTCCTCCTCCTTCTTCTATAAAATCCACGCTCCTCCAACCTTCTTCAATGTCCCTTCCTTCCCCAGTTTAAGTTCTTTCTTTGTTCATCAGCCTTACGCTGTTAGTTTCCATAGAACCAACGAAGAATCATGTGCCCAATCGTTTGTTCTTCTTCGTTGGTTCCTACTATTTTATTTCTTATGCTTGTTTTTTACTGTATAATTATGTGTGATTAATAACCCTAGCCTTCCCGGGTTAGGAAGCAAGCCTACTTTATATAATTGTGTTTTAAGCTTAAGCCTTTCTATAAGTATTAATCTAAGCAGTATTTTGATTCTTGTTGTCCTTAATGTGCTTTAATCTTCTTTGCAAAATTATTAAGGTGATATTTGTAGCTCTTTGTCAAAATGCAGTGCTGAGACAAGGTTCTAGACATAGGAAGTCAAATGGGCTAACGACTAGAAGCGAGTTTCTCGCCGTATGGTTAATCTATCTCCAATAGGGATTATTAATATGTGATTAATTTATTAATAACTTAAGCAAGGATTGAGCTTGTTGTTTAAATTAATCAGGGTTATTAGACAGGGAACAAGTCAATAAACTACTAATAAGATTCTTGAGTTTTATTGCTAAAGTGGGAAAGTTATATTAATATGATTAAATAAAATAGGTAAGCAGAGTAACCCGGGATGCTTCTTTAAAGCACAAAAGATTTATAATTTCTATTTCTTTCTGTTTTAATTAATTGTTTTTTTTATTGTGTCTTAAGTTAGCTGTTAATCTTTTCAATCAAAATGATAAAATCTTTTTAATAGAAATCTCAGTCAATTTTCTACACTATCAGTTATCCACAGCGAGGTCCCCAAGAGTACGACAACCCACATATCCACTATTCCGCAAAACGATAGGTACACAACTGCCTAAGTGGTAGAAGTTGTAACACACTTTTATCCCAACAAGTTTTTGGCGCCGTTGCCGGGGACCTCCGGCACGGTTAATTGATAGTTCTTAATTTTATTGAGTTTTCTATTTATAAATATGTGATATATTTTGCTACTCTTATTATGTGATATATTTTGCTAATCTTTAATTTTGTTTCTATTATTTTTTTTCTATTATATCTTGTTTCTGTTATATATTTTATTATATTTTGTTTCTGTTATATTTTGTTTCTATTACTCTATTAATATTTTAATTGTGTAGTATTCTGTTAATATATTAATTTTTTTCATAATTCAGTCATTTATTTTTCAGCAACTAACTTCTAACATTTATTTTCTGTCATTTAAATTCTGCAATCTAATTCCTAACATTTAAATTTCTGTCATTTAAATTCAGTAATCTAATTTCTAACATTTAAATTTCTGTCATTTAAATCCAGTTCTTTATATTTCTGTCATTTAATTACTGTCATTTAAATTCCAGCAATTTATATTCAGCACTTTTTCTTTTAATTATTTACTGCATTTATTTTGTTTTTTTTCTTTTCTTTTTTGTTTCATTATTTACGGTTTATCTAAATCAATCAAAAAATTAAAAAAAAAACGAAGTTAAGTTGTGTCCGGCCCTAAAAAGCCGGATACAAACACGAACACGTAACAAAAATAAAAAAAAAAAAAACGGGACTTACGTCCGCCTAAAAAAGGCAACGCAAGCCGGACTTAAAAAAAAAGACGATAAACACGTCCGCCCTTATTTGGACGGACAAAGACACGGACGACAGAAAGAAAACAACGCGTCCGCCCAAATTAATGCGGACAGAACACGGACGCGAGATACGTCCGCCCTTATTTCACCCGGACACAGCCACGGACGTGCAGAGTTTACAAAAAAAAACCTGTCTCGCGCTCCCGATTTCCTATTCCCTCTTCTTCTACCTCTGAACTTTGGCGCCTTCCTCCAGTTCGCCACCACGCCAACAACCAAGGCCACAGCCGACTGCAAGCAGCGACCACCGACGCGCACTCCGACGCCGCCCTCCACACCCCGTCGACGACGCGCAGCGACGCACAGCCGCACCACTGCCGAAATCCCAATTCCAAACAGGTTTTTCAATTCGTTTTCATTTTCTGTCGAATTGGATTACTTTAGATAGTTAATGTGTGGATTTTTATGTTAAATTGTTGTAGAATTGTGCAAACGTGAAATAATCTATGAGATTTGCAAGTTTCTGAATTAATTTGTGAGATTTTGGGGGTGAATTTGGAGTTCTGTTCGCAAACCCGACGATTTAGGGTTCTTCGATGCGTCCGGGTTTGCGTCCGGCCCTGTGTCCGGCCCTGCAAACCCGGACATGTATATATTTAAAAAATTGAAAAAATTCTAGGTTGTTTAGCCGATGCATTGTAGTGTTTTGTTTGATAATTTAATTTTTATGCTATTTATGTTTATTTACTTTTAATTTCAAAATTCATTAGTATGGCTCGTACACGAGGTGACCATTTGGATTCTGGCCCTACTAGGGGCAACTGCCCCGGTGCGTCTTCTTCTTCTGCACCTCCTCCTCATCCGGCTCTACGGATGACGGTTTCGTTTCAGCAGAGGCCCGTGCCTGGTATGATCTGGGTAAGGACTTTGTGATGGAGAGGCGAATAGCGCCTGAGGTGATCGAGGCTACAGGGGTGGACACCCTGTTTGCTGGTTTTGGACTCTCACGGGTCCTAAAGATGGGCGAGGGACTCTTCCTTCCGGTTATGGTGAGAGAGTTCTATGCGAATCCCCAGGCGGGCAATCTGAGCATCACTTCTTTTGTCCGCCATCTCCCCATTGAGATCACAACACCGGCGACCTTCTCTACTATCCTGCAGATTCCGGATAGCCCTGACCATATCCGAGGATTCACAGAGGATCACCTGCAAAGATCGAAGGCGAGGTGGCTTCAGGATATAGGTCGGATGACCCGACGTAGAGGGGAGGAGGACAAGGATGTCCTCCCTTACACTAGTTTCCCCCCATACTACTACAGAGGCTGCTACTAGAGATCCTTAGTCATCAGATCCGCCCCCATGGTGCGATCAATGCTTTTGATGAGGATTGCGCGCTCTTGGACTACTTTCTCTCGCCATCTCTGCCCATTCAGCGTGTCTCCATCTCGCACATCATGTTCGGCCAGCTACATAAGGCGGTCTCCTATCTGAGGACGAAGAAGAAGAAGATCACTCCCATTTTTCCTTCTTTTTTCCCTCCAGCACCACCTCTGCTTTGTCCCTTCCAGAGGGCTTCACACAGGGATTAGAGGTCAGGACGGGAGAGCGCCCTGTCACACTGCAGACCGTGAGAAGCTGGGGCTTTATGCCTTTAGAGGACGGTACCTGGGTCAGAGGTCGCTCTAGCCGGTCTTCCACAGCTTCCTCCACTGCAGCAGGGACCAGTACGGGAGCTACACCTTCAGCTGATCCCGAGCCACCTACCGCTGACACAGTAGAGGGAGATGAGCCCTACGTGCCGACGACCGCTGTGATGCAGATCTCAGCTCCTGTTCCGATACCCGCCTGTCACATCAGACCTGCAGGCTCAGCTTCAGGCATTCCACCAGATGCAGTAGCAGATGCATCAGAGGTTTAGAGCTTCGAGCAGACCTAGTAGAGGATGCTGGCTGAGCAGACTTCACTCCGTGAGGCCCAGATACAGATGACTCAGCGCTTAGACCGGAGTGACGAGTTGCATGCACAGACAACTCAGCAGCAGGAGCGGACCGCTCAGCTCTTACAGCATCTCCTCACTTAGATAGGCCAGGGATCAGCGCAGCCTCCACCGCCACCACAGTGATTTTATTTTCATTTTTTATTTCTCTTTTGTTGACTAACTTTTTGTAGACTCATACTGTTTTAACCTTGTCAAACTTTTGTTGTATACAGAAGGTAACAGTTCAGTTTATTTTATGCCTTTATTTTCTACAATGCTTTATTATTTATGTTTTTCCTTTTATTATTTTTGGTGAAATTTGAGTTCTGCTGGCTATACATGTTTTTCTTTTCAGAATACATTATATATTCGAACATATAGCTGAACTCGCATATGGAAAGCAACCTCAGTTGCTCTAGGAATTTTGATATCTTCGGTTGAACACTTGCGTGAACTTAAGTGTGAGGAACGTCTCACCCCTACCAAAGCTTTAAGTGTGAGGAAGGGTACCTTCCTCAATCTACGATATAAGGGGAGTCTCAGTTCTTTCTCTATTATATTAAGTTCAACCTATCTGATGTTAACCTACTCTATTAATTTAATCCTTTATGAGTCTATCATATTTTGAAAGGTCCTTTTTCTTGAATTAATTTTGAACAAATGAGGACATTGTTCCTCTCAACTGTGAGGAAGTAGAGACCTTTCCCTAAAAATATGTCAGTTGTTCATTATGCCACACTCGCTTTTTGCTACTCTAATTGCCAACATTAAAAAAAATGGAAAAAATGAGATAAGATATTTGTAGAAGTGTTTGAAATTAAGTCAAGTGACAACTGAAAGATGGTTTTATTTAAAGGAGTTTGTATAAAATTATTTTAAATCAAAATACTCTATTTTCACTCAAAATACGATAGACCTGCTAATTGTAAAAACCAGTTTTGTTTAGCTTGGGATATAGGAAATTATTGGAAAGTTAGGAAAGAAGGATAAGACAAGGTACTCCGCTATTTATAAATTTTTCTAAACCAAAAACAGGCCTCGTCTATCCGGTTATTAAGTTCTTCGGGGTGCTTTAACACCTATCTACCTAAGGTCTCGTGATCTGGGATAGAAGACCCAACACCGCTACAAGGATAGAGAGAAAAGTCTAGGGTACAGAAAAATAATCCAATAAAAAAATGTTTGCTTTGTATATACAATCTTCGCATTCAAAAAAAAATGAATGAAAGTAATAAATTGCAATTTATGAACATGAGTACGTGGTGTTGAAAGTACTGCGGAATAAGGCAATACTTCACACCCCTTGTCATCCCGGTTTAGAGAACTGAAATTGGAGGAAAATCCCAGGTTAATCTAACTTGTTTTCTGCAATCTAGCTTTTCTATGCTTTTATTAAATTACTCTTTTTCACTGTTTGCAAAACCTACTTCTCAGAACAAGAATTATTCTTTCAATTGTCACTTTGTCTAAGTTCATTCTACACTTATTTAATCTTGTTTTATACTACGGCTTAGAGATAATTATATTCTTTATTTGCTTGAGGACAAGCAAAAGCCAAGTGTGAGGAAGTTTGATAAGTGCAAAACATATAGACTTATTAAGGTTTAATCACCTTATAAATTGTAGCATTTTAAGTAATGTTTCTCACTTATCTTGGGTTTTTCCTATAATTATGTTGTGATATTAACTGATGTATTATATGTGTTAAATGTAGGGAAAATATCATATAAACAGATATATCAAAGATGGATTAAAATCAGTCACACGACATGCACGTGATTGGCCTGATAGTCGTGTCACGTCCGTTGCCACGTCCGTGGAATAAAGGGCGGACAAGGGACAACGTGTCCGCGGATATTAACCCGGACAGAGACACGAGGACACGAAGAAAGGATGGCACGTCCGTGGAAAAAGACACGGAAAAGACACGGGCAAGAGAAGATTGGCTTGAGTCACGTCCACAGATTTAACCTGGACAAGGGACGGACTAAGCCATGTGACCGTGTGGAAATAAACCCGGACAAGACTAAGGAGCAAAGTGTGAGACGTTCGTGGAAATAACCCGGACACAGAGGCGGACGCGTGTAAATTACCAGATCCAGATCCATTATTTGACGCCCCGACCGTCTTCCCCAGTTTTCTTGCAGCGCCTGCAAACACATCTATCTACTATCAGCAATATCAGGCGCCGCCCATTCCATTCCTTGAACTCTCACGCGGTGTTCCCTCTGTCTTTTCCTCCTCCTTTCTTCTATAAAACCCACGCTCCTTCAACCTTCTTCAATGTCCCTTCCTTCCCAGTTTAAGTTCTTTCTTTGTTCTTTGTTCATTAGCCTTACGCTGTTAGTTTCAGAGAACCAACGAAGAAGTCGAATGGCCAATCGTTCGTTCTTCTTCGTTGGTTCCTACTATTTTATTTCTTATGCTGTTTTACTGTATAATTATGTGTGATTAATAAACCTAGCCTTCCCGGGTTAGGAAGCAAGCCTACTTTATATAATTGTGTTATGTAAGCTTTCCAGTATAATTTATCTAAGCAGTATTTTGATTCTTGTCCTTAATGCGCTTTAATCTTCTTGCAAATTATTAAAGTGATATTGTAGCTCTTTGTCAAAATGCAGTGCTGAGACAAGGTTCTAGACATAGGAAGTCAAATGGGCTAACGACTAGAAGCGAGTTTCTCGCCGTATAGGTTAATCTATCTCAATAGAGATTATTAATAATGCGATTAATTTATTAATAACTTGAGCAAGGATTGCGCTTGTTGTTTAAATTAATCATGGTTTATTAGACAGGAAACGGTCAATAAACTAATTAAGATTCTTGAGTTAAGTGGGAAAGTTATATTAATATGATTAAATAAAATAGGTAAGCAGAGTAGTAACCCGGGATGCTTCTTAAACACAAAAAGATTTATAATTTTTATTTCTTTTCTGTTTTAATTAATTGTTTTTTATTATTGTCTTATGAGTTAGCTGTTAATCTTTCCATCAAAATGATAAAATCTGTTTAATAGAAATCTCAGTCAATTTACTACACTATCAGTTATCCACAGTGAGGTCCCCAAGAGTACGACAACCCACATATCCACTATTCCGCAAAACGATAGGTACACTGCCTAAGTGGTAGAAGTGTAACACACTTTTATCCCAAAAACACCCCAAGGACTTAATAATCGAATGAAGAGGCCTGTTTTGGTTCAGAAATTTTAATTCAGATCAGCGGAGTACCTTGCCTTATCCTTTCATTCCAAACTTTCACATTATTCCAAAGACCCCAAAGCTAGACCAATTCAATTTTCATAATCAGCTAATCCACCAAATTTCAGTGAAAACAAATATATTTGAATAAAACTAAACAAACAAACAACCTAGAGCAGAAAGTTTCTTGAAGGTGGCCATCAGGCTCCTTTTCAAAACTTCCAAATTATTATTATTTTTTTTTTTTTGGCCACTTACAAGAGATAATTCTTTCAAAATTAGAGGACAAACAAAAACAAATGTGGCATTAAGTGTAACTGGCATATTTTCAGGGAAAGGTCCTACTTCCTCACACTTAAGAGGAGCAATGTCCTCATTGTTCAAAAATAAAATCAAGAGAAGACCTTTCAAAATATGCCAGACTCATGAAGAATTTCATTCAGGACAATCATGGACTGATATAAAATAAGCATTAAGCATGATAGGCTGAACATAGATATTTAAATAAAGGGAAACTGAAACTCCCCTGATATTGTAGATTAAGGAAGATTTCCTTCCTCACACTTAAGTCTCGTGCATGGGTAGTAGCTTTCCTCACACTTGCGTTCATGCAAGTGTCCAACCTTGGAGAGCATCAAGCAACACAACAAGGTTCACCTGCACACACACTCACAACTCCACAAAAACGCTGAAAGCGTTGCATTTAAAGCACATGCAACATTTCCATTCTAAATAAAAGAAAAAAACAAAAATAAACTAGGAAACAAAAACAAAACATAAATTTAACCACTGGGTTACCTCCCAGTAAGATGCCCTTCTTTATAGTCTTTGGCTAGATTCCTGCTTCGTTATCCCGGATCAAAAATAAAAGTTGATAATGGTGTCAACGGGGATACGACATGGCCAGCAATCAGTATTAAACCACCTGGATCAAAACATAACGTTACCTCAACAAATAAAATAGGAAAAGAAATTCTCCACAATACCTGGTTCTTGAGGAGGTATTGATGGTAACGGGTCTCAAGCAGAAGACCAGGTGCTGAATGTTGTTCTTCCTCGAATTGGAGGATGTAAACATCTTCCTCCTTTAGGTGAGGCTCGAAAAGGTTGTGATACTGGCAAGGTGGTGGAGACCTCTCTTCAAATTCAAGGATGAAGATATCCTTTTCTTCGTTGAGCGATGCAGGGAGAACTCTGAGGCGGGTTTTATCTTCAAACTCTGGTCTCGGATCAAAAGGGAAGCTGGCCTCCACACTTAGTGAGTGGACTTCGAGTTTCCACCCTACTTCTTTTGTGCACGGGTGGGGAAGGCCTTGATCCTCCGGATGAAGGTCAAAGTTGGATGGCTCCTCCTCCTCAAATTTGAGGATGTAGATATCCTCATTTTCTTGGAGAGGCTCATAGGAAGAGCCTAGATGGAAATCAACTTCAGAGGGAATTGGTTCCTCGAAGGTGATAGTGGTGTTTTGTTTGGATGACTTGGCGGGAGATGACGGCGGTTCCTTCTTCTCTAATTTGAGGTGATAAGTATCCTTATCTTCTGGGTAAAGCATGGAGAAGGAGGGGAAATAACAGTAGTTGACTTCAGAGGGAGGAGGCTCCATGAAGTCAAGGTGGAAGTTGTCCTCTGATGGCGTGTCTTCAAGCTCAGGCAGATGGTTCGATACTGTTTGCTCAGGTTCGAACGGGGGAGGTGATAGCAAGCAACTCAAGTCCTCAGTAAGGTGATCCACTATATGAACTATTTCGCTCTCCAGTTGTTGCGATGCAAGTGGATCGTCCATCATTGCATTTATCTTTACTAATGTGTGGTGTAGAGCTGTAGTTGGTTTATGTCGAGGTCTTTTTCCTCCACTTCATGGATCATTTCATTCTCCAGTTGTTGCTCATGTTGAGCTAATGTATGGAGCATGATTGTAGAACCATGAGCACTCTCATGGTCTCCTTCAACAGGTTGTTCGAAAACATTGCTCATGATCATATTGTGTTGTGCAACACCGATTCGCTCCAGGTAGTCTGGTTGATCATCTAACCATAGTTGCTCTTGTACTACGAGACAGTCCTCAAACTCATGATCTCCCCCACATACCAAGCAATATATGTCTTGTGAGTAGCATGATTCTGATCGAACTCCTCTTCAATTTGTTGTTGGATTCGATTCCGCCACATTTCTTCAACTTTGGGACAAAAATTGAACTTGTGAGGTCCCCTACAATACGAGCAACATATATCTTGGGAATAAAAGGATTCCCATATGAATTGTTCCTCACTTGCCATTATTAGTTAGAAATAATAAAAACTAAGAACAAAATGAACTAATAAAAACAAAATGATAATAATTGACAACCAAATCCATTGCCATTTTTTAAAAATAATTAAACAAATAAATAAATCAAGAATAAAAAAGAAGAGCATATAAATAACAAAATTAATTAAACAACTGAAACTAACTATAAGAAAATAATTAAGTAGTAAATAGAAAATGGAAACTATAAAATAAAATAAAAAAGTAAGGGACAAAATAAATAACAGGAATTTAAATGACAGAATTTAAATGACGGGAATTTAAATGACGATAAAATAAATTACTGATATTGAAATGACAATTAAATGAAAGAACGAAATTTAAATGACAGAAAATTTAAATGGCGAAATTTAAATGACTGGAATTTAAATGACAGAATTTAAATAACTGGAATTTAAATGACAATAATTTAAATGACAGGAATTTAAATAACTGGAATTTAAATGTTGGAATTTAAATGACTGAAGAGGACCAGATTATTGGAATTTAAAAATGACTGAAAAGGACCAGATTACTGGAATTTAAAAATGACTGAAAAGGACCAGATTACTAGAATTTAAAATGACTGAAAAGGACCAGATTACTGGAAATTAAAAATGACTTGAAAGGACCAGATTACTGGAAATTAAAAAAAATAACTGAAAAGTACCAGATTACTGGAATTTAAATGGCGGAATTTAAATGACTGGAGTTTAAATGACAATAATTTAAATAACTGGAAAATAAATGACAAGAAAATAATTGACTGGAAAATAAATGACAGGAATTTAAATTACTGGAATTTAAATAGCAGAATTTAAATGACAGAATTAAAATAGCAATAAAATAATTAACTGGAATATTAAATAACTGTAAATAACATGATAAGCAAATTGCTAGAATAATTAAATAACAGACACAATAATAATAATATAAACAACAAAAGAAAATGACAAAAAAAAATGAAAAGAAATGAATTATGAAACAGAATAAAAAATAGCAAACTGAATGTTAGAAACAAAATAAAACCGAATAGCAAACAGAATGTTAGAAACAAAATAAAACTGAAAAAAAAAAAAAAACAAAATAAATAAAAATAAAATAATAAATAAATAAATAAAAAAAACAAAATATCAAAAAATATTAAAATAACAAGTGAATTATCCGGGGCTTAGGGACTAGACAAAGTCAAGTCCCCGGCAACGGCGCCATTTTGCATACTAGATTTTCGACCTGGTAAAAATAGTAAATAAAGCGTGAGTCAAAATATCTATCGGGCTGCAAACAAATCCCGGTCGCAGTAGTATAGTGAAATTGAAGCAACCGGGTAATCGAACCGTGGGACTTAAGCGAAAATGTCTAATTCCTAAGCATGTCACAAAGGGGGGGTTTTACTGAATTGTAAATGAAACTGATAAAAAGCAGATAAATAAATTAACAGATAAATAAAAATGATGGATGATATGATTGAGCGGGACTCCGGGTTCCGGTTATTGCAGTTTGGTTAATTATGTTATTTCTTCTGGTTTATAGAATGGCAAAAATAATAACTCTGACGAATTTGTTTACCAGAACATGCTATGACTTGATTTTAGACCAGCAAAACACATGTAAACAAATAAGTTCGAGAGATAATATTTATGCAGATGAAGTATTAACTTGTCCGATGAAAACAAGTTTTCCACAAATTTACGAATTAATTGAACCTATCTATTTTTCACTGGATCGGGTCAAAATAGATTTAGAAAGATAATGCAATTAAACGATCGGAATTATTGCAGCATAAGCACATTAATTGTAACAATCCATATGTTAACTAAACCAGTAAAAATATAAGTTCAATAAAGGCACGCATTAAAACCAATATTAAATGTTATGTAATAACCCAAGCTGCAATAATAAACAAATGACATGTAACAAATATAAAGAGTTTGGTTTAGCAAACCCATTCTAATTGAACATCCGGTCCGGATCTTCTTTGGTTTTGTCCATCGGTTTGCCCAGGTCGGTTCACTCCCGCCCCATCTTCGCGATTCGGCTCTGGAATATTCGACCTCGCCTTCTCACGCGTACTCATGATCTCGCCTCTGTTCTTCTTCCCACGCCTCGCCCTGCTAAACGATGTAGATGATGTCGATGGATGGTGTCGTGGCGGGATGGTGTGATGGTACGCGAGTAGGATTTCTGAAGGATGATGAAGATAGTGGTGACGGTGAGTGGATGGCGTCGTTCGGTGTTGTCGGTGTCGCGATGAAGGTGAGGCGAGGCGAAGACGGTGTTGTGAATGGCGGGCGTGAATCGCGGTGAGGCGAGGATGAAGATAATGTGAGGACGACGGGTGAGGCGATGGTGGTGATGAATCGATGTCGATGATTGATGAAGGTGAGGCGATGGTGGTCCGTTCCCAGGGCTATGAAGAAGGTCGACGGTGATGTCCCGATGATGAGGAAGCAGTAGTGACGATGGATGACGATGGGATGATGAGGACGATGGGGGAGTGAGTGACTTCGGTGAAATGACGGTGTGGATGTGGCGATGATCGTGGTGAATGGCGTCGATTCCGCTGTGAAGGCGTGAGATGATGGTGGTGTGGTCTGGCGAAGCGTGACAGTGGTGATGGAATGAAGGCCGTGATCGTGGAGTATACGGGTGTGAATGGTATGGTGAATGGCGATGCGGGCGTTCCGAAGATGGTCGATGGAGATGGTGTGCGTGAGGCGAGGATGACCGGAGATGAATGGAGATGACCGGTGAAGGTGGTGGCGATGGGTCGGTGATGATGAAGGGGGTGAGGTGATGGTAGTGGGGGTGAGGTGATGGTGATCCAGCGGGTGTCTCCGTGCGTGAATGGTAGCGGTGATATATATGTGGTAATATGGTGATGTTGATGACGATAGTGCGATCGATCCCCGACCATGCATGGGTTTTTTCAATATCTTATTCTTAAAATGTTGTAATATGCTATCGTTATCTCTTCTGTCTATGTCGGTCCATGTTAAATTCCAACAGGGCTCTAAATAGCCCAGTATTAATCCAATGTATGCGCCTCTTGTGAACTTGGGTCGCATCTGCAGCCCATCCAAATTAATATATCTGCACCTACCTTGCTGGAATTCAAAACACATCAGTCCAATATATATACCATATTCAAACTATACGATATATATATATCGTACACATGTTGTTCTTTTTATTGTAGTCCTAAAATATGAAGAATGTAAATTTGAGACTTTTCCTGTATTTGACAAATAAAATATATCAGTTCTCATCTTAATATAAATATTAGAAAAACTATAAGATAAGTGTAAAATATGACATGAATTATTAAGAAAATAGGAAGAATTAAAGCCCAGGAAATAAATGTATTTTGCACTTATCAGGGTGTAAAACGAAAAAGCGACCGCACTAGTAGCGCAATAGCTGTCTAGCGGGTGTAAAATAAAAAATGAGACCGCACCAGTAGCGCAATAGCTGCCTGACGGGTTGTAATATGAAAAATGCGAACCGCACCAGTAGCGCAATAGCTGCCTAGCGGGTGTAAAAAACGAAAAAGTCGACCGCGCTAGTATCGCAATAGCTGCCTAGGGGGTGTAAAAAAACGAAAAAGCGACCGCACCAGTAGCGCAATAGCTGACTGGCGGGTGTAAAATGAAAATGCGACCACACCAGTAGCGCAATAGATGCCTGGCGGGTGTAAAACAAAATTTGACCACACTAGTAGAACAGTAGCTGTCTAGCGGGTGTAAAACGAAAAGTTGACCACACTAGTAGCACAATAGCTGCCTAGCGGGTGTAAAACGAAAAAGTGACCGCACTAGTAGCGCAATAGCTGCCTAACGGTGTAAAATGAAAAAGCGACCACACCAGTAGCGCAATAGCTGCCTGACGGGTGTAAAACGAATAGTCGACCGCACTAGTAGTGCAATAGCTGCCTAGCGGTGTAAAACAAAAAAGCAACCACACCAGTAGCGCAATAGCTGCCTGGCGGGTGTAAAATGAAAATGCGACCGCACCAGTAGCGCAATAGCTGCCTGGCGGGTGTAAAACGAAAATGCAACCGCACCAGTAGCGCAATAGCTGCCTGGCGGGTGTAAAACAAAATGCGACCACACCAGTAGCGCAATAGCCGTCTGGCGGGTGTAAAACGAAAATGCGTCCGCACCAGTAGCGCAATAGCTGTCTAGCGGGTGTGAAACGAAAACGCGACCGCACCAATAGCGCAATCGCTGCCTGGCGGGCGTAAAACGAAAATACGACCGCACCAGTAGCGCAATAGCTGCCTGACGGGTGTAAAAATGCATTAGATAGTGAACAAATTTTTGGGTATATGCAAGTGATATGCGATGTGAGATAGTTAACAATTGTATTAATTGAATCGAACTCGCTGTTTGTGGGTGTAGGTTTTTGTGTGAGCATATGGCTCTAGAGTTACATCAAAACTTTGGGATGGCTCGGTGGCTCCGACATGGCTTAAAGGATCTGAGATGGCTCCAGCATGCGTTGATGGCTCCGGTATGCACTGATGGCTCCGGTATGCAGTGATGGCTCCGGTATGCACTGATGGCTCCGGTGTGACCAATGGTCTCAGGGTGGTTGGTGGGTTTGACATGGTTGCTGATTTTGTGGCAGTTTGTGGGCTTTGATTTGCCTTGAGATTATTTTTTTTCAGGGTGGTTTGATGGCTCCGATGATGGATTTATTGTTATTTGACGGGATTTGTATTGGACTTTGTAGCGAGTGAATGGTTTTTCACGAGTGAATGATGAAACACTATTGCATGACTTTCTTGGGAGTTCCCATCATGGTTCCAGAATTTCCATGGATGGCTCCAGGATGGTCTTGTGCTGATTGAGCATGACGATGCTTTGGTTGGTTCACTTTAATGACACCAGGGGAAAATGGAAGTTTTCGCCTTTGATGTGGTCGCACCCTGAACGGGCTGCCTACGTACTCAATTCTGTATTGAGATCAGACCATACGTAGTTCGATTCTTTGTGAGCGAGACTTTGGCAATGGTTTTGTTATGTTACGACCCCAAGGTGGCTCCAGAATGGCTCAAGAACTTTCTTGTATGGTTCTTGGATGGCTCCTGTATGATTTCAGAATGACTTCAGTATGTCCTCAAGATGGCTCCATTGGTAAAAAGGAGGAAGAAAGGGGGACTTTTGTCCTTGAGATGGTCGCACCCTGGGCGGGCTACCTACGTACTCAATTTCATATTGAGATCAGACCATACGTAGTTCGAAATTCTGCGAGCAAGGCCTTGACGACAAAATGGCTCATGTGTAGCCCTTGGGATGGTCTCTGGGATGGTCTCAATGTATGAGAATGGCTCCCCCATGGCTCTAGCTTGGCTTTGGGAGAGGTGCCAATGAGGCTCGAGTATGACAATGGATGGCTTCAGAATAGTCTTCGTGCGGCTCCAGATGGCTCCAGTTTGGTTCTGGATATGGCCGTGGGTTGGCTCCAGCTTTGACTTTTTTTATCGGAAGTTACGCTCTGATAACGGCAATTGAAGTCAACTTTCAGCGAGACTAGATAGAATTCTTACCATTCGGATGTTGAAGATGAAATTATTATGGTGCATGCAAATTTAAATGCTATACACGATGCAAAATGCACATGAAATTTTTGAAGAGAAGATACAGTCCTATCTCTATTAATATGAGGTTTATGAATATAAAACATCTTCAGTTTGATCTTGAGTGATTGATGAACTGGAATGCGTGAATCCCTTTACCCTCTTTGAGGGATATGGGTTAATCTCTCGTGAGTGGCCGTGTGTGCTAATGTTGTGGTGATACTCTTGATGTTCAAAGCAGTATTTTCCTGAGAATTTCTTTTCGAGGTTATGAACTTTCCGTTTCTCGCAAATCCCTCACCTGCACCAATGGGGTAGGCTAATTATGATTGGTAGTTTAATCGAAGAGTCACTCGCACTCTAAGACCTTGTGATATTAGGTCACACTCATTCGCTCACGGTCCCCTTTGGTATGATGGGACATGTTGATAACAAGTACGAAGGTTATGATTCAGTTTCAGATCTGGTACTTTCAGTTAACACTCATTAACTTACGAGTCAGAGGTCTTTTATTGGGTTATAACGGGGCTGTGGGGTATGATGTATGTTGCATAGGACTGGAGGATCTGTTCGGAATTGTGAAGCTTTTGTAGGATAGAGGATATGTTTCGCCTTTGCCATGGGTGCATGATTAGACGGGTTTCAATAACCCTTATCGGTTTCTTCGGGACATCATTGGCTTTTGGTTTGGATTTCTCCTTCTTGCCTCTTCTGGCGTACGATTTGAACTTTCTTTGTCATTTTTATTTTGTCAAATTGCATTTGGCTCATCGATTTTCTCAAACATTCTATGCTTTGTATTTTGGCTTTAGCTTTGAAGTTGCATTGACTCGCTGATCTTCTTGAACATTTTTGGTGTTCTTTTTTGGTTTTGACTTTGGAGTTGCATTAACTCATTGATTCTTCAAACATTCTCATTGTTGTTGTGTGAAAGATGATGGGGAGGGGCCATGGCACCGGCTCTTTGAGATCCTCTATTGCAAGTGCAGACAAGTATATGTGGGGTGGCATATTGTGGAGTTTCTGAAGAAAGAGTTTTTCATGAAAGGCTCAGCGGGGCTCACTAAGGGTTATGTACAGGGCAGTCAAAGCTTTTTGGTTTTGTGGGGATTTTTATTCCTAAGTGCCTCATTAGTCAATGATTGTTTTCTTACTAATTCTCGGATCTTGCATGAATCACATTTCGTATCCTATTTATCAACATTGATCTCGCTATGAATTGTGCCTCTCCATGTGTTGAAGGAAGCACAAGTCGCTCGTGGTTTACCTCTGTGGCTCGCTCTATCTTCCTCATCGCTCAGTGGATGGTCCAAAACATTCATTTGAAATTCAAAGAAAATACCGCTCTTCGCACACTACTCACTTGGTTTGTGGTCTGATTTTGATTGGACCCTTGTACTCATTGACGGGTCGAGAGTTAAGTGGTTCATGCACTCTGTTCAATCAAACTCTCATGATTTTCGAAGATGTCGTTTCGATATGAGATATTGCAAGTGCAACTATCTACAATGCAATTTATTGTGATAATATGGAATTACCATATGTACAATGAATGATGATGATGATGATGATGATGATGATGTGATGGATGATGATGATGCGGATGATGATGATGATGATGATGATGATGATGATGATGATGATGATGATGAGATGATGATGTGATGATGATGATGATGATGATGATGATGATGAGATGATGATGATGATGATGATGATGATGATGCTGATGATGATGATGATGATGATGATGATGAGATGATGATGATGATGATGATGAAAAACACTGATTTGAATGTGTTTTGTTTTATTTTTTTGTTTTTTTATGCAATGCATGAACGGTAAGATTACACCTAATCTCACGTGAGTCAGTTTCAGTTGAGGATCCATGAAGTTCATCTCGCCACCGATGGCTCTTTAGGCGGTCAGTTGCTGAGTGGGTCCCGGAAGAAACGTGATCTCACATGTTTTAGCTGTAAATCAAACCTTAACCGCTTAAGGAGTGGTAATTCCTATATTGCACCAGTCAACATGATAAAACTATCTTTGTTCTTCCTGTGATTCCTGGATAGGTCGAATAGAAAGAGGGGAGGGATGGGATGCAACCCTTCATACGCTTTCATTACAGTTGTAAATCAAAAAACATGACTCAAACTACTTTTTGCCACTATCATCATGGATTAGCACATGGCCATGCTTAGGTCGGTGATGCTTCAGGAAAGTGCGTCTTCGTGGCCTAAGATGGGCGTCTTAGCTCTAAAGGAGAGACATCTTCTCTGTCTATCAGCTCTTGGATTACGTTTCTCAGTGTGGTGCACTCGTCGGTGGCGTGCCCACGAATCCGATGATAGTCACAATATTCATGTGGATGTGGCCCAAGCTTCTTCACCCTCGAACTGGTGTTGTAAGGTGCGAGGTAACCTCCCTCGGTTAAAATTCTCCAGGCTTCACCAAGTGACATTCCTAGACCCGGCATCTATCTTTGAGAGTCCCATCCGGGTTGGTGGTATTCTCTTTGCATGATTGTTGGCTTTGGATCTTTGGTTTCAGCATCTTCCAAAGCAATCACAACCGCCATCAGTAGTCTGAAGTCACATATCCCTAGATATTTCAACCGATGTCGGTACACATCTTTCAGCCCAGAAATCACCATTTGCACTTGCTCTTCCTCAGTAGGTCGATTAATCAATTATCCGGCCTTCACCCTCCATCATTTTATGAATTCCCTCACAGATTCGTCAAAACTCTGGCATGTGATCTCTAAATCTCTACGTGTAACTTCATGATGAAAGTTGTCACCGTATTGAGAGAGGAACTCTAAGTACAGGCCTTGGCTTGACTTTCCGTTTAGATCTATGCTCATGATCCAGGAGTAAGCAGGTCCTTGCTAATAGAATCTAAAGCATGCAGCTTTCAACTCGTCGGAAAGGCCATGAAGGTTCATGAGTTTATCATATTTGTTGACATGATGTCTCGGGTCTCCAATTCCCTCATACTTCTCCATCTCAGGCAAACTCATGCCTTTTTGTAGACGAGCATTAGGGTATGGGTTAGTTGGTTCCCAACCTGCTGACTTAAAATGTTGGGTCAGTTCCAATTCCGCCTTCAATTCTTGCACCAATTCTTTCATTGGAGTTTTCTCTGAGATTAGGGTTTTGGATTGAAGTGTAAGTTGTTTCAGGGTGGTTGGTGTCAAGAGATTGAAAGGGCAGGGTTGTTCCCGGGTGAAAATGTCGGCTAGACTTTGACGAATGAGGATGTGCTTGCCGAGGAAGGGTATGTTTGTGTATGAGCAAGGGGAATTTTAGGCCGGAATGCACCATGGGGGAAGATGGGGCTTGGGTCTTTCCCTTATCACCGACTATTTATGGTTGCCAATTCCCTCTGGTGGCGGTTGGGGTTCTCAGAGTGGAACTGTACATAGGTGAAGAAGGCATGCTTGGTGCCGTTAGAACTTGGACAGGGAGAGCATAAGGGTCCATTGCTTGAAACTCATAGGCATCGTATGCCGAGTAAGTTGGAGTTTCTTTGTAACTGCTATCCGACTTTGAAGAGGCCCTAGTTATTCTTCTTTGGACACATTCTTCTATCCTCAGGTTTTCTTCAAGTCATCAGTAAGGTCATGGGTCAGTCCTTTGTGAACAAATTGGCCTTTGACCGCTTGATCATTTCGGGGTGCTCGCTCCATTTTTTATTTTTATTTTTGTCGTTGCTTCAAGCGAACTGGTCTTCTTTCTTTCTGGTTTCTAATTGTCACGAACACCTACACGCACAAGGATTAGAGTGAAGGAGGAGAGGTAATGTCAGTATGCTTTGTTAAACAAAAATTGTTGTGTGATGAGTGTGAATGATTGTTGATGCAAAAAACAAATTCTATTTATTTTGAAAAATGTTGGGAAATTCATGTTGTATGAATGTCATGGATGCGAGTGTATGATAAGTATAAATTTATCTCATTTTGAGGGGATGTATCCGAAGATACCGCATATTTCACCCTATGAAGCGAAGTTTTAAGAATGATAGATAAAACGTGAAGGGTCATGTTGTTTGTTCTTTTTTTAAACAAGATGTGTATTCCAAAAAGAAACCAAGTTTTGGAAAACAAATTTGAAAATGTGTGTTTTCGAAGTGGTGGATTTTCTCAATATGAATTTGGACGCTAGGTCATTCGTAAATAAAAATAGGGAGTGAGGAACCCTATACACATTGATCTAAATAAATTCAAAGGGAATGTACAACCTATACACAAAGTCTATTCAGAAATTGACAAGAGAGAAAAGAATGCTAGGGAAAGCCTATACATCAATTCTAAGAGTCATTAAATGGGAGAGTTTGAGCTTAAAAACTTCTCCTGAATTCTTATGTTTCGTCTTTGAGCTTCTGACTGATTGCTTACTCATGTGCGGGCTCCTGATTGGCCGTTCGCTCGTCTTCGCTTCTTGATTGGCTGCTCGCTCGTCTTCGAGCTCGAGTGACAAAGTGGCACTGCTATCAAGCAATACGGGTTGGTGTTCTTCTGGCTCTGAGCAATTTGGAACTCGAACGGTCGTTGCTAGTCTTCATATTGCCCGACTCTGGTTGGTGCTCCTCTGATTTTTGGCTTGAACTGTTGTTGTCGATCTTCATGCTCCCCACTTGATCTGACGAGGAAAATAAGGGGCGTTTTTTGAGAAAGGAAAGGTGATGATCGAGCACAAGATCATTGTGAAAATCCACCACTTTTGTGAAAACATGAAATGACCAGTACGCTCCACGGTAATGACCACTGCTCTTGAAGGTGGGTGGAACTTCAAAAATAGCGGGTCACAACATGGGGACTAAATCATTTATTTTGAAAAACATTTGTGAAAATCAACTTAAAAAATGTTTTTGAAAACAAGTTTGAGATAATATTCGTGAAAAACGTTGTTTGAAATTCGTTTGTAAAAAGCAGATTTTTGAAATATGTTTTTGGAAATAGTTTTTGAAATAACATTTGTGAGAAATATTGATTGAAAATCATTTGAAAGTAATATTTTTGAAATCTGGTCTTTACAAACCGTTGGACAAAGTTTATTTTCTGAAAGAATTGGATTGAAATTGATTTTGAAAACTACTTTGGAAATAACAATTTTGAAATCATTCGAGATGAACGGCTTTGAAGATATTTCATTAGAGTGTTCGACATGATTCATTTTCTGATTTTCAAGTGTTTAAATCGTGATCCCACAGACGTAAGAACGAAAATATAAATCGTGGCTGGTTTTATGTGGAGCTGAGTGCGAATGATTGGGATAATCACCTTCCAGGTCAAATCAATGCTTCCATACCACCGGGGGAACCGTCATCCCTTCACTATTCATCTCTCGGGTTTTATCTATGTTATGCCTTGTGGGGCACGTCATCAAGAAAGTCCGAAGTGCTTAAGTTCGAAAGGTCAGGATACCCGAAGTGATACAGTCACGCGAGCCACGGCCGGGGATTATCACAACATACTCACTTTTGGGAAACTTGGGGAAGTACTGCATGGGAACGGGTCTCCATCGTCTGCACGATAAGTTGTGTCTAAAGTCCAAATTATTCGCTGACTACACTGTACGGGATCCTCTATGAATTTGTAGCGCGACATTGGGCTTTAAAGACACCCGTGGTGCGAGGAATCATGAAGAACTGAGCCCATGCAATCTTCAAGGTAAGGCAAAGGGTGATCAGACAGACAGCATACAAGGGGTGACTACCCATAAAACCCATCCTAGACACCGGATCAGGCAGCTGGACACTAAAGACTCAAAGGTCACTATATGCAGGCTTGGACTCGAGGAGGGAAAGTATTTTTGGATCACGAGTCTTCAAGGTGTGGGTCTTGGACCGTACCACCTCGTGGGTTTACTCCTTCTAGGAAGGACCCAACTCATGGAGAATCACCCATGGGTCAGTTGGGATATCGTGACATGTGGATAAAACAGGTGACACAGAGAAATGCATGTCCTAAACTACCAATGCACCCCCATCAAGACTATTCCTATCAGTTCAATATCACAAACTAGAAAGCGGTAAATAAATGCGCATGTAAGTAGGAGGAAGAAGTTGGACCCCTAATGGGCCCACCTACCTGGAATCCCTGCAGGTTAGTCTAGCATAATCACACAATTATGTAGCATATACGGCAAACAAGGCTGGTTATAAACTCTCCACTCATATCCTAGCTATCTTCACCAAAAACACTCTAAGTGTGGAGTAGAGTAACCTTATGGCTTTGGAATGAATCTCTTGAAGGTTTTGAAAGAAGTTAGAGAATCCTGACAATTTTGAATGGAGTTCAGTCTTCCATGAGTTTGAGAAAAACTTACTTAAGTTCTACCGAGCAGAGTCGACATTCTGTGGAGGGTGATTTTTTGGTAATAGAGGGTCTATCTAAATATGGTTCTTGACTAAGAAGCCTAAATCCTAAAATGCCATTCTGTGGAGGGTGAAAACCCGTTATTCTGGCAGCCCTCGAATACCTACTAAATCGTCTGTCTTTCCCAGAAAGCATAAGGGGAGTACAAGTGTGCACTACACCCGCTCTCAATGGGCTCCACGCGGACTTATGCCCTAAGGGCGGAAATTGACTAGAGTCACCACCTACTTTGACCTAAGGAACTAGGAAGGGAGGAGGGGGTTTTAAGAACCGTTAATTGACTCTGATGATTTGCTGCCAATGGATAGGACTTATCTGATCATACTAGAGATTCTGTATGGGTTCGCACTGGGTTACACCCCTTAGAAGTGGCAACGACCACGACTTCGAATTAGTGCCCGAGGAAACCTCGGTCTCCAATTGTCGGGATTACCTTCTTTCAAAACCTTACTAAAGATATTCATTTAAAAGCCAAGAATAAGATTAGGATGGGAGGAGAGAAAATGAGTGGATGAAACGAGCTTTTATGCCAAGCTAACGCCAAGAAGAAGAATTGAAGAATTCGAATGAGTATGGAATGAAAGTTTAGGAGTCTGATTTTGAGAGTTGAAGGAGTCGAGGGTTTGTGAGAGTGAGAGGGGATTTGAATATTTGACAGACATGAATATCGCCTTAGAGTTGGAAAAGGGGTTTTTTAGATTGGAATGGGGTCGCACCCTGTGTGGGTTGCCTACGTACTCAACCCCCTGTTGAGATCAGACCTTACGTAGTTCCGGGTTTTGGGTTTTGGAAGTTTTGATGCTTGTGGGGTTCGAAGATATTTGAGGTATTCGATATTTAGAAGGGTGTGGAGTTTTGAGAAGTTTCGGGTTTGGGATGCTGCTCTGTGAGACACTCGGGTCTGTGAGACGTTTGAAACCTTGAGATGTCGAAGTCTGTGAGACGCTCGGGTCTGAGAGACGCTCGGGTCTATGAGACGCTCAGGTCTATGAGACATTCGAATCATTGGAATGATAAAGTCTGTGAGACTCTCGGGTCTGTGAGACATTTAGAGTGTATGGGAAAATGGAAAGGAATTGAAATTGAATTGAAATCGAAGTTGAATGAATTTTAATTTGAATTGAAGTTGAATCGAAATTGGATTGATTTGAAATTTGGAGAGTTGGAATTGAATTGGAGTTGAGGTTGAATTGATTGAATTTGAATTGGGCTTGAATTGAGTTGGGTTTGGATTAGATTTGGGCCGTATCAAAATTTGGTCAAGGTCAAAGTTGGATGAGGTCAAAGTTGGGTCAATATCAAAGTTAAACCAGGTCAAAGTCAAAGTTAGATCGAGTCAAAGTTAGGTCAAGGTCAAAGCTGGACCAGGTCAAAGATTGGGTTGGTCATAATTGGACCGGGTCAAAGTTGGACCAGATTGGGCCTTGGTCAAGGTTTGGGCCGGGTCAAAGTTCGGGTTGGTCATAATTGGACCGGGTCAAAGTTGGACCGGATTGGGCCTTGGTCAAGGTTTAGGCCAGATTGGGCCTTGGTTAAGCTTTTGGGTTGAATTGGGCCTCGGTCAAGATTTGGACCAGATTGGGCCTTGGTTAGGCTTTTAGGTTGAATTGGGCCGGATTGGGCCTGAAATGGGTTTGGGCCCGAGTTTTGTGAAGTTGGACCAGGTCAAACTGGGCCATCTGACATGGGCTAAATTGGGCCCAGTTTGGGTTTTTGGTCTTTCTTAAGGAAATACGCATTGGGCTAGATCAAAATTGGGCCTAAAAAAAGGGTTAAGAAGTGGGTTGTTATTGGATTGATTTGGGACTCATTTTATGGATTGGATTTTTGACATATTTTGAGGATTTGATTTTTTTGGGTTTTTGAATTGATTTTGGAATCGAATAATTGATTGTGAATTTTATTCTGACATTATGGATGATTTGGAATATTTTAAGGAAAATAGGTATTCCTCTCATGGGCGTGTTTAGGACCCGTATTCATGGAGGATACCCAACCTAAAGCTTTTCTACAAAGGGGTGACCTATGGGCTAACTAGAACTTCCTATGTCTTGGACCTCTATATTGGGCTAGGCCCAACACTTACCAAGCTAGTCTATACAATATGAACATATAATACATATAATCACGAATTTGAAATTGAAGATAGGTAACAAGTCTAATATGAAGTTAAATGACAAGGTTTCGTGTATACACTTGTTCCTTTCTCATTTTTTCTTTTTTAGCACTAAATCGGAATCAAAGTAACCCACGGTCCTAAAATGTGGATTGCTAATCCGTTTATTAATTGCTCATTAATCTTCAGAATATCCAAACAAGTGCTCTGAATTAAAAGAACAAAGAGACGGCATCCTGGTTTGCTAAAAAAATATGTACGTCAAGGCAAAATATGGGTCCTGTTCATGAAACTCTAAATTGAGGTTAATTAGGAAGTGAATCCTAATCAATGAAATTATAATTTATACTCGGATGAGGTTGAAAATATTCACTAAACTATTATCTCTTTTCAAGTAAAAAGAACAACATGAACCGGTCTTTGCTCTCTGATTGTACTGTTTTAAAACCTCTATTTTGAATAATGTCTCGAACATAAGAGTGAATTAAACTAGTTAGATCAACGACCAAGCAGTGGCGGAGGCAGGCTTTGCCGGGTGGGAGCAAAAACACCCCTAACTTTGTTAAATTACATAAATTTGTAGTATATAAAAAAAAATTAAAAAAATTTAGTAAAAACACCCCTAATTTTTATAATTCTGTCTTTGACCCCCTCAACTTGTATTTCTGGCTCCGCCCTGAGACCAAGGAAAGAAAAATCAAGACACCGATTCAGGCATTAGATATAGTGAGCAAAGTATGGATCGTCAACTTGCAAATATACGGAAGATAAAACTGCAGCATTTCAATATGCAAATTCTCGCAAGCATGCTAAGGGTATCACCCATTCAGACAACAGTTTAAAGAAACTTTGGGTTTAAGAAATGGTGTACCAGAAAAATTGATAGGTATATCCTGCAGAATTAACACACTAGATTAGGCTGTGAGTGCAATTGGTCAGGTAAACAACAACAGAAAATGAAAAAAACTGGGAGAAGTGTAAAGAGGAGGAGCATATGATATTGATATGTTCATGACGATTCAGGGGCGAACTCAAAACTCTGGTAAAGCAGCTCCCGTGAGAAGCTCAAAGCTAATGGGGACGTTCAACATAAGTGACAAAGCAACACAAAAGATGAAAGGTTAGTTCATAAAATGCCAGACTGTTCAATCAAAAGAAGGAATATGTGGCATAAAGGCCGAAGCATTGCTCCTACACCAGCATTTTGATTTCTCCGTATTTGTCAGAACTCCAATAGAAGAAAGGCACGATTTTCTTCAGCAATATTATATACTGCGGGGTCAGAATGATAAACCAACATGAACTGAACAGAGAGATTCAACCAAAGTAGCGCACAGAGACGAAAATCGAACCAAAACCATAAACGACTTGTCAAACCGAAGCCGGTTGGTTCCTCTTAATAGAAAACGAACCCATAGTGAACTGTATCTACTAACGCAGAGACCAATCAATAAAGACATCCAAATGAAGATGAAGATCCTATTTACCAACAAGCTCTAACAGGGTTATAACAACTCAAATCAACCATAAAGACAAATTAAAAAGATCAGTGGTTGTCTTCTTAAATCACAACCTGGAATGAGAATGCTCTACACAGGCGCTAATTGGAGCACTCTAACCAGTTGGGCTATGCTAGAATTCGATATATACATGCAAGAAATAAACTAAAAGCTCGAATTCGAGTCAGATAACGTTTCTAAATATTCTATTGTTTTAAATGAAAGTATACAGTGAAACAAAGGATGTAAATAAATAAACAAAAATGTAATAAAGTATGAAATAAAGTTGTAATAAGTACATGAAATAATAAAATAACACTAGTATAATGGAGATAAGAAAATACAAGTAGAAATATCAATGACATGAAATGAGATGAAGTAAACAAGTATCAAAATAGCATGAACCAAAATAAAATGAATAGGCAACTAAATAAACGAATAAACAGAATCAACTAGCATGAAATAAATTGACAATAAAGTGGTGAAATAAGTAAATAACAAAAAGGGACGGATTTGAAAATGGGTGCTTTAAAAATTGATTTAAATTTTTTTACCATAAAATGACAGTTTCTGGTATGCACATGAACAAGTTTTGAAAAAAGAAAAGACGACGACTCTCTTATTTTATTTATCTTTTGGATTTTTCTTTATAGGGTGAGAATTTTTGGTGTCTACACAATCCTCCCGTTATAAGTGTCTTGTTTATTTTTTTAGCACATTTTTTCACTTTAAAATTAAACATTTAAGATAAAATAATTTTTAAAAATTAAGTTGTACAATATATAGTTTTTCACATAGGAGGATTTTATTATAAAATATACACTTATAAAAATATATTATCTTACATGATAAATATTGAAGTCAAACGACATATCCAAATAGTAAACTGAACACTTTGACTGGGACGGGGGAGTAATATATGCGAAGTTGGAACTGTAGAGGCCAATATTGTCCCACTATGACCAATCAAGTGTGGCCCTTGCCGGGAAAGACGACTCAGCTTATCAGAAAGAGATTAGTTATCAGATGTTAAGATGAGTTTCTTCTGGTGTTTGAAATAGTAATGCCCCCATTTTCTCATTGTCTTTATGAAAATAAGTTTTAGTATATCTATTACATACACATCAATTTTATTTAATATACTTTTTTTAATTTTAACAAACAACTAACATAAACTATTAGCTATAAAAAAGGACCTATGTTACCATAGTAAGCAATTAGAGTAGTTTGATCGTATACGGTTCCAAATTTTATTTTTAGTTGATCATAGCTAATTAATGGAATAAGAAGCGAAAATCATTTACAACCGATTTTGTCACCTTTTGAGTTGTTGGAAGTCAAGACAAAGGCTGTGTTAAGACAAGCGGTTAGACTGGCAATTGATCATAGATAGTGTTAAGCATATGAGGTTTGATTGGGCCAAAGTAAATGGGTTACAAACAGAGCATGGATTCTAATGGCTTTACCCTCTTAGTTCTATTGTATGTGTGTGTGGGGGGGGGGGGGGTGGGGTTTACAAGAATCATTGTTCAAACGTTACATGGTTTTTTTATTGGTGCGGATCTAAGGGATCACTTCAGAATAAGTTTTGTGGGAGTATCCTAAGAGCTAAGATGAATATGAAATCAAGTTGCAACACAACGACATTTCAGACATTGTTAGTAGTAGTAGAGGATCGACTTGGGTCGTATTGTGTTGTTTCTTCTAGATGTGTCTACTCTTGTTTCATTTTCTGCTTCACTATTAAGAATGATTTATGTTTATCCATTTTCTCTAGTGTGGTTTGGTCCATGGGTGAAAAGTAAGTGTTTAAGCTTTATAACAGACAGTGTGTGTTTATGTATTGTGGTGTTAGTTTCTCCTAATCCTTAGATGATCAGAGTAAAACGTACGGTGTGGTGTATGAACTCTTTAATTAGATTGTAGTTTTTGCTGATTGAATCTTACTTGATATGGTTGTATTCCAACTAAAAGTCTAAGTGCAAGCTAAAGGAAGCGGATTGCCTAATGGGCAAAGGAGAGTTTTCCACTACACATTGACATGGTGGTAATGTTAACAGATTAATGGTGAAACACATTGATAAGTGAAGTGCAAATCATCAATGTGTTGTCTTCGTATAGTAGGATAGCTTAACAAATATTGCGAAGTTAGCTCACATGAAGATGAGTGGGTGAGACAAGAGCATCGAATCAATGGCAAGTAGATCGTGTTGTGCCAAGGTCTGACAAGGAATGATGGTGACTTTCATGACACAAGCATCAACACAAATACATGACGATGTCTAGGGCATAGAAATTAAGATATGTGTCGGTGTTGTAGCAGCAGGCATGCTTACAACACCTAGTGACTAGTTTGTGCCTGACTGTGGGTGCTTAGTGTACGGACATTAGGGTAGCATGTCAAGTTGGTAGGCTTGGCATGGCATTAGTGTGGGTGTTTCCTAGAAAGAAGTATGCACATATAGGTTTATTGTTGGTTGAATCCCTCAACTATAAGAAAATGAACTTAGTAGTCTTGACTTTGTATATACTATTCTACTGAGGATATTGATATCTAAATTTAACTCGTATTATAAAAGTTACACTCTATCTTGATAGAAATTTTTTTGGGTATGGTTACAGGTCCCTTTTTCATTAAAATTAGATTAAAAAAAACTAGTGAGTAGTATTAGTTACTATTTGAGTCGCCTAAGAGGAGAATATCATAACATTGGATAATTACTCGTGGCATTCTGCCTCCTTGTCTGCTTTAGTGCTTAGGTTCGTTGAATCCATAAAGGGAGATAATTGGTTAGATATGAAGACGACATCTATGGCAGATTTTAACCTCTCACACTTATGTGTTTCTATTGACTTTTTCCCTATATTTACCTGGAAAATGTGTACTAAATAAAGGATCGTGGTTGCCATGTCCAGGATGAAGGACGCGCTCTTGTTAACTTCGAAGATATTATTCGAGGGCAGCGGTGTTAAGCTGATTCTGACAGGCAGAGGATGGCATAGATAGATGTTCACGGTGCTCTTCTATAGCCAACTCTAGGAAGGACTCGAGGCCTAAGAATCCTTTGTTAGGTTTCAGTAAGTTCTCCCGTATTAGAAATGTTGCCAGTAAAAGCAAGAGTAGATCAAAATCTAAGAGTTAGGGATGTAATAGCCTTGGCTTGTTTTGTAGGGATAGGTCTAGTAAGGTGTGGTGATCTTTGTAAGTCTAGCTTGAGTGCTAGTTTTTTGTTGTACCTCTTTGCGGTTTATATGGCATTATGCCCTAAATTATCAAAAAACCAAATAAAGGAATAAAATTTTACTAAATCTAGTTCATTGATACAACCATTGCTAAGTGTTTTGAGCGAAATCTTTTGAGATAATCTATCCTTGAGGTGTAACGTCCTCTCCAATAATCCTTAACCTTGATACAGAGAAAATATCGTAGAAGAGTCACTAGTAAAAATCATATTTTTTGTTACAAAGCTTCCGGTAACGACTTAATATAGTTATTATACTTGTTATTAGTAACAATAATTTCGTTACCAAAGATAGTACTAAAGACTTAAAAAAAATAAGACTACAGTAACGATATAATTGCTACAAAATCATATTTTTAGTAACGATATAACTTTTAACAACGAATAAAAGTTGTTACGATAAATAAATTGATCTTTAGTTACGCTATCTCGTGTAACAACATGTAACGACTTTTATCATTACAATATATTAGATTAGTAACGATTTTGATTTTTGGTAACGATTTATCGTCGTTACCAAAGATCTATGTTCTAGTAGTAAGTACCATTGTTCAGTTACTACGACTATGAGTGGTATCGTATTCGTTCACTCTTGTTTGTCTTCATCGAATTTGTTGGCGAACTATGTATCGTCTCATCTCAACTCTACCCGTGAGAAATCGAAGAAGGAAGATGAAGAGAGCGAGGAATGACTTTGAGGAAACTGTGTTGTAGGGTTTCGTATCACTCTGTGCTAAAGAATATATTTACAACCCTAAGGCAACCGTCTATTTATAAACATAGACCCATCCCAAAAAACCCGATAAGGGCCTAAACCCCCCCCCCCCCCGAATGATGGGGCCTGTAATTGCCAGCACAGCCTATTATAGATTTTAAGTCAATTACAATAATGATATCAAAATTGAAAAACGACCCAATAAAAGATCTACAAGTTTATTGGTGGTTGAGGAATGTGGCATAATTTATTACACGAGAAAAAAAATTGTGTAGTGGGTGTGAAAGAATGAGGATGCTTGCAAGAAGCTCATGGTGGTCGTAGGAAATTATGCGGAATTTTGCTAACCGGATGGGAATGGACAATGCTTATGCAGTTCGATGGTTTTGGAAGTTATTTTGGTGGACAATGTCCACAAAGTTTTTTTTTTGGCTCATGCAGTTTGTATATTACAATTAACGTTGTGATGATCAGATATTTTGTTCTATGTTTCAGGTGCACATACAAGGGGATTATCTGTAGAGGTGCTTTATGTATCGACCCCTTTCTTTTAAGACTTGGATGTTTGGGGAAATAGTTAGATGTCTAGATACATTTTCTCTTGTTTCTACACTAATGACGACATTGATGTTTGGCAGCTAGTTAGGCTTTAGACTGATTAGTTAGTCCGTTTTCGTTGTTTGACGTAGCAGTTTATTGCCCGAAGTCTGTTTAGGTTCTATGTTCTTTTCTCCCTTCGGGGGATATGGTTTGGCTGTTTTGTTTCTCTACAACTTTATCGTTTAATCGAAAATAGTTGTTTGTTTAAAAACAACAAAGAAGTCTTTTTACCTCTTAAGCATAGTTCTATTTCAAAAACCGGCTGACAAACTCCGTTCTCCAACTCTTAAGTTCCCAATTCACACAAAATGCTCCTCCCTCCTCTCTCCTCTCTCCCCAGCCCTCCCACCAAATTCGGAAACTACCACCCCAGTAACCACCATGTTTCCACCAACTAAAACGCCCCTTAACCACCTCACCACCTCAAAACGCCCAACTACCTCCACAAAAAACCCCGAACAGCCACCAAATTCCTTAATCATCCTGCTCACACTACTACACCTCATCATATACCACAACCAAATCAGCACCGTCCCTAATCTCCACAAAACACAAAAATCCAGAACGTTGTCTTTCCCTCAACTATAACCCAGCGGTGAGAGACTATGGATTCTCTGACAGTGTTCATCGATAACTTGAATGATACGACCAGATTGGGTACCCTGTGGAAGGTTTTTGACAAGATTCGGACGTATTGTCAGTCTCCACAGGCCATTTAAAAGACGCATAGTAACGAATACAAGATATGCGTTTATTGAGTATGCAGCAAAACAAGTTGCTGAAGAGCGATCGCAGAGACCAACGGAATGTGGGTAGACGGGAACAGAATCTCTGTTCAAATTGCCAGGCCACGCAGAAGGCAGCGCAGGATGAGATTGGGTTCCCGACCACCACCAACGCAGCAATCAGTACCATCTTTTGCTGAGTACCAAACGGAAACCTCGCCATATCCAGCCTTTGAGGATTCCAGAAAACAGCAAGCAAGTCTACAGTTAGAGGGAAACCAGGACAGGGGACCAGTGAAACTCTCGCCGTCAGAAATGCTGATTCCAATGCTTGACAAAGCGTGACCATTCATACCAGAGAGAAAACAAGCACGGTGCAAATAGAGGAACGATTAGCCTCTAGTGGAGGGTAAAGCATATCATAGCCAGGACTGCTTTTGAGTTTATTGTTATATTTTACAAGGAAGAGTTAAAGCACCGCTTCCTCCAAGGACAGAAATGGAGACAAGATTGGCATGTTGAACCATGGCTAGATGGCCAAATTCGGTCAAGGAGGGTAGTGAACGTAGCGATTAGAGGAATCCCCCCCCCCCCCCCAAGCCTGGAGTGAGAACTCTGTCAGGAGTATACTAACAAGAGTTGGAAAGGTGATGGAGATTGAAACTGACATGTCCAAAATGCCAAAAAACCTGGAGGTCTTCGCAACAATTGAAACAGCTAAGTTCAATATCATCAATGAGGAGGTGGAAATCTTATTCGATAATAGTATGGGGAAGGTAGGGGTGATCGAAGTGTGGACTGAAGACATCAGCGGCAAACGGGTAAACCAGCAACAAGATAGGAATGTCAGCCGACGGGAATTCAGGGCGGTGATCAGGGCGGAACTCTAGAAGGTAACCCTGAAACCAGTTCAAAATCTGTGGAAGTGGAGGAGATACAAAGGGCCCCGGGAATTGATGCGTGGCATCTTGGGGATGTGAACATGCGCCCCCTGAAGGAAAGTAATATGGGAAACTATATTATAAGGAAAGTAGTATGGGAAACTATATTAATAATGATGAAAGGCCTAATCTTACGTTTATTCCATTAGTGGCAGACAAAGAGGGTGGCAGGTTTTATGGGAGAAAGTAATTTTGTAATGGAGCAAAGAATATGGGGAAGATACCAGAAGCTGATGCGGCAAATACAAAAAGAAAAAAAGCAACGAAATTTCTGGAGGTAGATCTGGGTAGTGTGAGTTCCCAGGCGAAATTAGCACGCTTTCGGCTATTGAGTGGCACAAGACTACACCAGCAGTCAGTGTGGGCCAATGCGAAGGAGCCTCCAAAGCCCAAGAAAACACCACTTACTCCTTGGAGGCGCTACATGATTTATCGAATAGTTCAAAGTCAAAAGACAGATCTAAACAAATATGCATTGGTACACCGGAGAGCCCAAATAATGGGTGGCCTACTCCAACTGATGCGGGTTCTCTCCCCGGCATTAACCTGCAGGTAGTTTTTTCCCCACAAAACTACACAAAAACAAAGAAGCAACCCAGCTTTCAGGTGAAGAAGAAAAAGGAAAAGTTTGTTTCAACAGAAGCACGACAATGTTTTAAGTATGGACAGCGTCTGAGAATCCATTCCCCTTATCCAAGGAAATCACTGGCTAACATAGAGCGCATACTAAGCAAGAGCAAGAAGAAAAACCAGGCGCGACAACATGAGTCTAACAATTGCATTCTACAACGTGCAAGGAACAAGAAGGGCAGAGAAGTGGGTTCTCATCACAAAAAAGGAAATCAGGAAGACAAAAGCGGTCATGGTAGGTCTCATGGAGACACACCACACCAAGCCATATAATAAACGTCGAAACTTATGGGGAGCTGGCAAAAAAACAGAGTGGGTAGAAGTTTTCTCAGAAGGCCACTCAGGAGGAGTGATAGTGGCTTGGTCCAAATCGGAAGTGGAAGCAAAGGAGGTGGGCAGGAGTACTAGGTGGATCGCAGTTGAAATCTGTATAAAACCACAACTTTTTAAAGGGTAGTGATCTTTGCGTACGGTCCGACAAACGAAGTGGGAAGAAGGAACATGTATGCTGAGTTGTGCCAGTTTTGGGAGCAACACAAAATGCCAGTAATGATGCTAGGAGATTTCAATGAAGTTAGAAAGGGGAATGAACGAGAGGAGGGTGATAGCTCCTATGTCAGTCCATCGATGAGAGACTTTGAAAAATGGATGTTTAGACATGGAGTTAATAGAGTTAGCATTGACGGGCTGTACATACACTTGGACTAGTCGAGGGGCGTATAGTAGAATTGACCGTGCTTTTTGTGAGGTGGACTGGTTGTCACAATTCCCAAGTCTAGTGTTAAGGGGAAGACCATGGAGAATTACAGATCATCGGTTTATGTGGGTGGAGGTGCAAAAACAAGACTGGGGACCCAGACCTTTTAGAAGTTTAGACGCATGGCTTGACGATGACAGGTTTGCCACGTTCTTCAGCCAAGAGTGGGAAAGATTAGATGGCAATCGAGCATCAGAGAAATTGAAAAAGATGAAAGAGTCATTGAGGAAGTGGAAACAAAGAGACCTTTGGGATGATAGGTGAACGTCTGGAACATCAAACAAAGGAAATGGAAAGGATTGATCGGTTGGACCAAACCTTGGGCCCAAGCGATGATCGTGCTACAGAAAGGGGGTGTGTAACACCCCTACTAATTCTGCTCCTAAAAACAATACAATCGCAGCGGTAATTAACAGACTGTCGCTCCTATGGTGTCACTGTTATCACTCGCCCATACGGGTGATAACGAATTACCTGATAATCATCATGCGAAACTTATTCCCGCAGTGACCACAAGAGATAGATAGTAGAACTCAAACAATTTAAAACAAATCCAACAACAATAATTATTACAGACCGTACTCGTGAGCATCTAATCCAAATTACACCTCGGTTACACCATCCGAGTCCAAACCAACAAAAGTATCCACCGTACCAAGTTTAAAACAACTGTAATACACAATAGTCACGTCTCGCTGCGACCCACCAGCTAATCACCTGAAATAAAGATGGTTTGTGGTATGGAATCAGCCCCTGCTGAGTATGTCATCACATGCCCCGTCATGCCCCCAAAAACCCCTCAATTATTTGGTCGAGAGCATGAGGTTCATTACATGCAATACCGTTTTAGTATATAAATTGTAAAATAAATAACAGTAAAATCCATACAACAATACAACCATCAACACACATAGTATACCACAAGTATAACCAATGAACAACAAGCGAAACAACGAGAATAACAAACAAGTATTAATTCTAGTCTATGGTGTAGAAACCAATATTGTTCGCCACTGTATAATTCTTAAATGTCTTATTGTTCAGTTATACCTAGTGACAATGTCTCATTAAAACGACATGTCTCTAGTTACCCATAAATTATGGCGGGTCACCCACGGCAGTAGCCACTCCAACGGTAGAGTCTCCGACCAACGAGCCATTCTAGCTCACGGGAAATTTTCTTGATACTTACGGACCCGTACGCGGACATCCTGGTATCGTTTTTGTGATCACAGTGCGCACCAAGAGCCACATCCTCTTGGCTTTACTTCCATTCATTAATTTATTAATTATACCATCGCATCGCATTACCAAATTGATGGGTAAAAACCTAACGCCAAGTATACCGGTCGATTGTAGCAAGTTTTCCTAGAAGTGTTCCTCCAGGTTATCGAATCCAAGGGAGGCAGCGTTTTAGTTTAATTAATATTTAAGAACAAACTAATGAAATAACTCAAGTAACAGGGGGGTTTTGTTTGTTGAATTACTAAGTACTGAAGCAAAATGTAAACAAGAACAAGGGTAATAAATGCAAGAGCAATAGTGAGCAGAAAAATGATGTTTTTGAATTAATGAGAAGGGAAAATTCCGGTTTACTAATCCTCCAATTTCTTCGGTTCCTTTCTCAGTGTGTTTACCAACATCTAGATTAAAATCCTAGATCAGAATTATTCCACGTTCGGTCTCCCGCTCGGTGGAATCTAATTAACAGCTAATAAATTTTAACTCTCGTTACAAATTTACTAATTGCTAACAGCTTTAAGAATAATCCAGTTTAATGATCAGTTAATATCTTAGAGGAATTACCATCTCTAAATTAACCGGTGTTGTTCCTATTGTCTATTATCTACCGCAGTTCTCACTTATAAACAGATAAAATCCAGTAATTGGCCAAATCACAAGATTTATAACAATAAATAAGGAACAACACCTTAATCTGTTAAAATGGTAAATCACAAAGATAATGGAACCTCAGAATTTGGATTACATAGCAAACCGAAATTTATAGAAACTACTCAGCCATGGAAATGGAATTAATGCAACAATATGTAAATAACATTAAAGAAGAAAAAAGAAGAAGAGAAACTCTGTTTTAAGGCTCTTTGATGGAGTCTCTGTGCACAACCAGCAGTTTCCTCCGCTCAATCTCCAGATAATGGTGAAGTCCCCAGCTGCTGTTGTGTATTCCAGATCTCTGTGGATGTGTGTGGTGTTTAATGGAAATGGTGATATGAATGGAACGTGAGAATGAGAAATGGATGGAATGGATGGAGGAGTGTAATGGAAGGGGAATGAAATGGTGTAAGTGAGGGAGGAGATATCCGATGGATATGTGTCTTGAATGAGAGGGATTTGAGTTCTATTTATAGAACTCAGTACGTAGCAGTGGTGGACAGGAATGCTGGACTTGTGAGTGGAAAGGTGAATGTTTAAGTGGGTGATGAGCTGAATTTAGGGAAATAATTGGATTAGTGGGAGGATGATTGAAAGTAGCGTGGTCTGGAAAGGGAGTACAGACAATGGAAATATGGGGCGGCGCAGTATAATAAGAAGAGAATCTCTTCTTTTCAATCGCGCGCTACAGACGTCTGTTGCAACCTCTTGGTCCGGGACTTAGGATGTGGTTGAAGTCCCGGACCGTACATTTTGAGTACTGCATTTGAAGCATTGTCTGTGTGGTCCGGGACTTAGGCCGTGTTTCAAGTCCCGGACCATATCTGAGAATTATTCGAGTTTATGTTGCACTTGTGATTCGGGACTTAGGTCAAGCATCAAGTCCCGGACATATCTGAAAACAATCGAGAATTAATTGCAATTGTGGTCCGGGACTTAGGACATATACCAAGTGCCGGACCATATCTGAAACAAATCGATGATTATATTGCAATTGTGGTCCGGGTCTTCACTCCTGCCTCAAGTCCCGGACCATAAATGAATTTAAACCGAGAGGCTTTCCTTGACTCAATTCAGTTTGTTTGAAATGCCATGGTCTCCAATAATGATAGGAACATGTTTCTTTGAGATTATAGCCTGAAAAAGCATACAAAAATCATAAAAGAAGATAATTGCAACAAGAAACACAAAGATACTCATAAGACAGGAATTTAGCACTAAAAAGCAATGAATTAGGTATCAAAAGACCCTATAGAAATAGGTAAATTCCTGACTTATCACAAATTTCCTAACACAGCAGACTAAGGTCATTAGTCCAATCCGGAGTCTGTAAACTCGGGATCCAGTGTTAGATACGAGAGCGGCGTATAGGAAGGCCAATGCTCCGTATGAAAGTCTCGGATAATATATATATGTTATTATCCTAGTGCTACAACGTTTTTCTGACGTTCCTTATATTTCATATAAGATAGCACCATAGCCGCTAGTTCGTTTTATATATAGGTTCATATATACGAACCAATACTGTTAACTCAACAACAGTAAATAATAAGCAGCTATAAATATACAATCCATGCATATTAATTATCACATTCAGACAAACAATCTTATCACAGATCACAAAGAAGTCTGAACTGAGGAAGCCCTCAGAGACAATCAGAGACACATAACAACATACCGTTCACCCTGATGTATTACGGTGGAGTATGAATCAGCAAGTTCCTATGCTCCTTGTGTAGCCTCTAACAATCTAAACATTACATAATGCTACTGATTAGCATACCGTATAACAACACAACCCTACGGTACCCCGTACCGTCACTAGCAACTCCCGGTTAACCCCCCGTTATTAATTGTCAATGTTTGTCGGGTTTTAAGTTTAACTCGAGATTAGAAAAGTGTTGTATTACATGCGTAGTCTTGTCTCGTATGTTAATATACTTATTGTTGAACTTGTTATCGCATGTGACTTAACATACCCTCGTATGTCATTTAGTTGTTTCACTATTGTATGTGTGATTTTATGTCATGCACTATACATCTCACCTTAGTATTTATTTTTCTAAGGTTCGTCTTTTTTTTTTTTGTTCAATGTGGTATAATTCATATGTAAACAATACTTACAATATATGAACCCTTATTATCACATGTACACTCTTAACATTAGAATTCCTTATCTAATGTTTATAATTCTTTTCCTTTTATCTCAAATCATTTTAATTATGGTAGTATATAGTTATTGAACTATATTATATTTTCCACATTATAACATATATTTATTTATATATATATTATAAGACTATTTATTATATGGTAAGTCATTATAATATATATATTCATTCTTTTTAATGAATACCTCCTATATTATAAATGTTATAACTCTTATAACATTAAAAACCATATTATAAACTTCATTCAAAAATAGTAGTATTTCCGAACAGCACCTATATTTCTCAAATATTTACAAGATCCTCCACATAATTTATATAATGTCATATTATAGTTATATAACATATATTATGACATTTATGTCATTGAAACAATTATAACCTATAGTTATATTTTGTTTTAAAATACCAAACAACACTTAAAGCTTTCGGTTTTTATTTAATTACCACCAAAACTTCCATAAATTACAAATCAACCCAATTATATTTCCTTGTTACACTTATAATATATATCTTGTATTATAATCCTTAAACCTCAAAATAATTATAACCTATAGTTTTTAAAGGCTATAATTTTCGAACAGCCCTTAGGACTATTCTAATTATTTTTCCACCACCAAACTTTGTATATTTACCAAATCTTCCCAATTTATAATACATAGTTTTCTAATAACATTTAAACTATATATTATACATATATCTTTATAAAGTCTATATATAACTCCAAAAATTACCAAACTACCCCAAAAGGTTATAAACATTATTACTAACCTTATACTTCCTTTAAATCTCGGTTTTCACCCCTTTGTTACCCATTTGTAACAATGTTATAAAATACCATATATTATACTTGTATAATTCATATAAACTCCAAATTTAACCAAATAAACTTCTAAAAATTTCTAACAACTTAAGGACTTTACTAAACTCCATTTAGCACCCCTAAGTCTCAGAAATTACATTACTACCCCAAGTCTTATAAATCTTTTACAATTTAATAAGTATCTTATTATAAGGTAGTATTTTAATTTCTTAATTTTCCAAACTTGGTCAAAGTCTCCTAGATGGTCAACTTTGACTCCTAATACCAAATGGGAACCAATTTTTCGGTAATCACTAATAATAACCTATACTTTTCTATTTTTACAATTTTGACCCAAAACTTTATAAAATGTTATAATTTTTATTAAATTCATTTAAAAACCCTAAATTATTCTAAATTAAGCCCACGGCTTTCTAATTCCCTAGTAATACGAATTGGCCCCAATTTTAATTATAAGCATAAATAAAACTAAATAAGCTTATAAACTTAAATTAAAATGGCCTAATGACATGGCCTTATTACAACCTTGAACTTGAAAAATAAATTACACAATAAAGGTCTCAAAATATAGCATATTTTCGGCCTCACCATGGTTTAATTATTTTTCACATAATGTCATAATTTGACCATTATGTTAATTAAATCTCTTAAATGACTAGCTTAATTTATCTTAGCCATTTTTTTCCATTTTTAGGTCAATATGACCTATATATATATAATTCACTCTCGACCATATATATATATATATATATATATATATATATATATATATATATATATATATGCTTAGAAATTATAAAAATCATAAGTTTAAGGTGTTTATACCTTGATTAATCCTTGTATGAGCTCGGTCACTTGTAGGAAAATTCACCACTTGATTTAGACATGTTTAATACACAAAAACAAGATATGGTTATACTCCAAGCTTGAGCTTAACCATAAGGAATAATTAATGTAAGATTTAAGGCAAAAATCACCTTAAAAATGCAAGGGAAGTTCTAATGATTTTCGGCCTGAATAAAATACACCACAAGGTGTTAGATCCACCATATAAGCTTAGGAAATATCTGGACAACAACAAGGCTATGGTAATTGATTTTATCTTGGAAAAATGCCTTAAAAGAGGGTATTTCCTTTGGATCTTGGTCACCCTTGCTCCAAATGGCTAACCAACTGAATGAATATGTAAATATGAAGATTATGAGTGTATAAACTCATAAAAATCAGAAGAAAGAAACTGTATGAAGAGTGGAGATCCTTAAGGTATGTTTTTACCTTAAAATGTAGATTTGAACAACCTTGGTTTCCTCTACTGGTCTCAACCGAGTTTAGCTCTTGTTATAACCTTAGAACACTGAGAATAAGCCATAGGAATTGATGAGCCACGAAATCTAAGTGTTGGTAGTGAAGAGATGAAGAAAAAGGGCTAAAAATGACATTAAAACACTTACCTTAAGAACTTAGGAGCTAGGTTTGCCTTCCATGATCAAGATCCAGACTTGAGAGCTTCTTAGGAAGGGAGGAGCTCGGCTGGGCAGAAGGAAATCGGACAAGGAGGAAGGAAGGAATGGGTAAGATTTGAAATAATTGAAAAAGTAAGCTTATTTTCAAAAAGTAATTGTATTAGGTAGCAATTTGTCCCAAAATGATTGTAAGCTGTCTCCTCTCTTATTGCCAGCCGATTTCCAAGGGGTTAAATGGGTCATTTACTGCCCATTGACCAAACTTGGTCATTTTGACTCATGCGGGCCCCACTTCAGGGTTTTATTAATATTTTAATATTAAATTTGTAAAAATCTGTAAAATTTGGAATTAAATTCCTAATATGATATAATGTGATATAATATCATATTTAAAGGTATTTATAACCTTTTAGCCCATTAAAAACCAATTTATAAGACAATTTCACAAAAACGTGCTTTAAGGAGTTTTAGCGCACATTTTGTGTTGCCTGGTGTTTCTGAGCTTAGTTTTCTTTTAGAATAGTTTTTTTTGTGTTCCTTACTTCATTATAATACTTAGGAATCCACTTTGGATCCTATTTGAGGTCATACAATCTTTGTGGTGCTTCAAAGCACATTTTTGGCTTTACCGATCTTAAGGCGTGTTTTGCCTTGTTGAGATCTTTTAGGTTGTTCCCCAATAATATTTAGGTGATTATTAATCCTTTAGATCATTAATAGATCATTTAATTTTTTAAAGGTTAGGGGTATTTCAGGGCGTATCAAAGCTAGTATGTGGAATATACTGCGGATAGAAGAGAGATACTGGAGACAGATGTCTCGAGGGAAATTCATAAAAGAAGGGGACATGAATACCAAGTACTTCCACAGAAAAGCTTCAATAAACCGCAACGCCACCAAACTGAATGCGCTACTGATTGACGGACGATTATCTTTCAACACGGCAGCCATCCGAGAAGAGGTAAGAAAATATTTCTTTGACTTGTAAAAATTGAATCAAGCTTCTGGATCCTTTCCAACTGGGGAAGGAAGACCACGGTTATCATCAGTGGATCAGGCCATTGATAAGTGCGAAATACATCTATTTTTAGGGCTTTAATTCTTCCTATTTTCATAACAATTCATGTCATATTTCTCACTTATCATATGTTTTTCCTTAGATTTATATTTTGATGTGAACTGATACATTTTGTGTGTTAAATGCAGGAAAACTATAATATACCGAATATATATATATATATATATATATATATATATATATATATATATATATATATATATATATATATGATTTCAATATATCAACATTGCTGCACGCCAATGACATCATGTCATTAATGACGAGAGGTGCATATATTCGCATGATATGATCATTAATGATCATTGTACAGCACTTACGTGTGAAATAAAAGAAGTATTTTAATCATTTCCTTTAATCTCTTGATTAATGGTTGGTTAAACTCGTCATCGACTTGGGCACACGGAAGGAAGGATTAAAAGAATTGTTTATCAAAAGAGATGACAACATATTGACGTCAACAGATAAATGACATTTATCTTTTTGATAAAGAGGAGATTATGGCAGCTTATTATATAAGAAAGCCTAGGGTTTATCAACAGGGACATTCACGCCTCGGATGAGGCTCTCGCCTCCCACGCCACTGTTTCATTAATTTCTTCAATCCTTCTGCTGTTGATCAGGGATGACCGCCTCACCTTTCTCGCTGTTCAACATCCATCACCAAATCACACCGCATCACGCTCACCTCCACTCTCTGCGCATCGCCGACCACTTCCATTCATCATCGTCCGATATCTCCACTGCCTATCACATTCAAGCCTTCACCACACCATCATTACCGCAGCCAACCATCATCATCGAACCAGACCGAAGTCGAAGAGAGCGGCAGCAGTAGTTGGCGGCGCGAGGGAAGAAACGAAGCAGAGTCGACAAACAACCGACGACATTAGTAACCTGAAACTTGGAACTTGTTCTTTATCATTTGTTTTACGTTACAAGTTATTTAATGTTAGTTTCAATGTTTGTTTTTGTCTTTGAAATAATGAGTGAGTAGCTTATTTTAGTTTCCCGAGTTAGGAAGTGAGCCTAATTCCTGACGATTATGTTTTATTAATTTTTCCGTACAACTTTGTTATTATAATTAGTTCGATTCCTGTTCTTAATGTGTTTTAATTATCTGGCCAATAATTAAGATAATTCTTGTAGTTTTCTAATCAACACGCGAGAGCTGAGATAGTAAACTAGACGTAGGAAGTCGAACCTGATTAATGACTAGAAGCGTGATCCCGCCTATAGGTTAATCGGTCTCAAATAGAAACTATTCTTTATGCGATTAGTTGTGTCCGGATTAGAGCATTAGTCTGCTGCTAGTTCTAGCAACTGGTTAGGATTCGTTAGACTTAGCCGTTGACGAATTATTTAAAGTTTCTGAGTGAATTATAAAAAGTTAGGGGAAGAGTTAATAATAAAATCTGAAGAATTAGGTGAGCAGAACAACTCGGGGAGCGCATTTTAATTATTAGATTTCCAAATCGTTATTTGTTTGAGTTTGCTTTGTTCGGTTTATTTGTTCTTTTAATTTCTTTGGTTATTTAAATTTGCTTAGACTAGTAAAATTCCTTAAAAAGTGACAATTCCTGTTTTATTAGTTTAGGTTAGTTTTCTCAATTAGGTTAATTTAATCTGTCAGTTAATTGAAGGAGGTCCCTGAGTTCGACAACCCACTTAATCACTATACCCGCAAAACGATAGGTACACTGCCTAGGTAGAAGTATAGTAACACATATTTCTGCTAACAAGTTTTTGGCGCCGTTGCCGGGGACCTCTGGCACGGTTAATTGACATTTTATTATTCGATTGAGTTTATTTTAGTTTTTTTCTTTTTATTTTATTCTAGTATTATTTTTATTTTATTTTTCTTTTATTCCGTTTTCTTTCTTTACGTCAAAGTTGCTAATAAGTTCAAACTTTGCCTCTTTTCGATTTTTTTTCTTTGACTGATTATTAGGAATTAGATTTTACGTTTGCAGATTTTTATTTAGATTCTTTTACTTTCGTGTTACTTTTTTTCAATTGCATTGCGTATTCTTCTATTCCGTTTAGATTTTGATTTCGTTTTCTTACTTTTCTTTCCGTTTTTTTTTGTTTTAGTTTTTCTTCTTATTATTATTTTATTTCGACAGCTTTGTTGACAATTGAATTGTGTAGTTTAGGGAGCGTAGACTTTAGGGATTAGTTTTTATTTGCTGTTCGTCCGTTAGTTTTTACACTTCGATATCCTTAGTATACATAGGCTTCCGAAATTTGTTTCAGTAGTTGTTTCAAATTTTATTTAATTAGTTTTTGATTTTGTTTCTATATTATTTGATTAGCTGATTTTCTTTTTATTAATTAGGATTTTATTTTTGTTTATCTTTTCGATTGTGAAATTTTGTTTTCTAGTATTTTTATTTTATTAGTTTTTTTGTGTTCTTTTTTTTATTAGTTCTATTTTACTTTGTATTTTGTTTTTGTTTTTTGATAGGCAAAGATGGAGGATAACATGAATGAGTTGAGGAGAGTGTTGACACAGTTGGAAACGACGATTACAATAATGAACATTGAGCAGAATTTGAACAGGTATAATCAGCCGTGTACTCAAAGTTACAACCAGTTCAGGCGACAAGATTATTACCAGCCAGAACAATCGTCTTTTCGACAGCCTTATTGGTGGGAAGGTGAGCAGACTAGAATGCAGAGGCAGATGGAGGAACAACAGTTCTACGCTTATCAGGAGCCTCCTAAGGAGGATACGAGCATGATAGAGAGCATGCTTGCAGAGATCCTGGAGCAAAGAAAAGCTACTTATGCTAAATTTGCTGAAATTGAATCTAAGTTTGACGCTAAGTTTGCTGATCAGGCCTCCATTAATCAGAATTTGGAGAGACATATGAGCCAGCTAGCAGAGCAGCTAGCACAGGAGCAGACAAATTTCCTCCAAAATCAAAGTCATTCGAACCCACGGGACCAATCTCAAGCAAAGACTTTGATGGGTGAAGACCATTCCAAGCCTATAATTTCTGAAGCTGAAGAGGAGTCTGATGAAGAGGAGGAGCGACATACCAAGAGTGAATTATCTGATGAAGAGTTGGAGCGATTATTTGGGAATTTATATTCCCCTCCTCCTTCAACCTCAACTCAAATAGAGCAACCAGTATTTGAAAATATTCTGTCTGCACCTATCTGTGAACCAGTGGAGGTACCTGATGTGGTTGATTCCAGAGACATTGAGAAGTTGAAGCTCCCTCAACAATTGTCTGCCAACAAGAATCTTCCATTGAGCCTTTAACACTCGAGGAAGATGTCTGCATCCTCAAATTTAAGAAGGAAGAGCCACCTCCACCAAGTCATCAACAACTCCCACCTTGCATCCAGAAGCCTCAACAACAGGAGGAGGACATTTATGTCCTCGAATTTGAGGAAGAAAATCCATCATCACCTGGTCTCCAATTAGAAATATGCTACCGGCAGTACCTCCTCAAACATCAGGTTTTGTGGAGTATTCACTTTCCTATTTTATTTGCCGAAGTAACGCTTTGTTTTGATCCAGGTGGTTTGATTTTAACTACTGCCTATTTCGTTTTCCTGGCAAAGCTATTATCTACTTTTATTTTTGATCCGGGATAACGAAGCAGGAGTCTAGCCAAAGACTATAAAGACGGGCAGCTTTCTGGGAGGCAACCTAGTGGTTAAATTTTATTTTATTTATGTTTTTATTTTTGTTTGGTAGTTTTATTTACTGCATTAATTTATTTCTTCGGTTTATTTTGTTTTTTTTATTTAGAAGTGGTAATGGTGTCTGTGTTTTTAATGCAACGCTCTTTAGCGTTTTTGTGGTAGTTTTGTGAGTGTGTGCAGGTGAAATTATTTTATGGTGTTTGATGTTCTCCAAGGCTGGACACTTGCTTGAACGCAAGTGTGAGGAACGCTACCCCTTGTTCAAGCTTAAGTGTGAGGAAGGGAACCTTCCTCAATCTATGATATCAGGGGAGTTTCAGTTTCTCCTTATTTTTAATGTTTATGTTCATGACTTTTATGCTTAAAGATTATTTTTATATAAGTCATTATTGACCTGAATGAAATCCTTGATGAGTTTGCAATATTTAGAAAGTCTTTTTCTTGGTTTTAATTTGTGAACAATGAGGACATTGCTCCTCTTAAGTGTGAGGAAGTAGAGGTACTTTCTAAATATTGATAATTGCACTTAATGTCACATATGTTTTTGGTTGTCCTCTTATTTTGAAAGAATTGCTTCTTTTAAGTGCCAATAAATATTGAATCTCCAGGTGAAAATTTTGTTGAGGTTTTGAAAACAAGCCTGATGACCACCTCAAGAATCTTTCTGCTTTTGGCTGTTGTATGTATATAGTTTAATCCAAACTGAATCTATTTTCACTGAAATTTGGTGGAGTAGCAGATTATGGAAACTGAATTAGTTTAGTTTGGGATTTTGGGAATGATAAGAAAGTTTGGTATGAAAGGATAAGGCAAGGTACTCCGCTGATCTGAATTGAAATTTATTTCTGAACCATAACAGGCCTCTTCATTCGGTTATTAAGTCCTTGGGGTGCTTCATCACCCATCTACCTAAGGTCTTGTGATCTGGGATAGAAGGCCCAACGCCGCTACATGGGTGAAGAGAAAAGTCTGAGGGGATGAATTAAATATGCAAATGGCAGAATAGAATGTTAAGGAAAAGGAACTTTGAAAAGTTAAATGTGTAAATCATTTTTACTTATTCTGATCATGAGTATGTGGGTTGAAAGGTATCACGGAATAAGGTGTTACTTCACACCCCTTGTCATCCAAAGGTTAGAGGAAACAAATGGTGGACGATCCCAAACTATTCTGTTTCAATTTCTATAATCTAACTTCTCCATGCTTTTTAACTTCACACTTTTTCACTGTTTGCGAAAACCTACAGCTAGTAGCAGAACTTTTCTTTTGATTGTCATTTTGCTTGTTTTCCATCGGCAGTTGTTTGATCCTGAGTTTCAATACTACGACCCTTAAGAGTAGTCATATTCTATATTTGCTTGAGGACAAGCAAAAGCTAAGTGTGAGGAAGTTTGATAAGTGCGAAATACATCTATTTTTAGGGCTTTAATTCTTCCTATTTTCATAACAATTCATGTCATATTTCTCACTTATCATATGTTTTTCCTTAGATTTATATTTTGATGTGAACTGATACATTTTGTGTGTTAAATGCAGGAAAACTATAATATACCGAATATATATATATATATATTTATATATGATTTCAATATATCAACATTGCTGCACGCCAATGACATCATGTCATTAATGACGAGAGGTGCATATATTCGCGCATGATATGATCATTAATGATCATTGTACAGCACTTACGTGTGAAATAAAAGAAGTATTTTAATCATTTCCTTTAATCTCTTGATTAATGGTTGGTTAAACTCGTCATCGACTTGGGCACACGGAAGGAAGGATTAAAAGAATTGTTATCAAAAGAGATGACAACATATTGACGTCAACAGATAAATGACATTTATCTTTTTGATAAAGAGGAGATTATGGCAGCTTATTATATAAGAAAGCCTAGGGTTTATCAACAGGGACATTCACGCCTCGGATGAGGCTCTCGCCTCCCACGCCACTGTTTCATTAATTTCTTCAATCCTTCTGCTGTTGATCAGGGATGACCGCCTCACCTTTCTCGCTGTTCAACATCCATCACCAAATCACACCGCATCACGCTCACCTCCACTCTCTGCGCATCGCCGACCACTTCCATTCATCATCGTCCGATATCTCCACTGCCTATCACATTCAAGCCTTCACCACACCATCATTACCGCAGCCAACCATCATCATCGAACCAGACCGAAGTCGAGAGAAGCGGCAGCAGTAGTTGGCGGCGCGAGGGAAGAAACGAAGCAGAGTCGACAAACAACCGACGACATTAGTAACCTGAAACTTGGAACTTGTTCTTTATCATTTGTTTTACGTTACAAGTTATTTAATGTTAGTTTCAATGTTTGTTTTGTCTTTGAAATAATGAGTGAGTAGCTTATTTTTAGTTTCCCGAGTTAGGAAGTGAGCCTAATTCTGACGATTATGTTTTATTAATTTTCCGTACAACTTTGTTATTATAATTAGTTCGATTCCTGTTCTTAATGTGTTTTAATTATCTGGCCAATAATTAAGATAATTCTTGTAGTTTTCTAATCAACACGCGAGAGCTGAGATAGTAAACTAGACGTAGGAAGTCGAACCTGATTAATGACTAGAAGCGTGATCCCGCCTATAGGTTAATCGGTCTCAAATAGAAACTATTCTTTATGCGATTAGTTGTGTCCGGATTAGAGCATTAGTCTGCTGCTAGTTCTAGCAACTGGTTAGGATTCGTTAGACTTAGCCGTTGACGAATTATTTAAAGTCTTATGCGATTGTGTCCGGATTAGAGCACGTTTGACGAATATTTAAAAAGTTTTTTTTTTCTGAGTGAATTATAAAAAAGTTAGGGGAAGAGTTAATAATAAAATCTGAAGAATTAGGTGAGCAGAACAACTCGGGGAGCGCATTTTAATTATTAGATTTCCAAATCGTTATTTGTTTGAGTTTGCTTTGTTCGGTTTATTTGTTCTTTTAATTCTTTGGTTATTTAAATTGCTTAGACTAGTAAAATTCCTTAAAAAGTGACAATTTCCTGTTTTATTAGTTTAGGTTAGTTTTCTCAATTAGGTTAATTTAATCTGTCAGTTAATTGAAGGAGGTCCCTGAGTTCGACAACCCACTTAATCACTATACCCGCAAAACGATAGGTACACTGCCTAGGTAGAAGTATAGTAACACATATTTCTGCTAACAGCCATGCTCGTGAACTTACCCACAAGGGTGGAAATAAAAAATGCTGTGTGGAGCTGTGAGGGGAACAAAGCACCAGGTTATGATGGGTACAATTCAACCTGATCAGGAAACTATGGAATGTGATCGGTGATAATTTTACTGACGAGGTGATGAGATTCTTCCGTGAGAATCACATGCCAACAGAGATTAATACTACCTGGGTGACTTTGATACCGAAAACACCAGACGCAACCAAATTAGAAGACTTTCGGCCAATAAGTATCATTGGATGTATTTACAAAGTGATTTCCAAAGTTCTAGCCAGGAGGTTGAATGGAGTGATTAGCAAACTGATAGGGGAAACTCAAACTGCTTTCATTCGGGGAAGACAAATATTGGAAGGTCCGTTAATAGCAAATGAGGTGAATAGCTGGATGAAGGATAGGAAGCTTCAAGGAGTACTATTTAAGATAGACTTTCGCAAAGCCTACGATTGTATAAGCTGGGGCTTTGTCATGAGGATGCTAGAAACATTTCAGTTCCCAGTTATATGGAGAGAATGGATAAAAAAGTGCATCATGACAACAAGGATTGCGGTAATGGTGAATGGATCCCCAACCCCAACATTCAAACCTAGAAGAGGCCTTAGGCAAGGAGACCCTTTGTCTCCTCTCCTATTTATCTTGGTTGCAGAGGCTCTAAGCTGGATGCTTGATGATGCGATCCAAAGAGGAGATCGTAAAGGCCTGGTGGTAGAACTACATGAGATAAGAGTGTCACACATGCAATTTGCTGATGATACTATAATCTTTAGTACGATAGAGGAAGATGAGTTGAAGGTTGTCAAATGGATTGTCACTCTTTTCGCGGATATGTTGGGGCTGGAAGTTAATTGGAGTAAATCAGTGGCTTTCGGGATTAATTTGAGAGAGGAAGTAAAGCTGTGAATACAGGATATCATTGGGTGTCAAGTGGGAGACTTGCCAAGCACATATCTAGGGCTGCCGTTAGGAGCAAATCCCAGAAGAATCGATACATGGGCACCGGTGATCACAAAAATTGAGAAGAGATTGAGTAATTGGAAATCATCGACCCTCTCCAGAGCAGGAAGGCTCCTACTCATAAAAACTGTCCTAAACAACATTCCTATTTATTACATGAGCATGTTTAGAATCCCAAAAGGAGTTGTGGAGAAAATTGAATCCATTCAAAGAAAATTTTTATGGTCACATGGGGAGGAAGAGGTTTGGCACTAATGAAATGGAATAGCCTGACGCGACCAAAGGCTCTAGGTGGTCTGGGGATTTGCGATTTTGAATCGAAAAATGCAGCGTTGATGTTCAAGTGGTGGTGGCAATATCAGTCAACAGAAGATAAATTATGGAAGAAGATCGTATCGTCGGGTGTATGGGCAGGATATCAGACTGCCAATTAACGATCAATCTTGGCTAAGTGCAAGGGGAAAGGGTGTGTGGAAGTCAATAGTATCGTTCAGTCAGTGGAGTTCAAACATCCAGGAAGCCATGGTAAGTAATCTCCGATGGCTGGTGAAGAATGGGGATAAAACAAGATTCTGGCTAGATCCTTGGGTGGGGAGATTACACACTCAAAAGCAAATTCCATAGACTGTTTGTGATCAGTGAGTCTAAAACTGCTTCAGTCAGTGAGGTGGGCATTTGGATGGGAGATAACTGGCAGTGGAATTTTCGGTGGAGGCGAGCTCTGTTTTTGTATGAAATAGAGGAAGTAACAGCTCTATTAAATGCTATAAATAACAGTCGGGTGCAACAGGAAGGTGAGGATCGATTGTTGTGGATGGCAGGAAAAGAAGGAAGATACACTGCCAAGGATTTTTATGCAGAAGTAAAGAACACACCCGCAGGAAATCAAGTTTTGGCATCAGTCCTTCTGGAGTAAGAATGCACCGCCGAGAGTTGAATTATTTGTCTGGTTTCTGCTGCACAGGAAAATAGTCACAAAAGACAAACTGTTTGGCCTAAATCTAATCCCACGGGCTAGTATCCTATGCCCATTTTGCAGTAGGGCGGTGGAATCTGTAGATCATCTGTTTATTAGATGTCCTGAAACTCAGAAGTTTTGGAATGAGTTATTTTTGTGGTGGGGAGTGCTAGAGATGCTGAACTCTGAGGTGGAAAGTAGCCTTAGCAGATGGATGGAGCTACTGCCGTGTCGCAGAGTGAGTAACATGTGGAAAGGAACTTACATGTTCGCTGTATACAATATTTGGAGAATCAGAAATAGAATTATATTTGATCAGGCGGTGCTGAAATGGAGTGAAGTGGTGATGTCCACCAAAATTCAGATTCTAGAATGGGGAAAAAACGACAAGAAGTTACCAGGGCAGATAAGCATGCTTTTGTCCACCAGGAGTTTGAAGGATCTGCTATAGTTCTCAAAATTCTATCTCCTGTTTCTCTGCTTTCTGTTTTTTGGTTTCTGTTTTCTGTTTTTTGGATTTGCCTCTGTAATGGCTGGTCGTGTAGACTAGCATGTGTGGTTTGCTATATCTCTGGCAGGAGAAATCCTTGCTGTATAACCAGTTACTCGTACAACACTGCTACTTATGTAGCCCCTTAATCTAAAAAAAAAAAAGCATAGTTCTATTTCGTGGAGTACATTTGTTTTGTATTTATAACTGTTTTGCGCAGTAGTATATAGTATAGTATTGTATTTACATATATTTGTAGTTTTTTATCCGAAGCATACAAAAATATTATAAATATATCAACCTTTAAATAATAATAGATAAACTATAAATAAAAATATTAGTAAGAGAAGCAACAATAAAGTCAAAACGAGATAGTAAGGAATTGGTGGACGTTTTGTTGGTAGGCTAGAGAGGTATGTATGTGGTGTCGTCAATGTCCTAGCGTGCTTGTTTGTTGGTCGCTTATGCGACTATTCAGGCTTTAACCACTTTTCCGACCTCGTGCCGTCAATTATAAAAAAAATAGATAAACTAAAATGTAATAGAATAAATAGAACAGAATTATACCACACTGGAACAAATAAAATTCTATACTATAAGCAATGACATGTATATATTTCGAGAAAATCAATGACCGATTTTTATACATGAAATAGGCAGTACTAATCATGGTACAAAATATATAACGGTAAACATGATTGGCCTGTTTCTACTTGAACATTTATACCTAATTCCTTCTTGAGAGAATATCAAAAGTATCTAGACACACGCAATCAATATAGTACAGTATATTCTAAGCTTTCTTTGTTAAAATATTGTCCAGAAAATGTCCCATTGATTGGTAAGAAGATCCATCACGATCTAACAGAGCCTTTCTTCCCTCTTCACTCATCTCCTTCACTTTCCGCCTCACTTTCTCTCCTTCTCCCCCCTTCATCATCGTCATGATTCCCTTTTCCACTTCCTCCGCTTTCACAATCATGTTAGGGATTCCCTTTCTAGGATCACACTCATAATCCAATTTGATCTCCACTGCCAACCCAAGCTCCTTCACCAACAAAAATGCGTTCAGCTGCTGCTCAGCATATATCGGCCATGTAAGGATCGGTATCCCAAACCACAGACTCTCTAGTATCGAGTTCCATCCACAGTGAGACACGAACGCACCCACCGCTTTGTGACTCAACACCGCCACTTGTGGTGCCCAGCCGATTACTTCCCTACATCGGCCGTCCTATCTAAGAATCCCTCCGGCAACACTTGGTTGAAATCGTCATATTCACTTGGCGCTGGCAGCGTGGTCTCACCCTCTTTGTTGGATATACCAGGCTGCTTCCGTATAGACCACAGGAATCGCTGACCACTCCTCTCTAACCCAGTCGCAGTCTCCTTCAATTGTTCCTCATTGAAGCTTCCTACGCTACCAAAACAGAGGAACACGACGGATGAAGGTGGTTGAGAGTCTAACCAATTCATAATCTGATGTTGGTCGTCAGGGGTCGACTCGTCATCGGTGTTAACGATTGGACCAACGGGATAAAGCGGAGGGATGTGGCCAAATCCGTGTTTCACCGCATCGGATGATGATGATGATAAGGATTGAATAAGTGACGAATCTAACGCAGTAAACGTATTTACCATGATTCCTTTGGCCCGTCGTAATCTGCAGCAGCATGTCCAAAGATCATCTGGGATCCACCTTCCTTGTCTAGAAAAATCTTCGGCCACACCTTTAAAGGGAGAGAGTTCTTGAACCCGGGTACTTGAATCACGGTCTCATCAGGCGATTGACCTTCATATTCTGTCGGAATATCAACATGGAGGGATTCTAGACGGAACATCAAGCTAAGGAGCGAAGCGCCTGAAGTGAAAAAGATATAGGAAGGGGTGCCGAGCTTGTCGGCAACATCCATCAAGGTTGTGCAGAAGATATCAAGGACGAGCGCGGAGAGCTGTGGTGCAGATGAAGCTTGGTAGCGGTCCAGGAGGGCTTGCTCGACGACTGTCGAGTACGCTTGCATGAGGGATGACAAAGAATTCATGATTGTTTGGTCAGTCAGAGGTGGGAGCTCTAGAAAATGGAGGCATTCTGATCTTTTGTGGGACTTCAGGGATTGGATATATGAGTTGATCTTGTCATCCGGATATGGAGATTTCATGACTGGGATGACGGCAGATATTTGATGGAGGATCTAGATATAAGCATCTCTGCTATCTGGACTGTTGGTCGTAGATGGCCCATGCCTGGTGGAGTGATGAACACCAGCTCTGGTAATTGATTTTTCGCCATTGATTTATGTTGCTGCTTGAAAAGTAATTTGGGAGCAGCAAGATATATGATGAAAAGAGTACTTGTTTTTTGAACTATTGGTTCAGTTCAGGGCTAACCGTAGGTATAGGGTGTTTTTGACAGATCACATACGGCGGGTTAACTACTGAAGGATTGATGTGAGAAAGTGAGGAAATGAAAGAGGTCGATAAAATGGAGAAGATGGAAGTGAGGTGAGGTCATGCCTTTGCTGGGAATAAGACTAGTATTATCTTAATGTTTCTTTCTAATCTTCTCATCTCCAGACATATGATTGCGTGTTGAATAAATCACTAGAACGTTCCTACGGAGAAATACAGACTACACGGTACCATAAAGAAAGAAGAGCGGATTAGAGTAGTGGGATTTGGTATTCGTATTTTTTTTTCGTAAACCGGTAATCTAGCTTATTTACCGTGGTTAGTTTTTATATGTTAATATAATACTAACTCCGTCCCACTTTCATCTTTCTGTTTACTTTTTGGCACGCTTTTCCACTTCAATATTAAATATATAAGATAAAATAATTTTATAAAATAAATTTTATAACATATAGTTTTTACATGAGGATTCCGTTGCAAAATTAGATTTGTAAAATTATATCATCTTACATGTTAAATATTGAAGTCAAACGACATGTTCAAATAATAAACCAGACAATCAATAAGGGACGGAGGGAGTATGATTTTTGGATTGATTGGGCAGTTGACTTTCATTTTCGGCTTATGTTTGAGTTTTATAATATTTCATTTTCTTTTCCTAATTTCTTTAGGAATGATTCAGTAAGATGACCAATATTAAGTTTTAGATCGTAATAGTTATATATATTGTAAATATAAATTGATAAATTATTAAATATATTACAGTCATATATATATATATATATATATATATATATATATATATATATTATATAATATAACTTTAATACATATCACAACCTTTGAAATAATATGTAAAAGAAGACTTGCTACCCTTGTAATTAAGTACTTTATACATATATAATGTGTGTCTATATATTATTATACATTGAAATATTAACAATTTTTAAAAAAAAAGCATATTTGTACATATATGATGTACAAAAATACAATATACAACATATAATGTATGTATATAAAATACATATACAAATTTTTGTAGCTATTAACTATACAATATTTTTTATTGTAATTTCTGTATTTTGAGAAAAATTAAACGAATCTATAAATAATTATATTAAACTACAACACTGATGTAAAAAAAAAACTATTCAGATCGGTGAACTAAGCAAAATGAATCACTTATTTACTTCATGTTGTGGTGGGTGCCTCGAAACAATATTGATTACAATAGTGTGCGTTTAATCAAACCACTGGCACTGACGGTAAGAACCGCTTTTTAATATAATATAACACAATTTAATTAGTGACTGAATAGTTAGATTAGATTAATCTGATCATTAGTGTGATTTTTAGAGCTATATGTGGATAACTTCATTTTTGTTCAAATGGAAAATGATCACACTGTAGGTTTCTTTAACATGTTTGTAAGTAATCAATAATCATAATTAGGTTGCGCGATTAACTATGGTTCGAGAGACATTGTGTCAAAAACTTTATAATATAGTTTGTGTATGTTAGAATTGGATGGTTTCTAATTGGATTTATTTTCCAAGTTGATTCAGATTTCACATAATCATCTTTAGAATCGATATACACACAATCAATTCACAGTGATTCATTTGAGTTTTTCAGGTTGAAGTCACTGTGCTAAACCAATAGTTGGTCCATTCTGGTAGGTTCACAGGGAACATTATTGTGGTTTTCTTACTGTCCCAAGAGTCTAATTTGTTGTCGAAGATCAGGTAGACTTGGGCGTATGAGTATGACTTGGCCACAAACTCCTCTTGCTTGGGTGGCAAGTTGAAGAAGAAGCTCGCAATAATTCATGGGTCCTGGAGAGCAGGACTTATCTTCGATCGACAATCTTTAACAACTAAAAACACTTTTCTTGGATTGCCAGCCGCCATTCTTGCCATTCTTACCATTGACCAGTCAATGGGGCGTTTTTTTTATCAACGATATGTAAAAGAAAAATATCACTAATTGTTCCTTTTTTCCAAATGATGCACCGATTCAATTCGAGGTGATCTAGGAATTCAAAAAAACATATTGTCCTTTTTTTTATCAACGATATGTAAAAGAAAAATATCACTAAGTGCAATATATAGTCATTAATTGTTCCTTTTTTCCTTCTAGTCAGGCTCTTCAATTCGAGGTGATCTAGGAATTCCAAATGATGCACCGATTTATTTATTTACTGAAATTACTGTCACGATATACATAGTTCAAATTCGGTGCCTCTTAACCTGTTGTTAACGCGATATACAGCATCTTTTGTCTCTTTTCTGATAAATATATGGATTTGCGTCAGGCCAACTTCGTCCCATGGTTCGATACATATTTTTTTAATTGCAATCCTAAATTATAATCTATGGAGAGAATACCTACTTGGCTATCTTTCATGATACATGGTTCGAAATATTTATTCACATGTTTTCAAAAAAAAAAGATATATTTATTCACATGAACGTGCGGACCACGAAACTGAGCATATTCACCACCAGCCACCACCTGTGACCATGACCATATATATATATATATAGCCACATTTTCATTACACCTCTACAACCTTCACTTTCAGTAAAGGGCGAGAATACAAACTCCTTTACCAAAACAAAGCGGCAAACTCCCTACTAGCCACAAATACTATCAAGCAAAGTAACCTCAATCTATATCGTTCGGGAAAATCTTATCAGCAATAAACAGCATCAACACGAGGGAGAGAAAGATCAAAATGGCAGCAGAAGCACAAGCAGAGCTAGTTTTCATCCCAGGACCAGTTATGGGTCACCTGCCCTCCATGATTGAAGTAGCTACGAAGCTGGCGGCTCAACACCAGGATAGAATCTCTGTCACTTTCCTCGTCATGAGATACCCTTCTAACGACGACCAGGTAGAATCCCTTATCCAATCTCTCGAACCCAACAGCTTATCTACATATGGCTATTCCAGTACCAGCAACAATGGCAGTGTCAACTTCCTTGAGCTCCCACCTCTTCACCAACCGTTTGACGTTGACTCTGAGTACTTCTTGAGAGATTACATGGGTGCCTATAAGCCAATCATACAAGAATTTCTCCTTCAAAAAACTCACCAGCGGCTGGCTGGTATTGTTGTTGACATGTTGTGGACCAACATGGTCGACGTTGCTAATGAGCTTGGCATCCAGTCCTACATCTTCTTTGCTGCCAGTGCAGCCATGCTTCGTCTCATGCTCCACTTTGAGTCCTTTGGACTACCCGCCACCACTTCTCCAACCACCGCAGGTGACGACGAGACGTCTACCGCAGTGAAGGTGGCAGGGTTAAAAATCCAGTTCCACTACAAATATGGCCAGAAGTGATTCTGGTTAAGGAGGGAAACGGAGCAGAGACTGTGCTAAGTTTAGCAAGGAGCTTCCTCAAGACCAAGGGAATACTGATAAATACCTTTGATGAGCTTGAGCAAACATTCTCCGCTCCTTCACATCAGATATAAACAGCGGTGGCGGTGCGGCAGTCCCACCTATATACCCGGTCGGCCCCTTAATCAATCTGCATAAAGACTCCACGACTGATATCAATCAAAAGAATGCAGTTATAATGAGCTGGTTAGACTCGCAACCCACTCGCTCTGTAGTTTTCCTCTGTTTCGGAAGCAGGGGTACATTCGACACAGTTCAATTAAGGGAGATATCAACTGCATTGGAGCACTGTGACCATAGGTTCCTGTGGTCGCTGAGGAGGAAACCAGACAAGACCCGTGGTCCGATCATGTCCCTAACAGAATACGAGGACTTCAAGGAGGTGTTACCAGAAGGATTCCTGGAGAGAACAGCTCAGATTGGTAAAGTGATAGGCTGGGCTCCGCAGGCGTCAGTCCTGGGACACAGGGCAGTGGGGGCATTTGTATCCCACTGTGGGTGGAATTCAACCCTCGAGGGCCTATGCAATGGAGTGCCTATACTGACTTGGACTATGTTCTTCGACCACATATAAATGCATTTTCAATGGTGAGAGAGATGGGATTGGCAGCGGAGATTAAGATGGGATTCAGAAATTGTTTTCATAGTGGGGAAGCGAATATGGTGGTCCATGCAGAGGAAATTGAGAGGGGGATAAGGAAGGTGATGGACATGGAAGGAGAAGGCAAGAGGTTGAGGGAGAGAGTATATGAGGTAAGCAAGGCAGGGAGGAAGGCCCTGTTGGGACCTGGGGACTGTTCATACGATTCGATGGGGCTTTTTGTTGATGATGTGCTAAGGAATATGTCTTCATTAGATTGAGGTTTGTTAGAAAGCTGTTTAACTTATGTACAAGTCAAAGATAGCGTTTATCAAGTTTTTTCATGTAGAAGAATTCAACTCCATTGGTTTTTGTATTGATTCTCCTAGAAAGTGTAGTGTCCTTTTGAACACATTTCCCTATTGCCTTCTTATTGAAAGCTAAAATTACATTATCCACTCACGGATGTCAATCATGTCTCCTAGAAATTCTTAGGTCACTTCATCACTCATGTGCTATATCAAAGTATGTATGTATGAGCAGACATATTACATTGAAGAAGAGGGAGGGGTGACGCATTACCTTTGTCAGTGCCGCTCACCTTACAGTTGAGGATCGGAGAATGACCATACTTACTCGTCATTCGCATCCTCGCTATTTCTGGTCTCGAAAGCGTCGTACCCATTTCTGTTCCACATCTGATTTCCCTAATCCACAGTAAATGCAGTTGATATCAACCCTCAATTCAACATCGCGGCATAAGTAACCAAATGCTCGAGCGCACGCACACGTCCAAAGGGACGATATCAATGGCTAGACTAAAATCGAGGAAGAAAAAGGAGGAGTTGAGGTTCTACCTCGCTGATCGGTCTTGTTATTCACGAGATGAATACAATGGATCGCTGGATAGCAAATTAGCACTTGATCTTAATTAATGGCGCCCCACTTCCAACAATAAGCGTCTCCTAATCCGAAGAACTCCTACCAATACTGACCGCTTCTAGAACCATTAACTTTCCCAAAATTTGCAATCGAAAATTCTCATTCTGCTAAATCCCGTCAATAGTTCATCGTTGAAACTTGGACGGCCCATTCAAAATTGGAACGGAATAGAAGTTAAAGAGGCCATGTGAAAAAGAATAAGAAACTGATCATAAGCCAAAAAACAAAGTTATGATTTAGTGGAAGAAATTATCATGTTATTAATGGTATATTTAATTATGATTGATTGTCTATATATTATTCTAATAGATTCAATGGTTAGAAAATTCCAGTTTTAAGAATCAGACATAAAAAAAAATTACTAAATATTAACCTAATACAGACTAATAGACGGAATGAGTATAGAATTTCACAAGTGCCGTTTTTATCTTTTCTCAAAATTCTATTTTGGACAATAACTCAATTAGCATATATATTTTTGAAGTACAATTTATGAAGGTGATGGTGTCCAGCATATTATCACAAGTGGTAAATAGCTCACCAACCCAATTATCTAACTTTTTTCAAGTTTTATGATAAGTAACATGAAATACATTAATAAGATTATAGTAGTATATATTATGTTATCAATGGTGCATTTACTTTAGACTAATACTACCTCCTATTTTTAATGTAAATCATTTTGGAGATGAATCTGTATAATTTTTTGGTCCAGATTTATCTCTAAAACGATTTACATTTAAATGGAAGGAGTAGTATGTTTATATTTTAGTTTCAGAAAATACTTTGGTCAATGACTAATATACTCTTGTTTAGTGACAAAATTTATTCTTGATCAATCATGAATATACTCATCATGAATAAAAGATATACTCTTGGGAAAGGCAAAATTATACTCTTATTATCAATGTACAAACATCTTCGTACAACTACAATGTACATAACATATAAAATAGTCTTGTGAATGAAAATGCATTGTACTACAATTTTTTTATAAGTAGATGTGCTAACGTTTTATGCAAGAAAGTTCCCTACATACAGATGTACATAAGCAGCTATGGACAAATGTATTGCCACATTGTTACTTTCACTAGTTAGATTTGACGATTTGGGTCGGTTGGTTCAAGTCTAGTTGGAAGTAGAGTCCCGTTTCAAGTTAAATAAAAACTATTGGATATTAGGTTTGACTTTGTTTCAGAATGGAGGAATTTAGTATTACAATTATGTTCGGGTTTAGGGGGTAGACCTTTTCTTCATAAGTTGCCTCCCACCCTTAGATCTGGTATGCAAGTTAGTCATTTAATAGATTTTGATAATGGATGCTGGAAGGTAGATCTGGTTAGAGAACTTTATGATGATATTGACTCAAATTTGATTTTGTCTATGCACTTGAGTGACCTTGAATCTTCAGATAAGTGGATCTGGGGTGGGTGTAGAACTCAGGCATTCTCTGTAAAATCTGCTTACTTTATGGCGATGCAAAACGGTAGGTCAGCAAATGGCTCTGGTAGTAAGTACGTAATTGGTAGGGCCATGGCTAGAGTCAAGACTTTTCCTTGCCAGCTAGAGTTTCTCTATTTGCTTGGAAAATCTTGCATGGAATCGTTCCTTGTAGAGCGTTGATTTCTAGACGCTGTAATGGTGCTACTAACCCGTCTTGTGTTTGTGTGGCTCTGGGGATAGTTTAAAGCATGCTCTACTTGACTGTAAATTTGTTGCTGATCTCTGGCTTAAGATTTCTTCAGTGCCTCAACCGATCTGCTTGTTTGACGAGGGGGTGATTGATTGGTTTTTAGATATGTGCCTGAATGCGAGGCTTGATATTCTCTCTAATCTTGCTTGTTTGTTGTGGAAGATTTGGTTTGTGCGGTGCAGGGTGCAGAACGATGGGGAGCTAGATACGGGGCATGTTTGGGAGCAAGCCCAGCTGTTCTTGGACACAGAGCGGGGGCTTAACAGCCCCGCCATCCCTGATTGTTTCTCTAGAGAACGGTTTGCAAGTGCCGTTATCGGATGTTGTGGACGTTTATGCAGATGCAAGTATCCCTGCTGGAAGCAACAATGTTGGTGCTGGGGGAATTGGTGTGGTGTGTAAAAAGGGCCAAAGGGTGCTGGCTGGCTGCTGGTTTGAAGCAGATCAAGGTGCGCAATCTCCGTTGTATGCTGAAGCAGAAGCGGTGCTTTCGGTACCCAAGTTGCAGCTAAAGCTGATCTAAGAAGGATCCACATCCTCTCTGATTGTTTAGAAGTAGTCAAGACTTTTTGGCTGGATGTAGCAATGTTGTTTTGATCTCTGATGTTGGGTTTTGTATCCCAAGGGGCCTTGGGGGTGGGTTTGATCTTCTAAGTTTTGGGTATATTCCTCGATATGTAAATGTGGGGCGCATGTTTTGGCAAATATAGCCAGGGGGTGCTTAGGGTCTGTTTGGTGTAACAATGTTCCGAAGTTTGTAACAGATCTATGCCAGTAATCTAATTAGTTTGTGGTTTTTTTTTTAAAAAAAAATTATGTTCGGGTTTATAATACTTCATTGTGTCAGATCGATTCGCGTGATTTCGGTCTGGATAGTTTTAAGTTGAAGTAATAAATCAAGTTATTTTAACCATGTGTGTTAGGTCCGAATCAGGATTCGGTTCAATTCGGGTGATTGTAATTCGAGTAACTTCAATTTAGATGGTTTTCAGTTGGACCTAATTTTGTGTTAAATCAAAGATAACTAGTAATTTGAAGTTATTTTTAATGTCGAAAAGCACTTGATCAGCGCTATAATATTTTTGATGAGCACCCCCGGAACATAACTTCAATGTTTACAATGGGCAAACTAAAGACGTTCACAACATTGTGTGGTTTATCTAATTACACTTTCTTAGATATCATGTCAGCAAATATTATAGTTTATTGGTTAAATTCATAATATATCACTAAAAAGTGTTATAATTCATAATATATTCTGATTTCAAAACTTGTTTTAAATATACTTAAAAAAGTTTTAAAATTCACAATATACTCCCTAATTTGTAAAATAACCTTAAATAATGACTTTTTACCCTTGACAATACAAATCATGTTTCGGATTTACAAATACCACCTTTTTATTTAGGGTCATAGCAAAATTTTGAGCCCGTAGGCAAGCTTGGTCCAACCTTAGTTTAATAGTATATATGATTATAATGTAATATATATTTAATTGAATTGTTATCTAATATATACATATTAATATTTACTTCAAAAATATAGAAAATATTTGCAATTTTATTTAAATTTAAATAATTATATTAAAATAAAAATAGGGCCCGATAGGCTGGATACCGACCAAGCTAGAAAAAAACCGAGCTAGACTGTCTCACCCAAAAAAAACAAAAAACCAAGCCCCAAACACAAGAACCAAGCCTAATAATCCTATAAATATCGTTGGCCACCCGTTCAAACCTGATGTGCCCGCTAAAATGATCATCTTAACTCTAACCTCAGGCTTTCAAAAAGCTAGGGAGGACCAGCATGAATCCCACCTAGGGGTCAGCATTCGGTTATTCAGTTCTACCCGAAAATTGAGTTAAGAACAATGGTTCAGTTTTTGATTTCTTTTTGTTATATCAGAATAACCAAATTTCAGTCTCAAAACCGAAATAACCGAGAACCAAATAAACGATTTTTTTAAGGCTATAACTGAAAACTGAACCGAAAATTAAAATTTTTAGTTCGGAAATCAGTTAGAACCGAATTATAATATAAAAAGGAACCAAATTGTAAAAAGAACCGAATTCGCCAATATTTTCCATATATTTAATTTAGTTATTCGGGTAAACTAAATTACCTAACCATGAAACCGAAATCCGAACCGAATAATATTTCGATTTTACCTGAATAAGCGGAATAACCGATTTTTTTTTAAAAGGTTAAAAATTCAGTTAAAAGAGCCCCGAAATAATTTCGTTTCTCGGTTATAACCGAAACCAATGCTCACCCCTAATCCCACCTTTATTTTATTTTTCATATTCATAAGCCCGCATCAATCCCATCAGCATTTAAGAAGTTTTAGGCTTTATTCGTCTCATCATTTTTGTAGTTGTCTTTGTTTTGATTATTTTATATGTGATAATATGTTATTGAACTAAAACCAAAAATCCACGTGAGATTCTTATAAATACCACCTAAAAAAGTTGTAAATATGTTACTATCAAATACAGTATATCATAGAAATGTTACGATGAGCGAAACCAGTGTGACTGTCAACTAGGTACGATTGTCATATTTACTTTAGATCATTTATTAGTTTTTCTAAATAAATTTACTTTATTTATGAGATTGAATTTTTGTTTGGAAAGTTTGATTTCCACTAAATTTTTCACTATACCATTATGTTTTAAAATTATACAAATACTTCCACAATATAACACCGTCTCATATTCTATTAATTGATTCATTAATATTCTTATACACCCTAAATTATCTTTTTTATTACATTGCAATGTATCATAATCAACACTGCATGAACATAATCAAAGAGGTCAATTCACTGGTGCTCTTGGGAGAAGGCTTGCCGCTCTCAAGAGGAGGGCGGCCTCGGTTTTCGGGACCTAATCTCTTTTAACCGAGCTTTATTGGCAAAGCAACTATGGCGTTTTCTTAAATGGCCTGGGTCTCTCGTTAGCTCTTTTTACCGCACGAGGTATTAGTCTCTTCTGACCTTTCTTCGCATGTGCCGCCTCGCGCCTCGAGCCCTATTTGGAAATCATTGATGGGTGTTCGGGATCTGGTGGAGATGATGGGGTAGCGTCGTCTTATCTATGATGGTCTTACGACCCCTATTTCTTCCCGGTGGCTACCTTCTAAGCCCGGGTGGCCGTCCATGCCTTTCGAAGTTCCCTGCTGCACAGTTACACTCTTCTACATGAGTGGCGGATTTTATCACAGCCCAAGGTTCTTGGAATCTTCCTTTGCTTCATCGGTACTTCCTACCAGATGATGTGCATGAAATTCAGAAGCTTCCTCTGTTTTGGGTCACTGTCGGGTCAGGACTCCCTGGTTTGGGGGTCCCACCTCGTCTGGCCGTTTTACAGTACGTTATGCATATCAGGTTGATAGGGATCTTGTAGCTTTACCCTTTCCTTCGGCCAGCACGACATCGCCTTTGGGCCGCACTTTTCAGAATCTAAGGAGGTGCACTGTCCCCGCCCACATCAGTCTTTTTGGCTGGAAGGTTTTGCACAGTTATCTCCCATGCCAAGCTGCTATCAATCGCCGTATTCACGATCCTTCACAGCCTTCATGTGTTTTATGTGGGAAACCAGAAACAATGGTCCACTATTTGCTCACGTGCAGGAATATCCGCCCCTACTGGGTCTCTTTTGAAGTTACATCTCCTTTCCAGTTGGACTCAGACACAGCCTTTTCGGATTGGTTTCTTGCACAATGCACTCACTTGCCCGCACCATCTCTTTCTCGGCTGCTTGTTTTCCTTTGGCAGCTCTGGTATGCACGCTGTCAGTCGACTCATTCACAATTGCTTCTTTTGACTGGGCTTGGTGTCAAGGTCAAAGTTTCCTCGACTCATCCTAGGACCACTTTTCGGATGCATCTCTTCTTCAACGGCATAGGGGTTTGCACGCTGGGTATATGGACATCTACGTTGATGCTAGTCTTGCTCCGTTTCAACATCTGGGTTTGGGTTTTGGTGGTAACTTTCAACTCTGCTCCCCTCTCGGTGGGCATTCATGGTTATACTGCCAATGTTCTTCCTTCGACCACCGAGTGTCTCGCACTGCAGTTCGCACTTGCGTATGCCCGAACAGCGGGCTACACAACGATACGTGTCCTCTCTGATTGCCAACAGATGATACGCTACATCACTGGTTCAACGTCGACGTCTTTGCATGGAGAATCCACACGCTTCATCGACAATATTCTAGCAAATCTCCATGGCTTTCGGGATATAGCTTGGTTTTACATTCCACGCTCTGATATCATAATCTAGCTTCTTATGCTAGAAAATCTCAGCATCCTTCATGCTGTTGGGAAGCGTCTGACTTTGACTTTCCATTTGATTTGTACTTTTGCGCTTAATCTATATACTTTGTGGAGTTTAAAAAAAAGACACCGCATGAACATGTACTTTATTTACAAATCGCTATCTGTTAATTAATTAATAACTGAGATATTTTAGATTTTTCTAGAGATATCAACAAAACAATTAATAAAATATGAAAAATGTTATTTAATAAAATTACTTATTACACAGAACTATAATAAAAATTATGAATTAAATAAAAACTCAATTATATTTTAAAAAATATTAAATTAGAGCTTCTTATTTGGTGGATTTTCCACCAGTCCGTATAGCAAGAGCCACACACATTACGATGACTCAGCGCCACCCACTGCCAAATGTATCCTCGAACATTCTTCACAATTAATTTGAACAATCATTATATAAAGTTGAACAACTTTTACAATAACATATGAAACTTTTATCAATATGAACAATCAATACAAAAACTTTACAACGTTTGAATTAAAATAAACGGTTGTACGCACAACCGGTTGTACAATAGAATTTGCCCCGTTTACGAAAACAAAAAGTGACACTGCCTCACCACGCCCGAAGTTTTCGGTGCGACCTGTCTCGTCTCATAAAAAATTGATAAAAATAATAAGCAATCTGTTTGCTCTCTCAGGAGCGTATGCTTAGTACAGTGAAACTATGCCATTATTCCCAGCAGCCATTGACTTCCTTCTCCCTTCGCTTTGCCCTATTCTATGAACTTCAATGTTCTATCTCCTCACACTACACGATGATCACGTCACACAGCCAATCCAGTCCACACTGGTGACTATGTTGAATCCTCAATGTAACTAAATCCTGAACATTATTCACAATTTAATCTTGAACAAGATCATATATATATAAAAGTAGATGTATATACTATACATACAACATACTTGCATATTTTCATCATAATCACTACGAACAATAAATCATTATACTATGAAAATGTTCACTCTGCTCAACATAATTAATAAATGCATACAATAATGACCGTATTAGTGATGTACAACATCGTGTCATAATATCAAAATGAATTTAATGATATCCGTGGTCATAGCAATAATGTAATACAAAATGTATGAAACATGACACCATTCACCATACACACTCACATAAGTTTTCGGTTCGAAGCTCACCCTTCGATCTTTCGAATATTCTAATAATGAAAATCATAGTGTATCAATCAATTCATACAAAGAGTCGTACATGCCATAAGTTTAGATACTTACAATCATAATAATAATTAGTCCAAAAGTGATTCAACTATTGAGTAAATCATCATTTTAATATCATAATTCCTTTAAGTACAGCATAATCTAGTGATCATTTCATCAAATAATTCATCCTTCATGACTGGTCAAGAGCCATAGGTGAACTCTGGACTATTTCCCTCACGTATGCCACTACCTATCAGCATATGACTTCCATTGCAGCACTTGCAAATCTTCTCACACTGAACTATTCACAAAAGCTGAGAAGATGTCTTGCATCAACCGATAGTCCCAATCCAAACTTTTTAGTACTCTTTTTCATAGTCTTGTTTCCCAAATAATCTGTTTCTTTTTTTCAGCATCAACTTCAATTAATGGCAACAGATCATCTACCAGAGCTGGTTTTCCTCACTCCCCGTCAATGGGGCACCTACTACCGACAGTCCAGGCAGAGAGGCTGGTAGCTCAATCTTCCAATCGGTTGTCGGCTGTCATCCCAATCATGAAACCTCCTTACTCTAATGACAAGATCAATTTGTACATCCAATCCCATAATCCGTCGGGCTCACCTTCCTAGAGCTCCCACCTCCTAACGACCAAATCTCCAGGAGCACCATGAGCTCCTACATTGCTGCATACAAGTCCGTCATCGAGCGAACCCTCCTCGCTCGCTACAGAGATTCGCCCAGTCAGAAAGAAAGCCCACCGCCACAACTCTCCGGGATAGTCCTGGACTATTTCTGCACCCCTATGATTGATATAGTGGCCAAGCTCGCCGCCCCTGCCTATGTCTTCTTCACCTGCAGTGCTGCATTCCTAAGCCTGATGTTCCGTCTAGAAGCCCTTCATGTGGACATTCCGGCAGTGTACGGGGGTCAATCGCCTGAGGATAAGATTGCGATTAAGGTAGCTGGGTTCAAGAACGATGTCCCTGTGAGCGTTTGGCCAGAAGTATATTTACACAAGGATTATGGTGTAGCAGAGAGAGTCGTCGGCCGTGCAACCATATTCCGACGGACTAAGGGCATCTTGGTAAATACATTTACTGAGTTAGAGTCATCCATCATTCAATCTTTATCATCATCCAGTTGCAAACAATGGCTTTGGCCAGATTCCACCGATATATCCCGTGGGTCCAATCGTCAATTCTAAAGAATACTACATCGACTCTAAACGCGATCAAATTATAAATTGGTTGGACTCTCAGCCGGAATCTTCCGTAGTCTTCCTCTGTTTTGGAAGTGGAGAAAGTTTTAATAAAGAACAAGTGAAAGAGATAGCAACTGGATTGGAGCAGAGCGGGCAACGATTCTTATGGTCCTTACGGAAGCAACCTGCAAAACAGTCCCACAATGAAGGCAATACTGCGCTAGTGTTGCCCACACCAGGAGAATACGAGGATTTCAATGAGGTGCTCCCAGAGGGATTTCTGGAGAGGACAATCGGTGTTGGGAAAGTTATCGGCTGGGCACCGCAAGTGGCAGTATTGAGTCACAGGGCGGTTGGAGCGTTTGTGTCTCACTGCGGGTGGAACTCCACACTCGAGAGTCTATGGTTTGGAGTGCCGATACTTACATGGCCGATTTGGGCAGAGCAGCAGCTGAATGCATTTCTGCTGGTAAAAGAGCTTGGGTTGGCGGTGGAGATCAAGTTAGATGTGTGCAATCCTGGAAAAGGAGTACCCAATATGTTGGTTAAGGCAGGGGAGGTGGAGAAGGGCATCAGGAAGATGATGGTGGAGAAAGAAGGGGAGAAGGTAAGAGAGAAAGTAAAAACGTTGAGTGAAGAGGGAAGAAAGGCTCTTTTGGATACTGGTGTTTCTTATCGTTCAATGAGATGTTTTCTCGAGGATGTGCTCAACAATGTCGCTTGAAAATATGTGAATGTAAGGATGAAAGGTATCTGCTTTTTTCTTCTTGCCTTTATGTGCAATTTGCAATTTCATATCTATCGTCATTTTAGAACAACTTCTCTGAGTAGGCTGATAGAAAAACAAGTATGCGAAAACTGGAGATGTAATATTGCTAGCTTTCAGTAATAATTAGATCATTACTCTACTACCATGAAATAATTTAGAAACCAGAGTTTTGCGAATAATTATAGTAGAACAAGTCAAGTTGAGAAGCTGAATTCGAGGATGAGTCTGTCTGATTGCAAGACCAGCACAATCAAACTCATGTTGATATAGTCAGATTTTCACTGCAATTGATGTCAAAGAACAAAGAGGGCGTTACGGATTCCTCGTAGTTAGTTGCCAACGGAACGAATTCCACCTTCCTGAGTCACTAGTGAAGTGTCACGAAAAAAAAGCACGGCTTTTGACGAGAAAATTGCACAATGTGTCATGTGATTAGTGGTTGTTATTTGTCCTGGGTCCCACCTCCTATCTCACAGAATCGACTTTATCTGAACGTGAGTATAGCTGCGTTTAGAATTGTGGTTGATTAATGTGATGGTGGAACAGCAGCCGTCGGTTAATTGGCCAAGAAGTTGTTGGTCCGATAATAGTCCAAGTTCAAGCAACTTCCATCATCCTTCATTGTAAAAGTTTCCTTCATGCTTTTCCAACTATTGTTTGAGTGACTTGAGAGGTTGTATTAAGAGATTGATTATATTTTTTACAAAGCTTTGAGAGATCTAGATTAAGCTATTGAGAGCTTTTTACATTCATTTTTTTAGGTGCCGTTCCGTGGTGGCATAAGAAAATCGACCCCGATTAATGCTGTCGCGATTCGCCGCTAATCGTCGAGGTTAATCCCTCTTCACACTTTCAGTGTTCGCTGCAGACGATTGGAGAAATCGACATTTTTTAATCCAAAAGACCATGACACCGCGCAACGGATACAACTAGAAGAAAAGAAGACACCTGTGTCATCTTCTTCATTTGCTGTACTCTACTTCGAATACACGCTCGACCAGCAATTCATCCGTAGCATGCCATCGTCGAGGATAAACTTTAACAGTTTATAAATTTTTGATAACAACTTCGTCAAGTCACATTCAACTTTGTTGCCTTATGCGGCTGTACTTAAAGAACAATGGCTGAGTCGAAGCCAGTCGGATTCTTCTGCAAATCTGCAATGGTAGTGCAGGGAAATTGGTATATTGTGGATTCTTCAGCAGTAATTAATTGGAATAGAAGCCGTACTAATTCGTCCCAGGGTGAGGTTACCGTTCAAAATTGAAGACTCTTCTTCAATGGGTCACCAGAGCCAACGTTAATTTTTCTGCAAATCAACAATGGTGGTGCGGGGTAGAAGAGTAACTATCCTTTCACCAGAAGTAGCGGAATGAGCTTATCAGATCTGAACGCAGGGTTTACGTGCGTTAGGATAAAGGTCTGAAATCTCCTTTATGGACCGATATTGTACTGTGCTTTTCCAGTAAAAAAACCCACTTTATGTGGGCGATTCCTTAAAAACCGACGATTCGTCACGGTCGAACGGGCCCTAGAGTAAATTACTAGGAACCTCCTTGAGGTTTTAGAATAATACCGTTAACCACCTTGTGTTTATCATAATTATTGGTAACCACCTTGTAGTTATGGTGTCAGAGACTATGAGCCCCCGAACTATAACTTCGTTAATAAATCATTAACCCCTTGTTGACCATCAAATTATTCACTAAATGATGTCAGGTTGGACAAAACACACCACTTAATCAGCATCGTCTAAATCTCTCTCATCCCACCGGCATTTTTATAAAAACGTCAACCTTAACCTAGGAATGGTCTACAACCAAGAACAAATCCATCCTTAAGCGATGTGTAGCAGAAAAACAACCTCCTAAAACACGTGGACCATTTCTGGGTTAGGGTTAACATTTTTAGGAAAATAGTAGTGGGATAGGAGACTTAGACGATGCTGATTAAGTAGTATTTTTGTCCAGTGTCCAGTCTAACATTATTTAGTGAATGAGCTGACAGGTCATCAAGGGGTTAACGATTTATTAATGGAGCTATAGTTCGGGGGTTCGTAGTTAGAAATACTGTAACCTCATGGTGGTTACCAATAATATGATAAACACAAGATGGGTACCGGTATTATCCCAAAACCTCAAGGGGGTTCCTAGTAAGTTACTCTTTTTTTTTTACAAAAGTATTGCATTGATTTTTTCACAGCAGAAGAGAGAGTGAAAGCGGGCCTCATTCGTCATAGCATATTGATAAGCCTTAGACTTATCATATATTATAGTCTAGAATTATAAGAATACTAGTCAAAATAAGGTTAAATAACTAGCATTTATGTTATATTATACATAAAGTCTATTATTTATGTTTAGACTTATGTTTGGTGTATTTCTCATGTTAGGAATAAAACTTCTAACCAAAGGATGAGTTTTGTCGGACATAGTGCCGGATATCCTGTAGCCGGCACAAGTGAAGAGTCGCCACTGTTCGCCAAGAGTTAGCGGTTAATTACCGTTAACAAAATGACTGATGTCGGGTATGGTGCCGGACATCTCCTGTCCAACACAAGTACCTTTTCGCTCAGATTTGACAGTTTTGACCGTTACAATTGAGCACGTGTTTTATTAGGTGCCGGATGACATTGACCCGGCATGACACCCGACACACATGGAGATTTTAATTCTATAAATAGGCCGAACTTCTCCTCATTTCAACACACTTCAACACATCCCCACATTCCATTCATTCTCCAAATCTGCATCCATTCCATGTGTTGGTGTCCAAGGTAGTTCTGCGCAACCGTCCACGCGAAGAGAAGAAGATCCTTGTCGGGTTAAGGCTATGACCAATTCTCTTACCCTCTTGTATTCTCTTCTTGTATTTTGTATGGATTATTGAGTAGAATTCCTTGTTATCTTTGGTTATGAATGATTCTCTTTGTAATACCTTTATGATCATTTAATAAAGTTGCGAGTTTCCAACTTAGATTTCGATCCTAGTGCAAAGTGGATTAAGTTCGCTACTTGTTCTTCTTTACTTCAAAATTCTAACATAATTGGTTAAAGGAATCTGAGTGATCTTTGCCTTTGTCTTCTATAAATTAGGAGATGGAAATTAAGATTTGGAGTTAATCATTTTATTCTTCTTTTTCTTGTTCGTTTATTGGCAATAGATTTGTTGGATTCTATAATGGATTGAGAGTGTTTGTTTTGACCATAAACATGGAAAGTAATGTTGACATTTTGACACTGCCGGATCCATTGTCGGTGTTTGGTGTCCGGCACATTCAAAGTTCTTGAATGTGCCGTGCATCTTATGTCCGGCATCACATCTGGCGTGTTCAAAAGTTGGGTGATTCGAGACTTGTCAATTTGACTTGGTGATCATACTTGTTATTAGATTGATTATTATCCCAAATCAAGGGTAATCAATTGTAAATATCATTTAGTTATATGATTAGATAGTTTCTTTAATTCAAATTATTCACTAGTACAAAAAACACCTATTTCGGCGGTTGTACTACAACCGCCGAAATAGGTTAATTTCCCGGGATTTTTTTCCGAAATTTTCAAAAGGCCGCTTAAATTTTAGACTATTTTGGCGGTTGTTAGTAACAACTGCCGAAATAGACTTTATTTTATTACATATTTGCTCGCCGGCCTAATCTCTTCATCTTCTCTTCTCTCTAATTTCGCATCCCTAACTGGCGAACATGGTCTGCGCCTCTCTTTTTCACTTGCTCTCATGGTGATTTCACAACCGCAACCGGTGGCTCTCTTCATCCCGTTCTCTCACGGTAAAATCGCAACCCTATCTGGCAAACAAACATGCTCTGCACACCTTTCTTCATCCTCTAATCTCACGGTAATTTTGCAGGCGAAGTTACATGCTCTGCGCCTGTGTTCACTTTCTTCTCTTGTGGTAATATACTTGAACTTATCTTATTCTCTCTGGGAACCGGTAATATACTCAAACTTACATGCTTACGCCTGTATGTGTTCATTTTCTTATCTCGTGACGAACTTACATGCTCTGCGCCTTCATTCTCATGGTTGCCCTCTGAAAATCGCCGGAACTGCTGCTGAGAGGTTGAAGACGATGCGAAATTGATTTTTTTTTAAAAAAGGACCTATTTCGGTGGTTGTTAGCTAGGAACCACCGAAATAGGTGCTTTTTTTAATTTTAAAATGCGCCTATAACAACTGCCGAAATAGATTACCTATTTCGGCGGTTGTACAACTACCGAGATAGGATTGTACACCTATCTCGGCGCACTCCATTTCGGCGGTTCACAACCGCCAAATAGGCTATTTGGAACCGCCGAAATAGACTGTTTTTGTACTAGTGATTGTTTATCTTTTCCTCCCTTTTATTAGAAGGTAATTACCGAGGATTAGGACTAATTTTCTACTAAGTCCCTTGGGTTCGATACTCTTGGTCGTAATTTACTTACCCTATGTGCCGACCGGGATTTTTGCTACCCGTAGTAGAGTTGTAGGATTCTTTTATCATTTTATTCATTTTTGTGCATAGTTTTTCCCTACAAATATCTTGTTAGCACATATTTGTGACATATTTAATGATATACTTACAACATATAGAGCTGGTCTATGTCTGAATCACATGTGGGTTGTGCATTCTTCTTCGCTAATATAATGTCACATGCAAAAAGTTACAAACTACCAAACAACACCACAAATAAGTCTAAAGCGAGCATATGCTTATTGTATTACGTAAGATTATATAACAAAGTAATCATTCTCACTATCTTTATTATACATTTTAATTCATTGCTTTCACTATGCTAGCACACTTAGAATTAGTGTGTATTAGAATTACATGGTATACTATATACTTACTATGCTTCGTTACTGTTATCTGACTTTATTCTATTTACCGTTAGTTTAATAGACAAGTCTTATATAAGTAGTTCTTTTAATCTCTTCTCAATCTCATAAGTTGAGTTGTAAACATAGTCATTTACACGATTTTCTTTCGCGTAGTTAAAAAGAATAAGTTTTATTCTTTCTTCCTTGGATAGGGTATCAGAGCATCGTTAATCGATCTTTAGTTTCCCTCCCATTTCTGTCTCTTCTATTCAATCTAGTGAGAAATCTACATGAGCGAATCGAAGAAGAAAGCGGAATCTATGCTGAAACGAAGAACAACGACGACGACTTGAACAACCCCTTCTACCTCCACGCTAACAATCACCAGGAATGATTCCTGGGTATGTATTCTCAGGTGGAGAAGGATTCTCTGTTTGGAAAAGGAAGATAAGTGTGACACTCATAGCCAAAAACAAGGATCGTTAGGGGAGCAACTTCCATTATCTTTCATTCAGTATTAACAGAATAATACAATAATTCTATATTAATAATAATAATATCGAACTCATAAAATTACTTTTTCGCCAAAAATATCTCTTCATTGAAGTGCAGGGGAAGGCGATTTTATATGTCGATTAGAAAATAAAAGTAAATTTAAGGGTAAGTTCAATGTTATTTTTTACTGGGTCTTGGGGTCGCTCCGAACATGTGCAAGATGTCTGATCTCACAGGGATCTTTATATTGGGGTTTTATTTTAATAATATCTTATTTAAAATAATATTTTTAAAATATGATTTATTGTTTGTAAATGATGAATGGAGTTACTAGGTGTTGATTATATTGTGTAAGGGATCGGTTGAAGTACTCTTTTTCCTTGATGGGGTTTTTCATTGAATTTTGCCTAACTTGGTTTTAATAAGGCTTCATCTGATCTCACCTAGGTGAGGCTAGGAGATCCGATGTTGAATCTTCATTAATAAAGCCTTCGGGCACTTAATTATCAAACAAAAAAATTTAAACATGATAAAAAAATAGTTATAATGGTATGTGCTAGTATATTTATATAAAATTATATGCTTACATCGTTTTATTAACTTTAATACAAAGCTCCTAAAATCTCAAAGACGACCTGACTAAGTCAAGTCAATGTCACCTTTGTTTGGCAAGTATATATATAGTTTACCCTCTCTAGCCTTAGGTAGGGAGTCGACTCGTATGTTATTCCATAAAAGTTATATTGTTATTTTTTTAAAATACCACTAACCTAATATATATATATATACACACACACACACACATTACATATCTAAGATCCATTCAAAGGATAAACAAACTATGTACCTGTTATAACAAGTCCCTTGTGATTTTGATGATATCAAACCTTCCTTGTTGGATTTAATGTTTGTGTAAGTGTTTCAGGACCAAGGATTATCAGAATGACTTGCTTGCAAATGGATTTGTTTTGTCTGATCGGTGCCCAACATGTTGGGCACATCTCCACGAGTGCTCAGGGCGAATCTCACAAGAAGAAACATACTTAATACTGAAATTGTTGGTGTGGCTGTGAAGTGGACCACTTGGAAGATGCAATCACCACTTGGAAACTTCTTGGAAAGCAACTAAAGGATTTGTAGTCGACCACGAGAGCTTGTGGAAGTCAAGTGCCAACTTGAGCTCAACTACCTTTTGGCTGGCCAATGACCTCTAGGGTGATTCATATATTGCCTACAAGTCTATATCTTCAGGTGATCATTTTGGAGACCATAGATGAAGCCTCCAAGTAAAGACAATTGAGTTTCTAACTTACAAAAGTTAGTTGAAGACCAACTTGTGGCCGGTGCCAACAGTCACCTCTAGGTTAACCAATGGGAGTCTCCACGTGTCCCTTAAGTGTACAGATGAGCAGGAGCTCAACCAATGGCAAGCAACGATTTCCAAGTAGCTGATGGAGTCTAAAAATCAGATAGAATAGCTTGAGTCTCTATACAAGCAAATCAGAACTCATTTGTAATGTAAGGTTATCAAAACACTCATTTTGCTATATAGAGATTAGAGAGCTTAAAGATTATAAGAGTTGAGCTAAATTGTTAGCTTCAGTTTCATTAAGAGAGTAATTCTTGTAAGAGTGGGCGGTAGTGTGTGCGAGTGGAGTGTGAACTCATAAGTTGAGATCACAGGGTAACTGGGATAATATGGGAGCAGTCGGTGGACTGCTGTGAGACACTAGGATAGTATGGGAGCATTTAGGGGATTATTGGGAGACTGTCAGCTGAAGGTGTTTAGGGAAGGTTGGTCGTAGGTCAGCCAGAGTAGAAGGGCTTTGGTGGTAAGTCCTAAATGGTCCCAAAGTCCATATGTTAGGTGGAGAGAGATCTAGGGAATTGCAAGGGTTAATTCTCAATTGAATAAGTTTCCAGTTTAAAGTACTAGCACTCTTCTACCATCATCCTTAAGTTACTCAATTGTGGTATGTTGGTCCTCGCCTATGAGACACGTTTGTCACATATCGGGAACGTGTTGTAGCGTATAGCCAGTTAAATTTGGTATCAGAGCCAGGTTTCTTCTTGAGGAGCTAACTACCATGGGAGATGATCTATGGCTTATTATGGCATACTAGCGTCTGAGGAAGGTGCATCTCCAAATCGAACACCACTATTCAATGGAGAAAACTGCACATATTGAAAGAATAAGATGAAGTTCCATATCAAATATGAAGATCCAAGAATATGGCGAGTGATCAATATTGGTGAATATACTTTCAAACTATTCGCTTTGGTGGATCTCTTAATGGATGGACCAAGTGAATAATGTACCACTCTTAATCCTAATCTCGTATTATTGTAAGTCGTTGCATAATTAAAGACATAATTCGCAGCGGAAAATTAAACTGACTATTCACTTTGGTGTTACACGCCATCACTCACCCTTGTGAGTAACTAGGCAACCTCGTACGGTTAGATTAACTTCATACATAGCCGTTGTGATGACTAGATACCTACCAATCACAAATTACAACCCAACTCCAAAACCAAACAAGTGACACTAAGTCAAATTACATTCAAATCCCCATAACAAAATACATAATAAGTCTTAAAGGTTTGAATCGCAAAAACGATGCTAACTACCCAGCATCCCACACTCCGGCTTCACGATCCGATCAACAACCTGAAATGTGTTGGCCCCAAAACGGGGTGCAACAAACTATATGCTGGTATGCTAAATGTAGTCTTAGAATCAATCGGATCTCTTAGGTCATTTGGCCATCTTAACATGCCGTTCGTTTCATGCATTTCCAATTTACAATAATAGTAAACAACTGTAAATGCTTAAATAAACACACAATAGTTCATCCAACAATATCACTGCATAACCAGTAAAACAATACCAAACAAGATACGCGTTTTAGTTAACCGTTCTCGTTACTTGGCCTTAAGGCCCCATTATTCTTTTAACCCACCATTAATCCTCTTAGTTAAATTTCCACCTCGGGTGTCATGGTAGGACAACCCTTAATAACTTAATAGTGTTTGATAACACTGGACGGTAGTCCCTGGGTCCTAAATAATGGAACCATTTGCCAACCGACCCTTTGGTCCTGGGCTCCTCATTTGCCTTTGAAGGCGTCCAATTCGGCCGAAGCCTGCACCAACAGTAGTGCCCTCTGCCATCATCGAGTGTGGATGTATGGATTTCCTTGAGCGACTCTTGATAGTAGTCCCTCGTCGTGATCACGCTGCGCAACTAGTTAGTCGAGACTAACTGGGTTCCTCCTCCAGTACCATCTTGTAATTAAGTTCTCGTGACTGTTAATCTAAGGTCGAATCCTTAGGTTTAAGACTACGATACTTGACTGTCAATTAGGTTCCCGTGATACCTAAAGGTCATCTAAGTCATGTTCGAGTCTAAATGTGTAAACCTCCAGTTTAAAAGACGTTCGCGTAAAATAAAACGCAATGGTGTCGAGTAATATAATTCACAAGTTCGCATGCATAAATCATAGATATCACTCTTAACAATTAAACACACAACGTCTGGACCCAAGGAAAACCTCAGGACATTCAGACCACACAATTAACATACCGTTCACCGAAATAATCGCTAGCGTGAAGTCTCACGCTCTCCAGCTAATCCTCGAAGTACTGTTATACGTACATGCATATACTGAGTAGCGTTAATACAACTTGCACTAACTAATACGGTAATTACAGAGCTAATACCCCCGGTATTCTAACCCGTATGCTCATTAATTTTTTTCCCGGTTATTAAACGGTGATTTGAGATTATTTAGACAGTTCACTATTTTACGTAGTAGCTACATGTGACAATAAATCTCCACTTTATAATATATCTCTAACACATTGATCATGATTTAATCATCATTTCCCTTATTCCATATATTTATATAATTCGAAGTGAATTATAATTCCAACTTAATAATAATGATATACTATCATTGTATGGGAGATTCATTAATCTTCAACGTTTTAACGTTTACGTATTACTCACTACAGTTATAGTCTTAGTTGTATATATGTTAATTGTAATGTGAACACATTATGTTATTCCTTTTATATTTATAATGTTCCCCACCTTATATAATAATCCTTGCTCCCATATTTCCTACATGAATTATAAACTCTTTTATATAATAATCCTTTTGTTTTCATGTGTAGGAATTATAATTCTATTTGTGTTATTATCTATTCACAAATCTTTTATTAAGGATCTACCTCAATACTATACAAGTAGTGATGCATTATAATGTTCTTATATAATGATGTTTCTAATCACATATACATTTCCCAAATCTTTAATTTAATCTCATTATTTTATGTGATTGTTTATAAGGTATAGTTAATATTATTTAACCCTCTTACAACACGTTCTCTCATACTTTAATATAATGTCACCTATTCATTTCCAACATTATATATAAACCATAATATCTTTGCTGAATTGCCCAGCACACTCTTTATTTTCGATAATTATATCCTTACCCATTAACTTTTCATTAATTACAAAATCACCCTTAATGTTATACTTGTTACCTTTGTAACCTTATTTAATTTATAACCCAAAGTTTCAACCAACTTTTATTCATTTCCAAACAGCCCCCTTGTTGTTCGGTTTTCACCTCCTTAACCCATAACTTTTATTAATTACATTATAGCCCACTTTTATTTTATAACTTACCATTTAATACCTAAAACTTTATATTATACATATACTTTGTTTTAATTCAAATCAATCCAATAATTTTTCTAAATTCATAACAGACCCGTAAAGTCCTTTTAATCTGGTTTTACCCCCAATTTATGGTTAATTACATATTAACCCATAAGTTTCACAATTGTTACAATTTAACCTTAAAACTATACTACCTCCGTCCCGTCATAAGTGTCCTGTTTACTTTTTGGCACGTTTTTCCACCTCAATATTAAATATATAAGGTAAAATAATTTATAAAACTAAATTTTATATCATATAGTTTATCATGTAAGGATCATATGCAAAACTAAATTTTCAAAATTAATTTATCTTATATGTTAAAAAATTGAAATCAAACGACATGTCTAAATAGTAAATAGGACGGTCAAGGTGGACGGAGGGAGTATATTAATCCTTTATTTATTAAATCACCAAAATCATCCCAAAATTCATACAAATTTCATACAGACCCCTACTGGTCCATTTATTTTACATTCTAACACTATATTTTCGGATTTACACCAAAACCACCAACTATTTTTATAAATCCCATTTTTAACCTAATACTTTGTTAAATCACCCAATTAATTCCTATCTTCATTTATTTTGGTAAAACCACAATATTGGACAAGGTTGACCACTAGATTACTCCTTGACCATGGATTCCCATAAATTACGAATTTACCCCACCTTTCATCATTAATTACATTAGGTCCTATAACTTATAAAATTCATTTTTAATATTCTAATCCCCAAAAGCACCTAATTCGGCTCTTATACAGTTTTAACATCTCATATTTTTCTTAATTACAATTTGACCTCATTAATGAATCTTTTATTCATTTTAAGTACTTATGAGTTTATAATTCCTTAAAAAGCATATCATTAATTATAAAATATTGTTTAGAAATATATTTATATTTATGTTCCTAGGTACTTATTTTTACCAAAATTATGGCTTATACCCAGATTTTTACATAATTTATTTTAACACTTCAAAACTTTATTTTTTTGTCACTTAAATGTCTCAAAATTTAACCAATCATTCCAAAACTTTAAACATAAGTTCATATACATTTTAGGTCATTAAGGACCCCTATTTACAGAAATTATCGGCCTTACATAGTTTATACCCCATATTTTATAAAAATTGCATTTAGCATCATAACTTAATAAACTTGCTATTTAAATATTTAAACCATACTCCAACCTATCCAAAACTTATATATCATTTCATAAACATATTTAGGTCATTATAACCTATTTTATACAGAAGGTATTCGCCTTAAGCAATACTAACCCCTAGTTCACAAAAATTACATTTAAACCCCTTTTTACATATTCCTTTGTACATATAAATATCCTAACTCATATTATTGTTATAACCTGATACTAAACACAATATATACTCAAAATAAAGCATATATACAGTAGGATCTCGTCCTTAATTATTACAACCCAAAAATTTACCAAAATGACATTAAATCTTAGTTTTAGGGATTTACCTTTCAATATTTTCCAAGGGCTTGAAGCTTGAAATCCCTTGTATTTTCAGCCCTAAATAACCAAAAGGGGTTCCCTTAATTATTTGTACATATCTAAGGTTTAATGGAGCTTAAGTCACAAACTAGTTTAAATTTACCTTCTCTAAGATGGATGTTTCCACTTGTTTCCTCCTTGGTTGAGCTCGGTTTTGGAAGACTCAATGGCTTAATATTTCGGCCATGACACTAGGAAAGGTTCAAGGATTAAAACCTCTTGTAAGACCCTTAAACAAAGGTAGAAAGCTTAAAGCACAAAAACATTACCTTAGGTAGAGATCTAGGAGTATTTTCGGCCTATATGAAGTTTGGTGCTGCCAAGGGCTTCTCCATGGATGTAATGAAGGAAAGGAAGTCAATAGGGGTGGTAGTTTCAGCCAAAACAATATTTGTGAAAGGAGAAGGCTTAGAGCACATTTTACCATTGATTTGTGTTCAAATTGTTTCTCTTCTTCCCAGCCTTGGTTCCGGTTTCCTAAGGCTCTTTTTGGAGCTATATTTCGGCCTCAATGAATGGGGATGGATGATACTTGATCATAGAAGAAAAAATGAAGAGATTTGGAGTCAAAATGAGCTTAAAACACTTAATTCTTCAATAGAGTTCAAAAGTAGAAGAAGTGGGGGAAGAATGTCTTACCCAAGGTTTGGAGCAGAGGAGAGGTGGCCTAGACTAAGTTGAGGTCTGGCAAAGTGAAAGGAAAGAGAGAGAGAGAGAATTATGTAGGGTAAATTTCTCTTATGGCTATTCTAGGCAAATTCAACCCTCTTCTTTTCCTTCTTCCTTACATCTTCTTTTTCCATTTCTTCTTTGTCTCTTACGGCTGTCTGATAAGGCTTGAGAAGGCTGGTTTCTGATTTTTTTTAGGGATTGTGAGAGGAGGAGAAGATATTTATGAGATAAAGGTGTGATAATAGGTGTGTAAGCTATATGTATTTGTTCTCCTTATTTTTATTCATTCTCATTTGCCTTTTCTTCTCTTTTTGGACATATGCAGCCGGCCAGCATGGCTTTTGGAGGAATTTGAAAGTTTTGTAACATTATATTGTTACACTTAATTGTTATACATGAGACTAGGTTCATGTGTTATATTATGACATATATTATTTCCTTACTAAGTGAGTGTATTAAGTGATTAATACACTAGGAATTTAGTTTTGGTTATATAAAAATAATTATATAATATTCCAAATTGCTTGTGGTATTTTACATGTTTGATGTGTTACATGTCTAGTTGATTTCTCCTTAGTAATGTCTTCTCCTTGTTTAGAGTGTTCATGTATAGTTAGTGTCCATCTTGGACTAACCTTTATAATAATATTCCATCATGCAATATTGATCATTAGATGGATAATTAATGATTATTTCCTTTTATGTAAATTAAATCCTTATTAATTAAGGTAGTAATGTTTGTGGTATTTCAATCTACCCCCCTTAAAAGGACTTCGTCCCGAAGTCACAACTTCCACTTACTTATCCTATGGAATCAAGTTCCTTGTATCTATACACCGAATATCATATTGACTTCTACATTCAATCAGTCATCCGAGCGTGCACAAACTCAGATATACACATAACCATCGCTCTGACTATTAATACACCTGTAATTCTTCCCAAGTCATATAATAATATATATATAATATATATATATATATAAATATACATATATATATATATATAACATAAGTATCATGATAGATACTGCAAACAAGTGCACACCAATAACCATCCAGTATCACATAGGATACGTAACATACAATCAAGTGCACACATGCACACATAACCAAAATACAAAAACCAGTATGCCCCGCATACACACTAACTAGACTACAAACGCAACGTCATGTGGCGCTCTACCCCCTTAAAAAGGTTACGCCCACGTACCCCCACAAGTATACACAAAACTAAAGGAAAATGTGGATACTTGTCTCGCATGGAGTCCTCAACTCCCATGTCGCCTCTTCGATCTCGTGGTTCGACCACAAACCTTGACCATCTTAATGGTCTTGTTCCTGGTCTCCCTCGTCTTGGAGTCTAAAATGCGATCAGAGTCTCCTCATATCTAAGCGTAGGGTCTAACTCAAGTGTCTCGGGCTCCAAGATATGCAATGGGTGAGGCACATACTGCTTCAGCTGAGATATGTGGAACACATTGTGCACTCTCCCAAGCCCAACAGGTAATCTAGTCTGTAGGCTAATGGGCCCACTCGCTCCGTGATAAGGTATCCCTACATACTTCGGGCTAAGCTTGCCCTTCTGCCCAAATCTGAAGACGCCCTTCATCGGTGAAACTCTGAGGAAGACTTGATCGCCCACTACGAACTCGAGGTCTCTCCTCTGGACATTAGCATATGACTTCTGTCTGTCCTGGGCGCCTTCATGTTTTACGGATCTGCAAACATCCTCCTTCACTTGCTTAAGTACTCCGGCCCTAAGAAGATATTCTCACTAGCCTCGTCCCAGCAAAGAGGTGTCCTACATGGCCTGCCGTACAAACCTGGAATGGCGGCATCTGAATGGATGCATGATAGTTTGGTTGTACGCAAACTCGATCAAGTGTAGACGGTCGATCCAGCTTCCCTGGAAGTCTAAGGCATACGCTCGGAGCATGTCCTCTAATGTCTGAATGGTCCACTCACTCTGACCGTGTCTGAGGGTGGAAGGCGGTACTCAGCTTCAGCTTCGTACCCAACGCTTCCTGAACTTGCTGCCAAAATCTAGAGAAGAATCTGGAGTCTCTATCAGACACAATCGTCTTAGGCACGCCGTGCCTAATGATCTCTCTCTGGAAAGAGGTCCGCCAGCTTGGGAACCTTCCAGGTGTCCTTGATAGGGATAACTTCGCCACCTTCGTCAGTCTGTCGACGATAACCCATATCATGTTTGCACCTCCCTTAGTCGGTGGAAGGCCGACACAAAGTCCATGGATATATCCTCGAACTTCCAATATGGAATGGGCATCGGTTGTACTAACCCGCCCGGCCTTTGGTGCTCGAACTTTACCTTCTGGCATGTCAAACATCGGGCCACAAACTCGCTACATCCTTTTTCATACCGCTCCACTAGAAGTGTGTCTTTAGATCCTTGTACATCTTAGATGCCCCGGTGAACGGATAAGGAAGAGCAATGAGCTTCCCGTAATATCTTTCCTTAGGTCGGGGCTGGACTCTGGAATGCAAATGACCATTCAGTCTGATTAACCCATCCTCACTGAGTGTAAAATCGTATTTTTGCCTCTCGAAAATACCGTAGTCAACTGCTGCCTGATAGTCTGTATGTACTGGTCGCTACTCTGAGCACACGTACTTCCTCGACAAGCTATCTCCTGACATGGCAAATAAAGAATGAGCTCTGCGACTCAGGGCGTGGCAATGACATTTGCCTTGCCCTCTTTGTATGAGTCGATGTCGTAGTTTCAAAACTCGACCCATCGCCTCTGCCTCATGTTTAGCTCCTTCTGAGTGAAGAGGTGCTGGAGGCTTGTGATCTAAATAAACTGTAACTGTAACCCCGTACAAGTAGTGGCACCAGATCTTCAGTCGAAGACTACTGCTCCCAACTCTAAATCGTGTGTCGGGTAGTTCTCCTCATGTTTCTTCAGCTGACGGGAGGCATAAGCAACAACCTTGCCATGCTGCATGAGTACACACCCTAACCCAGTGCCTGAGGCATCACAGTACACTTCAAACCCGTCGGTCCTCTTTGGAATGGTGAGTATGGGCGCCGACGTCAGTAGGTCCTTCAATGTGGAAGGAACGCTCACAATCTCTGTCCATATAAATGGAGCGTCCTTCTTCATCAAATTAGTCATCGGTTTTGCCAGCTTAGAGAAGTCCTGAACAAATCTTCTGTAGTAGCCAGCTAATCCCAAGAAGCTACGAATATCTATCACCGTCTTCGGTCTAGGCCAAGTCTTGACCGCCTCGATCTTTGCAGGGTCAACAGATATTCCGCTGGCAGATATCACATGCCCTAGAAAAGCCACACTGTCTTACTAGAACTCACACTTCGAGAGCTTGGCGTACAGCTGGTTCTCCCTCATGATCTGCAGAACTCGCCTCAGATGCGCCTCATGCTCATCCTTAGTCTTGCAATAGACTAGGATGTCGTCGATAAATACAACCACTGCTGTGTCTAGCTGCTCTCTGAATAGTCGGTTCATGAGATCCATGAATATAGCTGGGGCGTTCGACAATCCAAACGGCATCACGGTGAACTCATAATGTCCGTAACGCGTCCGGAAAGCCGTCTTCTCTATATCCCCCTCTACTATCCGTATCTGGTGGTACCCAGATCTAAGGTCAATCTTCGAGAAGACCGAAACACCTCTCAACTGGTCGCATAGGTCGTCGATCCTAGGTAAAGGGTATTTGTTCTTCACTAAAACTGCATTAAGCTCATAGTAGTCGATGCAGAGTCACATGCTGCCGTCTTTCTTCTTCACAAACAGAACTGGTGCTCCCCATGGTGACACACTGGTCTGATGAAACCCTTGTCAAGCAGATCCTCTAACTGGATCTTCAACTCCCTCATCTCAGCTGGAGCCATCCGGTAGGGCGCCTTAGCAATAGGCCCCGTACCAGGTATCAAATCAATGGAGAATTCAACGTCTCGCTCGGTGGCATACCTGGCAACTCTGGAAACAGATAGGGAAGTCAGATACAACTGGGATGTATGACTCCATCTGCTCCTCGCTCATGTCCTGGACATAACATAGATAAGCTGCTCCCTTTCTCACCTTTTCATCAAGGTCAGAGCAGATACAGCTTGAAAGTCGGCTCTCTGAGAGTACTACAGTAAGAGACTGTCTTGCCCCTCCGGCTCTTTAGTAACAATCTGTGCTCTGCGCAATGTAATCGGCCCTTGTACTCTAGCCAATCCATGCCAATGATGATGTCGAAGCCCAAATTCTCAAACTCTATCAGATCTGCGGGAAAGTCCTCAGTCATGATGCTGATCTGGAGTCCCGTGTAGAGTCCTGTGCACCTCACTCTCTCCTTCATCGGTAGTGTGACTAGGAAATCTGAGAGAGGCTCAGGAGCTGTCTCTAATTCTTCGCCATAGCAGAGGATATGAAGGAGTGGGACGCCCCTGAATCGAACAGTATCGATGCTTTCACGCCATTCATAGTGAAAGTGCCTGTGATGATTTTTCCCTTTAGTTAGTACTGCATTAAGGTTGTAGTTTGGTATTATTTCATTGTCGGATGTCATACCTGTGATGACATTTCCCTTATCCTTAGCTTCCGCCATATTCAAGATACTTAGAACGGCTCCCTCATTAGGTTCACAGCCTGAAGTTAAATTTGTAAGACAGTAAGAATGGAGTGCATGTGTCAAAGTAATTTAAATGCCATTCATTAATCCACAATGATTCTTATGCAAACTCCATAATTACATCAATCCTGTCTAAACGTCAAATTTAACCGTCCGGGTTTCAAATGTGTAGCATTGACTAAGGTCGGTGGGGCAGTGTTAGCTTAATGCCCTTAACCCCATGGTACACTAGCCTTGATTCCCACCAAATACCATACATCCCCAGACTTCAAAACTTGCTCGCCTTGTCCATCCTTTCTGATCACCGTATAGAAACTCACATCTCTCCAATGGAGAATGATACACTGGTACCCCCTTGGTGATTGACTCGGGTGTTGTCGTTCGGTCCTGGTGCAACCCAGTTTTCCCCCTTTTTCATAGAAGTTCACAATGCAGATATCGGCTTCTATGTCTGGTATGGGGTTCGCCTCTAAGTGTTGTGCAATCTTGACCACTTCCGTCACTAGGCTTGAAGACTAGAGGGTATCCTAGGCACTGGTGCTCCATCTATCTTCTATCCTGATATGTCCTAGTTTGCGGATCCCAATCCTTACCCATACACATCATATACAATTTAAGTTTCGACCCGCTCTTGTATCCCGGAATGTAAAATCCTCCTAAACCCGTTCCCAAAGTTCTACACTCATTTACAATGGCTATTTGTTTGTCTAGGGTTAGGTATTGCTTGAGTAGGATCATGCAGGGTTGAAGCACTTGGCACACTCCGTCTGGATATTAGCGTTCTTCGCTCAATAGTTTAGGTGATCTCGGTCTCATAGGTATAGGGGTAGCAGATGTCGAAGTGTCTATTAGGTGAAAGGTTTCCTAAGTTAGGTTTCTCTAAGATTAAGTTCTCTACTAAGCGCATTCAACATACAAGATTTATGGTTTGAAAGCTGTAAACACTCAATCATGCTGCATGCCTTTGGTTTAGGTTTTAGGCTTACCGGTATCGCGCTGGGTGCTAGCCTCAGCGCCTGAAGCTCTCGCTGAATAGAGGGTGTTCCGACCCGTGGCGACCTCCTGCCCTTCTGATGTGTGGATGGGATGGCTGCCCCGTCAGACCTCTAGTATAGGTAGTGTGTTGTGGCGCCTGACCTCCTCGCGGTCCGCCTAACTCAGTAGCTGGGGCCTTCGGTGCGCCTCTAGGCCCCTTGTACATCCGGCTCTCAGGGTTGGAGTAGCACTCGTACTCTCTGTGGCCCTCCCACTTGCAGTAGCGGCACTCCACCTTCTTGCTCGAGCAGTCGACGCCAGGGTGGTCCTTCCCACAGCGCTTGCAAAGAAGTGGCGCTAGGGTGGCTTAGTGCCTATTGTTGCACAGCTTGGATTAGTAAGGAATGGTATTTAATTGGAATTATCTATAGAAAAGAGTAGGTATCCTTACCCTTGGGTGGTGCGGACCTAAGCGGCTGGCGTCGATAGCGGGACCGGTCGGTGAGGGATCTGCTCCTTCGCCTTCTGGCCCTGGTAATCCTGCTGCCTTTCTTCTTACTGAAGAATTTCCTGTTGAAGGTTTAGGGTTAGTAATCAATTTAAGCATTAAGTAGAAAGTAAGCAAACACAATTCATATTAAAAGGTTTCTTACTTCCCCCGCTTGCTGCCGCCGCTAGAAGTCGCTCCCCATCCTCGCCCTCGAGGTTTCCTCTTCTTCCCCTGGGCCTCCTCTCGAGTCTGAAGCATCAGCTCGGTCGCCGACGCAGCGTTGTAGCACTCCTAAAATCTTGGTGAGTTTTCGTATTGGTAAGGTAGATCTAATAAGTAAGAGATTCAGGCATTATTTACCTGGATGGTGGTGAAGCGTATAGCTCCCATGAAGCCCTGGATACGGAACTGCAAACCCGCTCTAAACTTCTGGACTTACTGTGTCTGAGTAGTCAACTCCCGGAATGAAGTCCAGTAGACTGATGAACCGAGCATAGTACTCGTCCACTGTCTGACTCCCCTGGTCAGGTCTCGAAACTCCTGCCGCTTCCTTACTTCAGGTGCTCGGGGTGAGTACTTGTCCCGAAGCACCTGCACGAATGCAGCCCAGTCAAATCCCGGTGTAGCCCTGCGGTGGTTCTCTACCGACCGCCACCAAATGTCTGCAGCGTCCTTCAGGTGGAAAGCACGATGTCAACCTTCTGATCCTCAGGAACCCGTACAGCTCGAAACGCCTTCTGGTGCTCCACAATGAACTTCTCCAGTAAGGCGGGGTCCGGCTCCCCCGAGTATGTCGGTACTCGTGCGTCAGCTACGCTCTTCAGCCAATTGGATTCTCTGGGCTGTGGTGGGTGGGGTATGGCTCCCGCAAACTGAGCCCCTAACAGCGCGGCGAAGGCAGCCATGGCGCTAGCTGCCAAGCCTGGTATCTCTGAATGTCCTGGTGTCTCACCACCACAGCCCCCTACCGGCCCCACGGCCTCTACCACTCCTTGACATCTATAAGATGATAAGCTATTGTTACTACTCGGTACTATACTGTAATTGCATTCATGTTCACAACTGTGTCAGTAAAGGCTGATTTCTTAACATTAAAGGTATTCCTAAACTTTTCTAAGTCACGAATCCTCACGACGTTCCCAAATTCTCAATATTCCTATGTTCAATGTCCTTGACTCAGTATCTCGTCATCAGAGCGGTACTCCACTCTGAAGCCACTTTTTGTAACTATTCGCTTTGGTGTTACACGCCGTCACTCACCCTTGTGAGTAACTAGGCAACCTCGTACTGTCAGACTAACTTCATACATAGCCGCTGTGATGACTAGATACCTACCAATCACAAATTACAACCCAACTTCAAAACCGAACAAGTGAGCACTAAGTCAAATTACATTCAAATCCCCATAACAAAATACATAATAAGTCTTTGTTATACCCAAAATTTCAACCCCCCCGGAGTAGTCTCTAAGGCATACGTGTTACAAAGGACAAAAGGGGTCAAAAAGCACCAAGGCGGGATTTTCCAAGACATTTTCGGATTTTCTATTTTTCATATGACTTGTTCATAACCTCTAAACACTCCCAAATATCATAGTCATTATGAAAGGTATTTCATGATTTTCTGATAATATTTATTCTGGAAATTTTTTTAATTCATATTATAAGCTAATTTCTTTAATTAACACATGAAATAACCTCAAAATAGAAATAATAAAGGTTTCCAAAATTAAAATAAAATTGTCACATGGTTAGCATGACTACATACAGTCATAAACCTGAAATTATTTTATTTGAACCTTAACCCAAAATTTAAAAGAGAAATTCAATCATTTTTGCAATTTTCTCTCTCCTATGGAAAATACCGAAATCAAAACAAAACGTCATGAAATTAACACAAGATAGAGGATGATTATTAGAGACTAATGCCGTTGGAATTTCGTTATTTCGACTTTCCAATAATAAGTTATGAATTATGAGAGATTCCAGATTGTGAGATTTTTATCTAATCGGTTATTTATCCAAATAACCCGATTCCAACTCTCAAAATTCTTAAAAATCATCCTTTATCTTCAGTTAAAATTTCATAATTTTTCTCGGCCTGCAGCATATTCTAAAAAATCAGATTCCCTTAGAGCACAAAATCAGGGTTTCAGATAAAAATCTTGTTCTATCAACATGGCCTTGCTCTTTCTATAAAAGGACCTTCCAAAAACGACCTAGGGCAGAGGAGAACACTTCCAAAGTCAGAAAACACAGCCACAAACTTTCTCCCCACGTTTTAACACTTCCAAGCCTCAAATCAATACCGAAACACTGCAGAAATCACCCCGAAATCACCAAAAACTCATCCTTTCTTCTCCTATTGAACTTCCAAGCACCAAAACACACAAAACCACCACAAAAACAGAAGAGAAACGTCCTTAACAGCATAAAGAAGAAGGAGTCAGAAGCACAATTCGAAGTCAATCCAAAACCGGCATCAACGAAGCACCAAAAGATCCCCGTTGTGAAGAGTCTCATTAAATCCGAAGGTAAAACAGGTTGAAGTCATGTTTTTCTGACTTTGTTCAACTTTAACTACTCTGTGTTAAAATTTGGAGTCGAATTGACTTTTTATCGCTTCTGAATTAGCGTTTGTTTTCGCTTCTGCCAATAACTTGTTTGCTAAGTTTCGTGTTTAATTCGAATTCAAATTGTAAACTTTCAATCACTAACGTGTTTAGAATCTTTCAGGCTACCTACCCATAAAATTTGAGCCAGAAACACACGCCGGGAGCCACCCAAACGCCGCTGTCCGAGGGCGGTCCGCACCCACGGACGCTATGTCCGGGGTCCCGGACGCCCTGTCCGAAAGCCGGACGCCCCCGGACGGTGGCGGGATATTTTTATTTTCAAAATTTAGGGTTTTATAAAACATGTCCGGGCCCACGGACGTCCTGTCCGTGGCCCCGGACTTTTCAAAATCTCGTTTCTGTTTAAATTTGACTTTACTGTGTAATTAAGTTAACTAGGGTCCGTGGGTTCGGACATTAGGTCCGTAGCCACGGACGAAAACAAAACTTGACCTAATTCTGCCTCCGAAACCCTAGTTTAGGTATTTTAATTTCCACTTTAATTTTCTGTCAAAAAATGTTAAAAAATAAAAAAAACAGAAGCGCGCACTTAGGTTAAAAACGACTCGTAATAAGCCGTAATTAAACTAAGTAGAGGAAAAACGACTTCTAGGGGTAATGAAAGTAATTGAACCCTAATTAAGTCGAATATCAAGCCCCCGAACCCGAACTCTCCTTTCCTAATTTGATCTAGGTTAAAATTAGGTGGCGACTCTTAATAGGTTCCAGTGAGCTAGCTTAGGTTTTAATAATTTTTGTTATATGACATAGTTATTAATCTTAGGTTATAAGTGGACCTAAAACCCGGTTAGATCCTAATCAACTTTAATCAACATAGGATAGGGTTTAAAATCGAGGCTCACAGACTGGCGACTCTGCTGGGGACAAATTTCTTAATATTAACTTGTTTAATTTTAAGAAAGAGGGCTTAACTCGAAATTGTTTATTTATGGCTTTATTACTTTGTTTGTTTACTTTTGTGCGCACTTTAATTTTCTGCACCTTTTGCATCATATGAGAGCGAGGGTCCACACAAACCAGTTTCACCTCGGGGCCCATCTAGGGTCCCCTGTCAGGGACTCACACCTTTTAGGTGATGTGAATAAGCGGGGGAAAGGAGGAGGGTGTCGTCTAACCACACCCCCTTAATACCTGGGCCTTAGCCCCAAGCGTTTTCCTGGCAGTGTCCTTACCTAGCCCATTGTTTGGTCAGTCAAAGACCCGGCCGTAGACGCACACCTTCAGGTGATGTGAAAAAAGTGGGGAAGCCCAAAGAGAATAGCGTGCAAGCCCTATTCCTTTGTGGTGACCTGGGCCCAAGCCCCAAGCACCTCTCCGGATCGATCCATACCCATGTTGATTTAACCGTCAAGTGAGGACATGTTGAATTTGTGTGGGCCTTGTTTGCTTGTGTGATCGGTCCACTACCCGACCTAGAAATTGATAGGAGTTTCCCCTACATCAACTTAGCCCAACCCGAATTGGCGGCTCTATTGTTTGCGGCCCAAAGGCCCTGTTTGATTTAATATGTGAATCATTTAGGCTTCGGCCCAAAAGTTTAGACTTAGGTGATTTCTCTCTTTCGGCCCAATTTGAATTATCAATTTAGTTCTAGGCCCATGAAAAACAAATCCACCTAAAGCAATCCATAAAAATCCATCAGGCCTTTCCATTTCAAGGCCCATTCTAGTCCAGGAAGACTTCTTACTAGGTTTTGACCCACGATCCTAGACACGGGTATCATCTTCAGGCCCAGTCATAATTACTCGGCCCAAATTCTAATTCACATCCAGAACATGGTTTAGAAATCACTTCGGCCCATTGCGCTTTACTTTTAACCCAAACACATTCTGGCCCAAGCGCCCAATTCTCAGAACATTTCAGCCTAGGCACCAGTTCACAGCTCATGAATCATTCCGGCCCATGTGCCTCTCTTCCAACTCATCTCGGGCCTCAGTGCCAACCCACAATTTTCAAAACATTCCAGCTCATGTGCTTTTCTTGCAGCCCAAACAAGTTTTAGCCTAAAACTTCTTTGCGGCCCAGAATTTTTAGCTCGGGTCACTTTTGTTTTCCAACAGATAAGCCCAAATCTCAAAGAATGGGAGAGGGAGGAAATCCAATCAACATGGATGCCCAGTTAGCCAAAGAATTCAATGGGATGCTGGAAAAGATTGAGCGCATGGAGAGGGCCAACAAGCCAGCCGGTTTTGACTACTTTCCCACTGGATTATATCCCAAGGTTGATCTCCCTCCAAGGTTGAAATTGCCAACACTTCCTCTATACAAAGGTTCCTCCGACCCACAATTTCATTTGGCAATGTTCGATAGGGAAATGTCCATCCTTTCGCTAAACGACATGCAGAAGGCCAAGGTATTTGCTCACTATCTTGATGAGACCCCTCAGCATTGGTACATAACTCAAAGGATAAATACCAAGACCTACGAGGAGGTATGTGAAGCTTTTCTACATCATTTTGAGTACGCTAGAAGTTTTGGAGTCACCAGGGCTGATCTTGCAAGCACACAACAAACAGAAGGTGAATCAATGTCTGATTTTGTTAAGCGTTGGAGGATGAAGGCAGCCGCAATGCTCACACAGATGGACGAACAAGAGCAAATCCGAATGGTAATTAAAAGTATGCAGAAGCAATACAGTGACGAGCTGAAATTCACATACTTTCCTAGCTTCAACATGCTGATGGGACAAGTTAATGTCCTAGAAGAAATGATTCACCAAGGGGAGTTAAAACTTGGGAACTCAAAAAACACCGGGAATGGCTCGAGGACAGCAGCCTGTATCCAAAGTGGCACCCGAAAGAGAACTAGGCAGCATGAGGTAAACCGTTCGACAGATAAAAGGACCAGGACAAATCGTTGGGGCAATGGAATTATCCCGAAAGAGCTCCCGTCAGAGAGAGTTCACAAACATCGGTCAACCATTGAGCCAGGCTTTTGAAAGACTCCAGGAACAAAACATGCTGCAACCTCTCACCCCTCGACAAAGAGACCCTCAAAAAGGAAGGAATCTGAACCAGTATTGTCAGTATCACCAGCTTCCCGGTCATGACACCGACAACTGCAAAATTCTAAAGCAGCACATCCAAGATCTTATCAATCAAGGTTTTCAACTCCCCGAGTAGGAATCCCATGTCAAGCACCATCAGAGAATGCTATCTTCAAGTGTTTTCTCCGATTTCTTCTCTTTACTAGTCATTTTTATGTTTTTCCAATGTTTGTAGTAGTTAGTTTCCTTTATCATTTTCGGTGGTTTCTCTAAGTCTGTAATTTCCAACATTATCTCATGATTCATAAATAAAATCATAGTTCCATTTTCACAATTCCTGTACAAACCATTTTTCATTCATCGAAAAAAGAAAGAACAAAAATGCTTTCCAGGGAAAAGGATCACGGAGTAATCATTTCCCGACTATGGAACAGAACGATTTATCTCTTGTTTCTAAAAGTTGAACATGCCACGCTAAGGATCACAACTCACCCCAAAACATCCAAAACAACCCACGAAGCGGTTCCAAATCCACATCTATCGAATTGTTGTCATAAACCCCAAATCAATACTGAGGGCAATCTGAGTTTAGAATCGTTGTCTTCGAATCTTTTGGTTAAGCTTGTGAACAAGTCTCTAAGTGAAGATCTCGCGAGAGTGTCTTGAGTGGTAAAACCATGAGTGAACGAGCGTATCATTCTTACACGACTCCGGTGAGTCCACATTCAAAGGTGAGGTAAACGGTATAACTCCGACCGAAGGAGATAATTTGTAAATTTACCCTTAGACCTGCGAAAAGTAACAAAGAACGGATACACAACTATCTGGAATGACGAAGCACCTAGGTACAGCACCACATAGCCAAAAGCTTGTAAACCCTATCACTAAACCCTAGGCACCCCCGTTGAACCTTTCGTATAGCCCTTTTCGATATTATGAACTCCACAAAAATAACCCAGCCAATGATGAATGTCCAGCCCGGTGACCAAAGGAAGCAAGGAGCCAGGTTCTCGGATAATGTTTTCATCAATCCAAAGAAGCAACGCCGCTATCAGCATGACGAAGCAATCCGCAAATGGTCCCAAAGTGACACAGGATCCAAAGAGCTCACATCAAAACAGCTCTCGAAGCCCAAAACCGGGAAACACAAGAACCCCGAAGGCAAAGTCAAGAAAGGATAAAACAAAGAGGCAAACCCGAAGTGCCTCGAGGAAATCCGAATGACAAAAAGAGGAATGGTGTAAAGGACGACTTCAAAAGTCCAAGTCCATAAGCTCGAAAGCAACGTCAACACAAAGCAGCTAGACGACTTCAAGACAAGGAAGATGATTCCGAGAAAAGAAGCAAGATGCAACTTTGGTCACCCCTTTTAACTCCACATACCTCAAATATCCCTCCATGGTCCCGTTGTCTTTCATCACACCCCATGGCCATGTTATAAGCTTTAAAGACTTCCGACTTGGTAGTTGTGTATCCAATCACGTGAAAGTAACAGATCGAATGCGTAAATTCATCAAGTATCAAATTCAATGGTCTAGAAGTTGTGACCGTAAGTGAGAAACGAGTGTAAACACCAAACACGTCGAGTGTAGGTTAGGAAGCACCAAATCAGAACATAAGCCCTGACCCTGTGAGGACGAGACTCATTCGCACGTTTGATCAAAGAAAATACTGGGGGCAATCGATCGGAACGATCGATTGCCATGAACTCTAGCTCATATTGTCTTAAGGGAAAAATACTGGGGGCAATTGTTGGTTCCAACAATTGCTATGACAACACCAATTGGAACCCAAAGCTCAAACCACCACCCTCCCACCACAGGCACACATAAGCCCTTACCTCCACTTCAAACACCTCAGGCTCACATAAGCCCTTACCTCCACACCTCCACTACACAGGCCCACATAAGCCCTTACCTGCATATCAAACACCACAGGCCCACATAAGCCCTTACCTTCACATCATACACCATACCTCACCGGCGGCATGTTCATCTCGTAGGAAATAAGTTATAAATCCGAAGTCTATAGTTAGAAAATGATAATTTCACTTTCCTTTTCAGTAAACAGAATTTTCTTCAAACACTGCCACGTTTGGCACCTCTTTTAACAATTTCTTGTCTTGAACAACTTTCCTTCAAACACTTCGGTTTCATAAACCTCGTCATGGCCACATTTGGCACACTTTCTAGCAATGTCTTGCTTTGGACAATTTTTGACCCTTAACATTGCCATGTTTGGCACATTTTCCAACGATTTCTTGTTTTGGACAAATTTCCTACATACACTTTGATTGTATTTTGACATGCATATCATCTTTGCCACGTTTGGCACTTTCATAATCAACTTTCATCATGATCATTTGCATAAAGTTTACATTGCATCCGTCTGTACGAAACTCCTCATCATAGACCAGAGATACAGATTCTCAGCCGAAGGTACAGATTCTTCAGAGATGCAGATTCTCAGCCGAAGGTACAAATTCTTCAGGATACAGATTCTCAGCCAAAGATTCAGATTCACCAGAATAGATGAACTCAACCTCAGGCTCCTCATGAACCCAATTTCCTACCATTCCACTTAGGCACCCATAGGTCCTACTTTACATTCGTCAATTTAGGCACACATCACATCGATCTCATTACATCTCTTCTCAATTCCAGGTTCCCGACACCTTGTAATGCTCGGCGTAATCCATTCAAGTCCAGGTTCCCGACACCTTATAATGCTCGGTGTATTCCAGGTTCCCGACACCTTATAATGCTCGGCGTATTCCAGGTTCCCGACACCTTATAATGCTCGGTGTATTCCAGGTTCCCGACACCTTATAATGCTCGGCGTATTCCAGGTTCCCGACACCTTATAATGCTCGGCGTGTCCCATTAATCTCAGGTTCCCGACACCTTATAATGCTCGGCGTATTTCATTCGCTTTCAGGTTCCCGACACCTTAGAATGCTCGGCGTACTTCATTCCTTTAAAGGTAGTCAACGCCTTAGAATCGCTTGACATTATCTCATTTCCACATTTTAGGTAGTCAACGCCTTAGAATCGCTTGACATTATCTCATTTCCACATTTTAGGTTGTCAACGCCTTAGAATCGCTTGACATTATCTCATTTCCACATTTTAGGTTGTCAACGCCTTAGAATCGCTTGACATTATCTCATTTCCACATTTTAGGTTGTCAACGCCTTAGAATCGCTTGACATTATCTCATTTCCACATTTTAGGTTGTCGACGCCTTAGAATCGCTTGACATTACTTCATTTCACTTTACTTATAGGTAGTCAGCGCCTTAGAATAGCTCGACACAATCTACATATAGGGTCTTTTAAGACCCCAAAATTTTGGGGTATCACTCAGGCATCAACTAGTCTTTTCATCTTCATTACAAAGCCTAGTTGACGGGGGGCAATCTGTTATACCCAAAATTTCAACCCCCCGGAGTAGTCTCTAAGGCATACGTGTTACAAAGGACAAAAGGGGTCAAAAAGCACCAAGGCGGGATTTTCCAAAGACATTTTCGGGATTTTCTATTTTTCATATGACTTGTTCATAACCTCTAAACACTCCCAAATATCATAGTCATTATGAAAGGTATTTCATGATTTTCTGATAATATTTATTCTGGAAATTTAGCTTTTAATTCATATTATAAGCTAATTTCTTTAATTAACACATGAAATAACCTCAAAATAGAAATAATAAAGGTTTCCAAAATTAAAATAAAATTGTCACATGGTTAGCATGACTACATACAGTCATAAACCTGAAATTATTTTATTTAAAACCTTAACCCAAAATTTAAAAGAGAAATTCAATCATTTTTTGCAATTTTCTCTCTCCTATGGAAAATACCGAAATCAAAACAAAACATCATGAAATTATAACACAAGATAGAGGATGATTATTAGAGACTAATGCGTTGGAATTTCGTTATTTCGACTTTCCAATAATAAGTTATGAATTATGAGAGATTCCGATTGTGAGATTTTTATCTAATCGGTTATTTATCCAAATAACCCGATTCCAACTCTCAAAATTCTTAAAAATCATCCTTTATCTTCAGTTAAAATTTCATAATTTTTCTCGGCCTGCAGCATATTCTAAAAAATCAGATTCCCTTAGAGCACAAAATCAGGGTTTCAGATAAAAATCTTGTTCTATCAACATGGCCTTGCTCTTTCTATAAAAGGACCTTCCAAAAACGACCTAGGGCATAGGAGAACACTTCCAAAGTCAGAAAACACAGCCACAAACTTTCTCCCCACGTTTTAACACTTCTAAGCCTCAAATCAATACCGAAACACTGCAGAAATCACCCCGAAATCACCAAAAACTCATCCTTTCTTCTCCTATTGAACTTCCAAGCACCAAAAACACACAAAACCACCACAAAAACAGAAGAGAAACGTCCTTAACAGCATAAAGAAGAAGGAGTCAGAAGCACAATTCGAAGTCAATCCAAAACCGGCATCAACGAAGCACCAAAAGATCCCCGTTGTGAAGAGTCTCATTAAATCCGAAGGTAAAACAGGTTGAAGTCTTGTTTTTCTGACTTTTTTCAACTTTAACTACTCTGTGTTAAAATTTGGAGTCGAATTGACTTTTTATCGCTTCTGAATTAGCGTTTGTTTTCGCTTCTGCTCAATAACTTGTTTGCTAAGTTTCGTGTTTAATTCGAATTCAAATTGTAAACTTTCAATCACTAACGTGTTTAGAATCTTTCAGGCTACCTACCCATAAAATTTGAGCCAGAAACACCGCCGGGAGCCACCCAAACGCCGCTGTCCGAGGGCGGTCCGCACCCACGGACGCTATGTCCGGGGTCCCGGACCCCCTGTCCGAAAGCCGGACGCCCCCGGACGGTGGCGGGATATTTTTATTTCAAAATTTAGGGTTTTATAAAACATGTCCGGGCCCACGGATGTCCTGTCCGTGGCCCCGGACTTTTCAAAATCTCGTTTCTGTTTAAATTTGACTTTTCTGTGTAATTAAGTTAACTAGGGTCCGTGGGTTCGGATATTAGGTCCGTAGCCACGGACGAAAACAAAACTTGACCTAATTCTGCCTCCGAAACCCTAGTTTAGGTATTTTAATTTCCACTTTAATTTTCTGTCAAAAAATGTTAAAAATAAAAAAAACAGAAGCGCGCACTTAGGTTAAAAACGACTCGTAATAAGCTGTAATTAAACTAAGTAGAGGAAAAACGACTTCTAGGGGTAATGAAAGTAATTGAACCCTAATTAAGTCGAATATCAAGCCCCCGAACCCGAACTCTCCTTTCCTAATTTGATCTAGGTTAAAATTAGGTGGCGACTCTTAATAAGTTCCAGTGAGCTAGCTTAGGTTTTAATAATTTTTGTTATATGACATAGTTATTAATCTTAGGTTATAAGTGGACCTAAAACCCGGTTAGATCCTAATCAACTTTAATCAACATAGGATAGGGTTTAAAATCGAGGCTCACAGTCTTAAAGGTTTGAATCGCAAAAACGATGCTAACTACCCAGCATCCCGCACTCCGGCTTCACGATCCGATCAACAACCTGAAATGTGTTGGCCCCAAAACGGGGCTCAACAAACTATATGCTGGTATGCAAAATGTTTTTTTTTTATAATTGGTATGCAAAATGTAGTCTTAGAATCAATCGGATCTCTTAGGTCATTTGGCCATCTTAACATGCGGTTCGTTTCATGAATTTCCAATTTCCAATAATAGTAAACAACTGTAAATGCTTAAATAAACACACAACAGTTCATCCAACAATATCACCGCATAACCAGTAAAACAATACCAAACAAGATACGCGTTTTAGTTAAGGCCCTATTATTCTTTTAACCCACCATTAATCATCTTAATTAAATTTCCACCTCGGGTGTCATGTTAGGACAACCCTTAATAACTTGATAGTGTTTGATAACACTGGATGGTAGTCACTGGGTCCCAAATAATGGAACCATTTGCCAACCGACCCTTTGGTCCTGGGCTTCTCATTTGCCTTTGAAGGCGTCCAATTCGGCCGAAGCCTGCACCAACAGTAGTGCCCTCTGCCATCATCGAGTGTGGATGTATAGATTTCCTTGAGCGACTCTTGATAGTAGTCCCTCGTCGTGATCACGCTGCACAACCAGTTAGTCCAGACTAACTGGGTTCCTCCTCCAGTACCATCTTGTAATTAAGTTCTCTTGACTGTTAATCTAAGGTCGAATCCTTAGGTTTAAGACTAAGATACTTGACTGTCAATTAGGTTCCCGTGATACCTAAAGGTCATCTAAGTCATGTTTGAGTCTAAATGTGTAAACCTCCGGTTTAAAAGACGTTCGCGTAAAATAAAACGCAATGGTGTCGAGTAATATAATTCACAAGTTCGCATGCATAAATCATAGATATCACTCTTAACAATTAAAAACACAATGTCTGGACCCAAGGAAAACCTCAGGACGTTCAGACCACACAATTAACATACCGTTCACCGAAATAATCGCTAGCGTGAAGTCTCACGCTCTCCCGCTAATCCTCGAAGTATTGTTATACGTACATGCATATACCGAGTAGCGTTAATACAACTAGCACTAACTAATATGGTATATTACAGAGCTAATACCCCCAGTATTCTAACCCGTATGCTCATTATAATGTTTTATTAAGGATCTACCTCAATACTATACAATGTATTTTATACATTATAATGTTCCTTATATAATGATGTTTCTAATCACATATTACATTTCCCAAATCTTTAATTTAATCTCATTATTTTATGTGATTGTTTATAAGGTACAGTTAATATTATTTAACCCTCTTACAACACATTCTCTCATACTTTAATATAATGTCACACTATTTCATTTCCAACATTATATTATAAATCCATAATATTCTTTGCTGAATTGCATCAGCACACTCTTTATTTTCGATAATTATATTCCTTACCCATTAACTTTTCATTAATTACAAAATCACCCTTAATTGTTATACTTGTTACCTTTGTAACCTTATTTAATTTATAACCCAAAGTTTCAACCAACTTTTATTCATTTCCAAACAGCCCCCTTGTTGTTCGGTTTTCACCTCCTTAACCCATAACTTTAATTAATTACATTATAGCCCACTTTTATTTTATAACTTACCATTTAATACCTAAAACTTTATATTATACATATTATTTTGTTTAATTCTAAAATCAATCCAATAATTTTCCTAAATTCATAACAGACCCCAAGGTCTTTTTAATCTTGGTTTTACCCCCAATTTATGGTTAATTACATATTAACCCCATAAGTTTCACAATTGTTACAATTTAACCTTAAAACTATATATTATATCCTTTACTTTATTAAATCACCAAAATCATCCCAAAATTCATACAAATTTCATACAGACCCCTACTGGTCATTTATTTTACATTCTAACACTATATTTTCAGAAATTACACCAAAACCCCAACTATTTTTATAAATCCCATTTTTAACCTAATACTTTGTTAAATCACCCAATTAATTCCTATCTTCATTTTATTTTGGTAAAACCACAATATTGGTCAAGGTTGACCACTAGATTACTCCCTTGACCATGATTCCCATAAATTATGAATTTACCCCACCTTTCATCATTAATTTACATTTAGGTCCTATAACTTATAAAATTCATTTTTAATATTCTAATCCACCAAAAAGCACCTAATTCAGCTCTTATACAGTTTTAACATCTCATATTTTTACCCATATTTTTACATAATTTATTTTCACACTTCAAAACTTTATTTTTTTGTCACTTAAATGTCTTAAAATTTAACCAATCATTCCAAAACTTTAAACATAAGTTTATATACATATTTAGGAGGTCATTAAGGACTCCTATTTACAGAATATTATCGGCCTTACATAGTTTATACCCCCATATTTTGTAAAAATTGCATTTTAGCCTCATAACTTAATAAACTTGCTATTTAAATATTTAAACCTTACTCCAACCTATCCAAAACTTATAATATAATTTCATAAACATATTTAGGTCATTATAACCTATTTTATAGAGATGGTATTCGGCCTTAAGCAATACTAATCCATAGTTCACAAAAATTACATTTTAACCCCTTTTTACATATTCCTTTGTACATATAAATCTCCTAACTCATATTATTGTTATAACCTGATACTTAACACAAAATACTCAAAATAAAGCATAATATCAGTAGGATGTCTTAATTATTACAACCCAAAAACTTACCACAAATGACATTAAATCTTAGTTTTAGGAGATTTACCTTTCAATATTTTTTTCCAAGGGATTGAAGCTTGAACTCCCTTGTATTTTCAGCCCTAATAACCAAAAGGGTTCCCTTAATTTATTTTTACATATCTAAGTTTAATGGAGCTTATGTCACAAAACTAGCTTAAAATTTACCTTCTCTAAGATGGATTTTTCCACTTGTTTCCTCCTTGTTGAGCTCGGTTTTTGGAAGACTCAATGGCTTAATATTTGGCCATGACACTAGTAAAAGGTTTCAATATTAAAACCTCTTGTAAGACCCTTAAAACAAGGTAGAAAGCTTAAAGCACAAAAACATTACCTTAGGTAGATCTAGTAGTATTTTCGGCCTATATGAAGCTTGGTGCTGCCAAGGGCTCTCCATGGATGTAATGAAGGAAAGGAAGTCAATAGGAGGTGGTAGTTTCAGCCAAACAAGATTTGTGAAAGGAGGAAGGCTTAGAGCACCTTTTACTTTTGATTTGTGTTCAACTTGTTCTCTTCTTCCAACCTTGGTTCTGGTTTCCTAAGGATCTTCGTGGTGCTATTTTCGGCCTCAATGAATGGGGATGGATGATACTTGATCATAGAAGAAAAAATGAAGAGCTTTGGAGTCAAAATGAGCTTAAAACACTTAATTCTTCAATGGAGTTCAAAAGTAGAAGAATGAGGGGGAAGAATGTCTTACCCACGGTTTGGAGCAGAGGAGAGGTGTCCTAGACTGAGTTGAGGTCTGGCAAAGTGAAAGGAAGGAGAGAGAGAGAGTTATGTAGGGTAAATTTCTCTTATGACTATTCTAGGCAAATTCAACCCTCTTCTTTTCCTTCTTCCCTACTTCTTATTTTTCCCTATCTTCTTTGTCTCTTACGGCTGAATAAGTAGGCTTGAGAAGGCTGGTTTCTAATTTTTTTTGGAGATTGTGAGAGGAGGAGAAGATATTTATGAGATAAAGGTGATAATAGGCTTGTAAGCTATATGCATTTTGTTCTCCTTATTTTTATTCATTCCCATTTGACTTTTATTCTCTTTTGGACATATGCAGCCGGCCAGCATGGATTTTGGAGGGAATTTGAAAGTTTTGTAACATTATATTGTTACACTTAATTGTTATACATGAGACTAGGTTCATGTGTTATATTATGACTTATATTATTTCCTTACTAAGTGAGTGTATTAAAGTGATTAATACACTAGGAATTTAGTTTTGGTTATATAAAATAATTTTATAATATTTCCAAATTGCTTATGGTATTTTTACATGTATTGATGCGTTACATGTTCTAGTTGATTCTAAGAGTTTGATTCTCCTTAGTAGTGTCTTCTCCTTGTTTAGAGAGTTCATGTATAGTTTAGTGTCCATCTTGGACTATACCTTTATAATAATATTCCATCATGCAATATTGATCATTAGATGGATAATTAATGATTATATCCTTTTATGTAAATTAACTCCTTATTAATTAAGGTAGTTAATGTTTGGGGTATTTCAAATAAGCTATTCAATGCTCGAGAAGTAAAACTTCTCCACTGCGCATAAATTCCTTAGCAATACTCCAAGATTTCCTCACTTGAAACTACAAAGGAAATCTGGGAGACACTTGAAGTTACATACGAAGGCAATGCGGAGATAAAGAAGACCCGCATCAAACTTCTTCTTACACATTGGGAGCTGCTCAAGAAAGAGGACAAGGAGAGTGTCTTCGAGATGCACACAAGGTTCACAAAGTTCACCAACGAGGTGCTGGTCCTGGAAGAACCATATTCGATGAAGATCACACTGGTGGAATGGAACCCTTTAATTACGGTCCAAAACCGTGTATGATTACGGTTCTGGACCGTAGTCTACGCGGGCGTCACTAAAGATGTGACGTGTTTAATTAAGGTTTAAAACCATAATTAAAGGCCCTTTTTCGGTCCCCCGTGTCATGGACTTTACATTACGGTTTTATTAATAACCGTAATGTAAAGTGTAGACTTTAGATTACAGTTTTCACGATAACCGTAATCTAAAGTGTTTTTTTTTGTTTTTTTTAATTACAAAGCTACACAATTGCAAAAAAGCCAGAATTATAACAGAGATGCAACAGAGGGCATCAGAGCAACAGATGTGCAGAAACTGCACAATTGAAACACCTGAATCAAATAGCAACAACACAAATTCATTCTCTGTGCACAATTGCAACAGAGATAACATCTAATATACACCAGATCGAAAATCTGTTACAGCTGAATCTGTTATAGCAACAAAAAATATTCAATACAGCAGAATCTGTTACATCTAGTCTACCACTCCATTCAGTTTCATGCCACTACAATATATACAAAAAGCTAGCAAGCTATAGTCTACCACTCAATTCTGAGCATCATGGCTGCCGTGCTCTCTCTGACATGATACAAGTCGTTTGCACTGTAAGTCTTGAATCGGGCATAATGCTCTTTAATCTGGAACAAGAAAAAGAATGCAACCCATTATGAGATTAAGATAAAGACACAAAAAATCTGCCGAAAAGAATTAAATACAAGATCGCGTTCGTGTTACCTTGTCTATAGAGTTATCAAATGTTGTGAAGTACCCGCAGAACTCGTACATATACCGCATCACATAGTACCCGCAACTCCTAGAATCCTTTTGGGTAGGGCACTAAATCACCAAAATTCACAAATGTAAAACAATTGTATAAAGATAAGTAGCACGAATGAAATACATGTATTACCAAACCTTGATGTAATCGACGGTCATTTCAGCAAACTCTCCCTGAGCGGTTTGCCTGTAATAACTGTCACATATAATTAACAAAAGTGTTAAGCAGAATGAACGAGTACATTAACTTTGGTTCAAAAAACTTACAAACAATTAAATAGTAATAAAAACTTACGTTTTGATTAAGTCTTCAGTGTTGAATTCTATCCACTGCCCTAGTGGATCTAGAACGAGCAGAGTAGCGGTGGCAGTGCAGAAGATAAACAAAGCCAGTGGTGGCTACAATTTCAAATACAAAGAAATGAGAAATGAAGGTAAAAAGTTAGCTAATTAGTATGTAATTTTATATTAAAACTTACGTTTGGTGATACGGCATTAGAATAAATGATTTTTTCTGTTCATCAGCATTGAAGCAATGCCTCATGTATTCACAAAACCTCCCTGGTTCCCTATTGACTGAGTTGTACGATAAACGCTCCGGGCACACCGCAGTAATGGAGGTGATGTTCTTCGCACACCGCAGTAATGGAGGTGATGTTCTTCTCATGACATCTCTCAAGTAGAGCTCTATTATATCACATATACTATAAAAAGTTAGCCAATGCAACTTCATAGATTCTTATTCTATATGTTTTTACAGTATGAGGAAAGAATACTTACTTCATATAAGCTTGAATAATGTTAATGTTCAGGTAATCTCCAATCATCATCTCTCTGATGTCCCCAAAGTTGACCGCCGTGGTCATATCTTCTTCGTAGTGAAACATCCACTTTGGAAGCATCATCATGAAGTTTATAGTACCAGCATTCGACTTCGCAATGATCTTAGCGTAGAGATTCATCTGACGAGGCCCTAAGTGACCCACAAATTTTACTGGCAGTGTGAACTTACTTTTAGGCGCCTCAGCAGTCCTGGTGCGAGCCTGGACGGGCGCTGGATTCTTACTTTTCACACCCCAATTCACTGGATTCTTACCCTTCACACACAAACAATAAAGCATAAATGTAAAGATAATTACTAAATGATTATTATAGTAACATTAAACATTTATCTAGAACATACCCTTGTATTTCTGACAGGAGCCGCAGGCGGGCTGATCTCTTCTTCTCTGGGCCGGGATACGCGGTGAGGAAGCTCAGGGATCTATAATGGATTATATTAGACACTTAATGCTAAATAATGGATTTTATTACATACTAAATGGTTGTCAAACAGTCTTACCTCATCGGTGACAACAATATAACACTGGCCATGGCAATATGTCTCCCTTCGCTTCAATCAGTACATGTTTTGTCAATCGCCATTGGAAGGTATGCATGCTCAAATCCGTCAATTATCATATCCAAGGTCACAAGCGCGTAGAATGGGGGTAGACGTACGAAACTGATGAGTGTGAGTGGACCTGATGGCAACACCGTCCCGTAGGCCACATCTGCAGGGTGTCCTTCTAATGGTATTTGTAGACGACATTTTTTTTTGCTCCTTTAATAAACATAGATAATACATTAAACAAATAAGTAAGTCCAATCTAATACTATTTAAATGACTTTATTTAAGGATAAAAATTGTTAAACAAAGCTAACCTGGATGCTGGCAAACGGGTACGGGTCAGCGGCAGGAGCACAACTGGACGAGGAAGACGGTCAAGGAGGATCATGATGCTGCTGAGTAGTCACATGTGCGATCGAATTCAACACTTCATGCAGCCTCTCCTCGAAAGCCCGGCGCTCAGCAGCCATCATCTCCTCATTAGCTTGACGCTCAGCAGCGAACTTACGATCTACCATCGCCTCAACTTCAGTAGCACTCATCTGACCCTTCCTAGTAGATGGCGGGAATACGTGCTTCTGACGTACTTCTCCCCCATATCCTCTAACATGCCCCAGGTGATCCTTCTTCCCAAGCGCTTGATTGAGAGCGTCGTCTTGAGAAGGAGGAGCGTGTATGTCTACTTCTCCTCTCTGTGCCGCTTCATACTGTCCAGTTGTCAAAGAAGTTAGCACTAAATTTAAGATCAACAAACACTTGACTATATAAGTAAATTATTTAACAGCTACTTAATTTCAAACACTTACAATTTGGTTAGCCAGCTGTTCCGTCTCAGCATGACGAAATATTCTCTGACCTTCACTGGTCGTTGTCTGGCGTCCCAGTATGAACATCTGCACCCTCCTCGCCTCAGAGACATCCTCGATCAGGCATTCACTGCCATCCTCGTTCCTCTGCGTCAGCAAACCAGCTTTTTTCCATCCCTCGAGGCTGCCCATATATCCCCTTCGTCCCATGGTGTGGGGGTGGAGATTAGCATCACGGTTTTGCCGTGCTTGTTGTTGTCTTTGCTGTTAAGACAGTACAACAAAAAACTAATTAGAAAATCAGGGATAAATCATTATGAACATTAATTCAAAAAAGAGTACACGCAACATACCCTGAACTCGAGGGTGGAGTGCTGCTCAACAAACTCCTTCCACTCCTCTTCAGTGATCATGCCGTTGTACACGACATACGGCGGAGGCTCGCGTGGGGGCGCCCTGGTGATCCAGTTATCCACCAAGTAGTGGCGGGTTGATTTAGCTTTGCCGCCCACCGCAGAAAGAACGGTCTTCTTCATTTCATCTGGGATCTTGTATCGTTCTTGCACCTTCTTCCAGATGGTCTCCTTAACTTTTTTCGGGACTTGTGGTCATGTGTGGTTGATGCAGCAATATGATCTGGACAGGCACCCTAGTTGACTAGCAAACTCCGATCTGCTGCCCCCACAATACCTCCCAAACTTGTCCCAGAGAAGACTGATGTCATCCGGTTTCTGCAGCTTCAGCCCGCGGGTCGGACCTCTACCTCTGGGTCTCTGAGTAGCACTCGTAGAAGGTGCACTCATGGAAGGGCCATCAACAGTAGTGGGAGCAGTAGAAGGGCCAGCAGCAGCTGCGACTGATCTAGAAGGGCCAACAGCAATAGCGGCACTAGTAGAAGGAACCGGTACCCCTTGCTGCTCATCTTCGAACTCGCGGCAAAATAACTCAACTCTTCACAGCCATGCCTGCAAGGATTGAAATAAAATTTAAATTAAATTAAGCATTTCATAATGGTCGTATACAAGCAAGAAGTAAAAGATTATTAATTTCATATAAATTTTAATAGTAATAACTTACATACACCATTATCTCTCAATCCACATTCCCTCGTTATGGTCTGATCGTATATAATCACGATGACTTGTGACCTCAGTCTCTTCCAATGAAATAGGAACAGTTGGAGGTTCATCTTCTGCGTCATACTCATCCTCTTCTCCCTTTAAGCACCATAGACCATCTAGGATTACAGGGATCGGTTACATAAAATATCTGCTTAACCTTCGTCCCAACAACGAATGGCTCAACCGTGGGAGTAGCTCTAGACAGATCAGCCAGTTTCATACCATGCTCCTCCTCACGGTAGCCATGATTGTTGTTAACCCAGTTACAGCGGAAAACATACATTTTGTAGCTGTTGTAGTCCAATACCCAGATGTCTTGTATACCACCAAAATATGATTGTTTTACTGAGACTGGACTGTGACCCACAACACCGATGTCATATAAGTTTTGATAAGCTTCAAGCTCTACGCCACTGTTTTGATTCGTTGACTTGTGATCCTGACGTTGTGTGAAAAAGGTGAATCCGTTGACATCGTACCCCTCATAAGAAATTACATCCAGATTTGGTCCAAATGCAATTACTTTAATCAGTTCAGGCACATTCATGGACTGATCGGATAACACTCTGTCTTTGAACCATCTGACAAATGTCCTATTCTGCTCATTTTGTAGTCCATCATCACTCATGTATGGATGTTGTGATCTTAAAGATGACTTAGCACAACTAAATGAGCTTTGTTAAGAGTGTCTATGTCAATTCTTTTCAATTTCCGTCCTACCGTGCCAACACCCTTCAATCTGCCCTCGTGTCTAGAACGTGGAAGTCCAATGGTAACGACACCTGCTAGGTAATTGGTGCAGAAGTCTACAACTTCCTCTGTGATAGTGCCCTCTATAATACTACCCTCTGGGTGACGAGATTCTTCATTTTCTTCTTCAGGACACCCATGTACCTTTCTAATGATACATGTAGCGAAGGTACAAAGGACCACACATCAGAATCTCTCTTACAAGATGCACGAGGAGATGTATCATCATTATGTCGAAGAACGATGGAGGAAAATACATCTCCAGCTGGCACATTGTCACAATGAGATCCTTTGTAGTTTAGTCAGAGTGTCCACATCAAGAACCTTAGACGAAATGGATTTAAGGAAGACACTGATGTTTGTGATTGTGTGTCTGACAGCATCCGGCAAGATCCCACGTAATGCAATTGGCAATAATTCTTGAAGTATGACATGATAATCGTGAGATTTCATTCCTACTAATTTGAAATCTGTCATGGACACTAGGCTTCTTATGTTTGAGGAGTATCCTGAAGGCACCTTGATGTTGTAAAGGGTACTGCATACACTATGTTTCTCTTCTTTAGACAGAGTGTGACAGGCAGGAGGCAAGAATGTGCGTTTTTCACGTTCTTGCGGGCCAAGCTCTGTGCGTATGCCCAACTCAATTAAATCTTTTCTTCCTTTCAAATGATCCTTTGTCTTTCCTTTTATGTTCAAAAGGGTGCTAGTGATACTTTCACCCACGTTTTTCTCGACATGCATCCCATCAATACAATGTCTAACCTACAGATGTTGCCAGTACTCGAGTTCCTAAAAAATTGATTTCTTTTTCCAAACACTTTTTTCACCACTTTTGGTTGGCGGCCCAAAGTTGTTGACAATATTTTCCAACTTTTGGAAATCTCTGTACCTGTCAAAGGCTGGCGCGCCACGCTGTGATCAGTTTTCCCATCGAATTCTTTCGCCATCTTTCGATACTTATGTCCTTTTGGAAGCAATTTTCGGTGGCCCATGTACACGTTTTTGCCACTATGTTTCAAGCGAATGCTACAAGTGTTTTCACCACAAATCGGACACGCCAACACCCCCTTGATTGAATAGCCTCAAAGATTACCATAGGCGGGGAAATCATTGATTGTGCAGTACAACATAGCACGCAAATTGAAGTCCTCTTTGCTGAATGAGTCGTAAACCGTGGCCCCTTCATTCCACAAGAGTTGTAGATCCTCTATCAAAGGTTGTAGGAATACATCAATTTTGTTGCCCGGTTGCTTTGGACCCGATATTAACAAAGACAACAAGATGTGTCTTGGTTTCATGCATAACCACGACGGTAGATTGTAAATAACCAAAAGCACAGGCCAGGTATTGTGTATGCTACTCAAAGTACCGTAAGGGTTCATCTCATTCGTGCACAAGCCTAGCCTCAGGTTTCTTGGTTCGTTACCAAACTCAGGAAATTTTATGTCTATGTTTCTCCACTGTGGTGCATCAGCGGGATGTCTCAATCTGCCATCCTTTTTCCTGTGAACTGAATGCCACCGAAGATTCTCTGTGTCTTTCTCAATGGAGAACAAACATCTGAACCTTGGAATGATGGGCAGGTACCACAGTACCTTAGCTGGTGAACCTTTCTTACTATCGCTGATGTGAGTTTGTTGTTTCTTCAAATACCGTTCGCTCCATGCTGAACAGGTTTCAGCAAATTCATCCGATTTCCAAAACAGCATGCAACCATTTGGACAAGCATGAATTTTCTGGTACTCCATACCCATTGGGCACATCAGTTTTTTGGCTGAGTACGTAGTCGTTGGTAAAACGTTGTCCACTGGAAGAACGTATTTCAACAGTTCCAGGAGGGCAGTGAAACTTACGTCACTCCAGCCATGGTTCGCTTCCAAGTTGAATAGCTTGAGGACGACACTCAACTTGCTTAACTTTGTAGGGTCACACCCGGGGTACAATGGTGTTTGGATGAATCCAACAAATTTTCATACTTGTCTGGCGTGTTAGAGTGATGTCGTTCCACATCTTCGAGCATAGTCTCAATGTCATCGTCCCAGAAATCTGGCTCAACGTCATTGAAGTGGGGTTCCACCACACAGAGTAACCAAAGGGCTAGCGGAGAATACGTGCTACCTGCGGAGACAACAAGATGGGATTCCCTCCGACCAAATCCTCTTCCGACTCCAACAAACGGGCCCTTGCGACCAGAAAGCCATTCCACGGGCAGACTGCGGAGGAGCAATCGCCTCCGAGGCAGGGCAAGACCCTCTCCGAGAGACTGAGAGTAATTATTGGTAAAAGGGGGTAAAGTTGTACGAAAACCTTGTATGTTTGGGAATATTCTAGAATAATGTAGGCCCATAGAAGCGGTTATATACTGTAGGGAGCCTATAAATAAGGGTCATAAGTCATGTAATTGATCACGCTTTCATATATACAATACTTGGAGCTCTCTTGGCAATCTTAGTTTCGAGTGCGAGTTTCATCCATCTCATTTGGCGCCGTCTGTGGGAAAGAACGTCGAAAGACAACCACGATCCGATCCACAAGAGTCACGTTTCTTGTCTTTTGTTCGACCATGGCACCACGATCAAGCAAGGGAAAGGGGAAGATGGCTGCAACCGGGGAAAGTTCGTTCTCAAAGGAAGACCTCACCGATCTGATGAGGAGTTTTGCAAGAAGTTAATGAGAAGATGGCTGAGAACAATGAACGATTCCAACAGGAACTGGCGGATAGAGATCTGGAGCACCAGAAGAAGATCGGCGAGATGGCAAGCGTAATCGAGAATTTGAAAGCAAAAAGCGGATCAAAGAGTGAAGAAAGCCGGAAAGAGAAGTCACCACCGAAAGATGCAGAGGAAGACCTCGTCGACATGTCGCTGTATCCCTTCACCGAAAGTATTCGGAAGGCAAAGCTTCCACCGTTCTTTGTCGCTCCGGCAATAGAGAAGTACGACGGAACCGGAGACCCCGCTCAACATATCAAGAAGTTCATCTTCACGATGAACACTCAAGGAATCAGTTCCCAGGCACTCTGCAATTTGTTTCCGGGAACACTTACTAAAAGAGCTCTAAATTGGATCTCCTCTCGGAAACCTCAATCCATCTCAAGCTTCAAGCAACTCACAGAGGAATTCCAACTTTACTTTGCAGCAAGTAAAAAGATCCAGAAAGATACGATCGAACTGATGGACGTTAGGCAGAGAAGGGGAGAGACGGTGAAAGAATACAGCGAACGCTTCCATAAGCAAGTGGCTGAAATAGACGATGTGGATGAGAAGATACTGGTGAAAGCTTTCGGGAATGGATTGGCAAATCCAAGGCTGGCAGGGAAAATTGCTACCAAGGCACCGCAAACTCACGGAGAGTTAGCAGAAATGCTGCACGATTTCTTGAAATCGGAGATTGCGGAAAATAAGGCGAGAGAATTGGCCAATAGCTTCAGGCCGCCTAACGAGAAGAAACAGGGAGGAGCGTCGTCTGTTGGCGCAAGTTATGGGGAGACATCTGCCTCGAAACCTTGGGGAGCAAGGTACAGGCCGTACGGGAAGGATCCAGTCATGCCTTCCCATACTGGGGGTAAGACGACATATGGAGCAAAAGTTATTTCTATCGCTCCAGGAAGGTACGCAGCTGCAGTAAGGGAAGGCTATCTTCCGCCCCCGAAGAAGCCTGCCTCAGGTGAGAACACATTGGCGTTTTGTGAATTCCACGGACACTTCAGCCACAGAACGACCAATTGTGTAACATTATCAAGAGAACTGAACAAAATCGATGAGCAAAAGAGGAAACAAGAAAAGCAGAGACAGGAAGCTCCCAAACAGCAAAAGAATAACAGCGACTATCAGAACCGATCTCGTTACGGGCATAACGGAGGGGGCGTGAGGAATGAGGATCACCCCGAGCTAGACCATAGCAAATCTTTCGATTTTGGGGTCATAACTGGTTTGTTCTCAGAAAAGGGGCCATTCACGGCAAAAGAAAAGAAAAGGCACGTACACGAAGTTCATGAGAAACTGCCGGAGAAGAAAGTCCAAAAAAGGGAACCCTTACCGCCTATCTACTTCACGGAGGAAGATGAGGTGGGAGTCTACTACCCCCACAATGACCCCCTCGTCATTCGAGCTCAAATTAATGATAGGATGGTAGGAAACATCCTTGTCGACAGCGGAGCAGGAGCAAATGTGATCTCCTTAGCGGCGTTCCGGAAACTGGAAATCCCGGATGAAAAGGTCAAGCCATTTACTGCTACTTTCGGAGGGTTCATTGGAGGAATCACGGCTCAGGCCAGCGGGAGTGTCGATGTCACAATGACATTAGGCCAAAAGGATGATCGGAGAACAGAAAAAATAACCTTATATATCATGCGAGATCTGTCTGGGTACAACGTCTACTTGGGGCGACCTGGGATCAATGCTTTCGGAGCTGTCTGTAGCACCTATTATCTCAAGCTCAAATACTTGACAAGGGGCGGAAGGCTGGTGTCCATCCCTGGGAGCCAGAAAGTAGCAAGGGTGTGCGAAGTTCGGATTACCGAGGATTTTCCGGAGGAGGACGTAGTCAAAGAGGTCGGCTCCAGTCGAGAATATGAAGAAGGAGAGGCCAGAGCGCGGATGCCTGGAGAAACCTCCGAGAAGGCAGTGGTACCGGCAGAACAGCCAAAAGAGGTACCCCTGAACACCGATCCTTCTAAATTTTTCAAAATTGGAAATGCTTTTCACCATGATGAGCAGATTCGCTTAATGAGATTTTTGGAAAAAAGAAGAAAGACATTCGCCTGGAGCCCAAAGGACATGCCCGGAGTGGACGCCAGCGTTATCCAGCATAACCTGAACGTCGATCCGAAGTTTCCTGCCATCCGACAGAGGAAGAGGATTATAGGAAGAGAAAGGGACGAGGCTGCGCGGACGGAGGTCGAAAGGTTGCTGGAGGCCGGCTTTATTAGAAAAGTCTTTTATCCAAAATGGCTATCAAATGTAGTTTTGGTTAAAAAAGCAAACGGAAAATGGAGGATGTGCGTGGATTTCACGGATTTGAATAAAGCTTGTCCAAAAGATTTCTATCCTTTACCTTCCATAGATAAGCTTGTAGCGGCAACAGCGCAGAGTAGCGTGATGAGCTTTTTAGATGCGTTCTCTGGATATAACCAAATAATGATGAACAAAAATGACCAAGAGAAAACATCTTTTGTCACCTCAACTGGAATTTTTTGCTACAAGGTCATGCCGTTTGGATTAAAAAATGCAGGGGCAACCTTCCAGCGAATGATTGACGAAGTATTTCGAGAGCAGTTGTCTCGAAATGTGGAGGCATATGTGGATGATATAGTAGTAAGAAGTGATTCTATAGCCCAGCACATGAAAGACCTTGAGGAAACCTTCAATACCCTGGATAAATACAAGATCAAGTTAAATCCTGAAAAATGTGTCTTCGGAGTCACCCGAGGGAAGTTTTGGGGTTTATAGTCGGACAGAGAGGAATTGAGGTTGATCCAGAAAAAACCCAAGCAGTCCTCAACCTTCCGCAGCCAAGAAACATTAAGGACGTACAAGCCCTGAATGGAAGGCTCACTGCTTTAAGTAGATTTTGCTCTAAGCTCCAGGAAAAATCTATTCCATTTTTTTACCCTCCGGAAAAATAAAAAATTCCAGTGGGATACGGAGTGTATAGACGCCTTCGAACAAATCAAAAAAATGCTTCAGGAGCTTCCAAAGCTTGGCGTTCCAACACCAGGCCAGGATCTATTCTTATATTTATCGGTCTCGGTAATGGGCGGTGGCAGCAGTCTTAGTCATGGAGGAAGAAAAGAAGGAAATCCCAGTCTATTTTACCGGAAAGATCCTAACCGCTGCGGAGACAAGATATTCCAATATCGAGAAAGTTTTGTTTGCTCTTGTAATCGCATCCAGAAAACTGAAGCCATACTTCCAGTCGCACCAATCACCGTCCGAACCAATTGGCCCTTAAAACAAATCACCAATAACCCGAACGCCTCCGGAAGGATGATTACTTGGACGGTGGAGCTTACTCAATTTGAAATCCATTATGTTCCTCGGACAGCAATAAAAGCCCAAGCCCTGGTTGATTTTATCACCGAGGCAAGTTTCTTCTGTCAAGAAGAGCGGGAAGTTCCGTATAAGATGTGGGTGGATGGAGCTAGGTGTAAAACTGGTGCGGGGGTTGGGGTTGTGATCCAGACTCCTGATGGAAGGAAGATGAATCATGCAGTAAGGTTGGAATTCGAAGTAACAAACAACGAAGCAGAATACGAGGCATTAGTGCAAGGACTGGAAATAGCCTGTGCTCTGGGGGTGACGGAGCTGGAAGTACAATCTGATTCCTTGCTTGTGGCAAGGCAAAGTGAGAACATCTTCGAAACAAAGGAGGAAAAATTGAAACTTTACTTAATAAAGGTACAGGATCTAAGGGCAAGATTTTCGAAGTGCAATCTCCGACATATATCCAGAGACCAAAACTCGGAGGCCGATGTACTGGCTAAATTGGCAAGTATAGCGGAAGGAATACCGGAGGAAGTACAACTACAACTAAAGAAGCTCCCGAGTATAGGAGAGACGGAGACAATGGCAGTTGAAATAACCGATTTAAGCGAATCATGGATGACTCCCATTGTCCGGTATATCCAGCAAGGGACACTTCCAGAGGAAGAAAAAGAGGCCAAAACAATAAAAAGAAGGGCAGCATCGTTCTTTTTCGAAAACGGCCAACTTTATAAGCGATCTTTTGGCAGACCATCGATGAAGTGTGTAACGGAAAGTCAAGGACTAGAGCTTGTCACCGAAGTCCATGATGGGGTGTGCGGCAACCACCAAGGAGGAAGGGCAATAATGCATAAAATATTAAGGATGGGCTACTTTTGGCCGACAATCCAGAAGATGTGCGGAGACTATGTCAGAAAATGCGTGCAGTGCCATTTACATGGTCCAAGAGTTGGAAACCCGCCTGCGGAGATGAAATCTATCACCTCTCCGATCCCTTTTGCGAAATGGGGATTAGATATCGTCGGACCATTTCCAGAGGCTTCCCCCGGAAGGTATAGATACTTGTATGTGGCAGTAGACTACTTCACCAAGTGGGTAGAAGCTCTTCCGGTAGTAAACATAACTGCGCGAAAGACAGAAGAGTTTGTTTGGAAGAACGTCGTATGTCGGTTTGGTATACCGAGGGTAATCATAACGGACAACGGTGCGCAGTTCAATTGCAAGAGCTTTAGGGATTTTTGCGAAGAATGGAAGATTGATCTGAGATTTGCCTCTGTAGCTCATCCACAAGCGAATGGCCAGGTAGAAAATACAAATGGACAAATCGTAAAAGCTCTGAGAAAAAAGTTGGAAGGAAAAAGAGGAAGGTGGGCGGAGGTTCTACCGCAGGTCCTATGGGCTAACAGGACGACTGTCAAGGGACCAACCGGAGAAACCCCTTACAGATTGACGTACGGTCTGGAAGCGGTGGTACCCGCAGAAATCATGGTACCGTCGAAAAGGATTGAAGGGTACGAAGAAGAAGAGAACGATGAAGGCATCCGAGATGAGTTGGACGTCTTGGATGAAAAACGAATGATCGCCGACTTAAGAAATCAAAATGACAAGTTGAGAATCGAACGTCATTTCAATAAAAAGGTAAGGGAACGGTCCTTTTCCACAGGTGACTTGGTACTTCGGGAAGTAAAACAGCCAGCAAAATTACAACCTCAGTGGGAAGGCCCATACATCGTTCAAGCTAAGACTGACCGGGCATCTTATAGGCTCCGAGATATGGACGGAGGCGATTTACCACATTCCTGGCACGCAGAATGCCTCAAGAAGTTCTATGTTTAATACCTTCTTTCAGCTGCAGGATAATGAGTTGTTTGGTAAAAAGCACAGGAATAATCTCATACAGATGTCCGACGATCTCGCAGATGGTGGCAATAAAGCATTTTGCTTAATGATCTCAGTTATCTTGTTTTCAAAACGGTTTACCCTCCGGTAATAATATATAAAGTTTTCAGACAAAAAAAACATCGCAATTTCTCTTCCTCAAAAACAAGAAACAAAGAGTTTTTTTTTTAAAAAAAGACAGACAAAGAATGTATCCGACGATCTCACCATTGGCCATGGTAGAGTGTTTTGTATCCGACGATCTACCATCAACGATGGTAGTGTAATGCATCCGACGATCTCGCTGTCTTACTAGTAGAGTGTTAAACCAGATCTCACCGACTCGAAGTCGGTAGAGTGTTAAACCGACGATCTCACCATGTGTACAGTGGTAGAGTGTGAAAGCAAAAAAGTGTAACTAAGAGGTTACCGAAAAGCAATCTCCACAAAAAATGAAAGGCAGCTTAAAAATTCTGCATTAGTAAAAATCTCCAACTTTCGGGGGACCGGTCGCTCCGGTCATACCCGAAAGGTCTGGTTGGTCTATTATAAAAAAAAGAAAAGATGATATTTACAGCACGAAAGTACTCCGGAACAAAATATGTGATAGCTATAACAAAACCGTAAGCAAAAAAAAAAAGTTTATGATGCAGGCTCTGTAGGATCTTCCGCAAGCTTCTCAGATTCTTGTGTCCGCTTCTGGAGGGTTGAGGTACTTCCTTCGGAGTCTTCCTTCTCGCCTACCGGTGTAAGAACAGCATCACTCCGGGCCCGCGCAGCAACTGACCCCATAAAGGATGGGGCAAAACATGTATTCCCCGCGGGACGTGAAAACTTCATTAGCTCCTCGTGATATCCGGTGGCGCGAGCAAGGGCTTCAAACTCTAGGCTTTCATAAAGAGTTTCGTCCACCGATTGTTGCTTCTCGGAGAAAAACTCCGACACAATTCGTTGGCTCTCTCCAGCAAGTTTGCGGCATTGGGAAGAAAGTGTCTCTTTAAGACCTGAGACAGTGCGGTCCTTCGTTTGAAGTTCCGACTGCGTCTCTTTAAGAGCCCCCTTTAACTTCGCAACCCGGCTCTCGTAGGACAGGGAGAGGCTCCGGTATCGTTCCCTTTCTGACTCCGAAGTGATCAATGAAGCTTTAAGTCCGGACACCTTTTTAAGCCAAAAGTCAGAACTTCTGGCGACCTCCGACGAAGGACTTGGATTTTCTGCATAAAATACAAAGGATAAGTAAGAATAGCATGAAAGAAAAAGAGAGGAAAAAGGGGAAGTTTTCGATGATATGAAGGTTACCGGAAGCCTTTTTCTTCTGGGCCTCCAACTCTGCCTCAAGTTCTTCGATTCGAAGAGCAGCCTCCGCAAGTTTTTGCCTCTCCGATTCAAGGCCAGCTTGAAGATCATTTTGCTTGGCCTCGGCCGCTTGCAAGAGTTGGTCCCTTTTCTCCAACTCCGATTCCGAAGATCCTCGGTAGATTTCCGAATCTCTTCAACAACCTTCCGAACATCTTCGGCTTCCTCTTCCAGCACCCGCTTCTGATCATCAAAAGAAGCCTGCAGCTTGTTGATAGTATCCTCTTGGTCGATGGATGCAGCTTCTTGAAGTTCCTCCCGGAGAGCGGCCTTTTCGGCTTCAAATTGAGCCTCCGCACGCACAAAAGTTTCTTGAGCCTTGGCCTTCTCTTCATCTGCGGCCTTCTTGTATCTCTCCGCGCGGGCCTCATGGTAGCGGAGGGCTTCGGAGGAGTATTGAGACTGGGTCTCAACACATTGGGCCATCGCCATGGCCTAAAAGGCAAGGATATCAGAATAAAAAACAGAAGGTTTTACACGATAAATATATACAAAAAAGACAAACCTGGATTAAAGCAGCCCAGAGGCGCTCAAAAGCCACCCTCTCCGGAAGAGAGTGGCGAACAATGGCGTCGGAACTACCCTCCCCAATCCGAAGTTTTTGTTTTAAAGGGGTCGGATGAGAGCCTGGGGCAAAAATGCCGTTGTCGTTATTGGCCGCCTTCGCAGCGGTAGACCAGAAGGCCTTGTACCTCATTCCACGCACAAATGGAATGCGAGGAACCGGATTTCCTCGGTGATAGCCCCAATCCAATTTTGAAGAAGGACCGCAGACCGAAGGATCAGCCCGCGGTGGAGGAGAAGATCTATCGTCCATGCTGCTCCTAGCTCCGGACGGAGGAGCCTCCTGCGAAGGAGCTCGGACGAATCGGAGGAAGAACTTTCCTCCGCACTAGCCTCAGCAATGCCCTTGCCTTTTCCAGGTGGGTTCACGCGGGCCTTTTTTCTCTCCGGAGCACCGCCTTCCTTGATCGCAACACCCTGCACAGGACGACGCGCCCGTTCAGGTTCAGGATCTGCGGAGGGCGAAACAGTGGCTGCAAAAGGCAAAACTATAAGTAATCTAACAAAAACGAAGTAAAAGCGAAAGAAGGGCACAAAGGGGCTGCGGAAAGGTATACCGGTGGAAAAAATGGAATCGGTATTTTGAGTTAAAGCTTCGTCTACGCAAAAAAAGCCATGCAGATCAGGGAAGAGGGACGATATGGGGGTTAAATCCACATCTTTCTTAACTCTGCCCGGACTACAGGCAGGAGTAGATACGGGAGTACCTGTTTCTGGAGGGATAGCAGCAAGGGGACCGGTGGAACCAGTTTCGGTAACAAGCTTTTCCCTTCGTACTAACTTTATTTTTGACTGATCAACTTTTTTGGGCCCTTCGGGGGCTTTCCTCTTAGTACCAGTGGTTTTGCTACCGGAAGGACTCCGAGTTTTTCCACCAGAAGGAGCAGGGGGAGCTCCTTTTTTTTCTTCGGTGGCCCTATAGTCGACGAGCTCCCAGTTGTATCGGAGGGAAAATTTTCCGCCCGATTGAATAAAGGCTGCAGTACAAACAAAAAATAAGAAAAACATCCGAAAACCAATAAAGAAAGAAGGCATACAAGGAGAGTGCGTACGATCAATCTTCGCCCGGGTTTTGTTCAACTTCTCTTCGGAGAGAAAGAAGGTGATGGGATGGAGCGCAGAAGAAGTCAACTTCTTGAGTATATCCCCAATTGGAGACGAATTGGCGGAAGGGGGTAGCGGAGCGGCAAGTTGCCCCCTAGCAATGTCTCCGACATGGGAGACTCCGATAAAAGTCCCCCTCGGCGGATAAAAGACGAACCAATTGGAGGACCAGCCACTCTCCAGGCTCACACGTTTGAAGAAGGAGTACCCGGACACGGCCAGGACGAAGATGTCCTCCTCCGTAGTAGTGGTGTTCACCCTGGTGGTGAAGAAATTTACAAACTCCCGCGCATCGGGAGTAATGTCGTTCTCCGCGCAGACAGACAGAAAGGCGTGCAGACAGCCCAGGGCGTTGGGGTTCAGGTGAGCAACAGTGCATCGCCGGTGGGAGAGGAAGCCAAGAACAAAAGGATGCGGGGGGAAGCGCAGGCCGCGGTGAAGATGCTCCCGATACACCACGAAGCCGTCCCCGAAGTAGTTAAAAGGGTGCGCCGTCGGCTCCGGCACGCGAATCTTCGACCCCAGTGGGACTTGCACACCCCTCATAAGCTTTTTTAAATCTCTCATGGTAAGACTTGAACCGGTGCCCTGGCGAGGGTAGTCCCCGCCGATATCTTCAGAAGGGATAGCAGGATCTTCAACAACACACTTTTCCCCGTCAGTGAAAAGTGTCGATCCCGCCGGCGTCGGAACAGAGGAGCCTGGATTTGACAGAGCCATTGCAAGCAGAAGAGGACGTCGAATACAGGCGAACAAGTAGAAGGAAGAGTACAAAGGAGAAAATACGCAAGAGCGAGAATCGGGAGATTAGGGAGCAGGGAAGAAGAAGAAGAGGAACGGCTGCTGTGTAGGCAAAAAAGCAAAGGATTGGGGTCACAAAGCAAGAAGGAAAATGGAAGACAAATGCGTGAAAGGTCAGAGAAGTTCGAAAGTTTGAAAGAATAAAGAGGAGAGTAGGGGGAAGAGAATGGGTTTAAATAGGCGGGAGTTGGGCACGCTCTACCAAAAAGTAATCATAGCCTACGCCTGCAAACGTGTCAGAAAAGTAGTTTCAAAAGATGAGGAGGCGGCGGTTGAAGCAAGGCACGTTGCTAAGCCTCCGCTAGGACTCCAACGGTAGGAAATCTAAGCACAAAAGAGCAACTCCGAAGACCTCTTTCCTTTTTCTCTTAAAAAAGAGAAGAGGTCTTGTGGGACTAGGAGGAACGGAGCGGAACACCAAAATTAAAAAAAAAAACGAAGAAAGAGCAACAACGAAAAGATCTTTCCTTATAGAACAAGAAAAGATCTTGTGGGACTGATGAAGTGGGGTTCCACCACACAGAGTAACCAAAGGGCTAGCGGAGAATACGTGCTACCTGCGGAGACAACAAGATGGGACTCCCTCCGACCAAATCCTCTTCCGACTCCAACAAACGGGCCCTTGCGACCAGAAAGCCATTCCACGGGCAGACTGCGGAGGAGCAATCGCCTCCGAGGCAGGGCAAGACCCTCTCCGAGAGACTGAGAGTAATTATTGGTAAAAGGGGGGTAAAGTTGTATGAAAACCTTGTATGTTTGGGAATATTCTAGAATAATGTAGGCCCATAGAAGCGGTTATATATTGTAGGGAGCCTATAAATAAGGGTAATAAGTCATGTAATTGATCACGCTTTTCATATATACAATACTTGGAGCTCTCTTGGCAATCTTAGTTTCGAGTGCGAGTTTCATCCATCTCAGCGATTATGGTGAGAGTTAGGATTAATAGACGGGGGTGTTACAACTAAACATAATAAAAATGAGCTCAATTTTTGAGCTAGAAAATAAGAGGGAAAGTGAGGTTTATGCAGCTTAGTGTTAAGCAGAAATATGTGACTATCTCTACCTAGGCAGTGTACCTATCGTTTTGCGGGTATAGTGATTAAGTGGGTTGTCGAACTCAGGGACCTCTTTCAATTAACTGACAATTTATAAACTAACTGAGAAACTAACTAAAAAAACAGGAAACGTCACTTTTTCAGGTTTTGCTTAATTAATCTAATTGTAACTAAATTAACAAAAAGAAATAAATAACAAACAATAAACTGGAATAAAATGAAAATTAAAGGTGAATAATGTCATAAATAAAAGGCACTCCCCGGGTTGTTATGCTAACCTATTTCCTCAAATCCTATCAAATAACAATTTTACTAACATTGCAATAAACTCAGGAACTATAAATAATTCATCGACCGGGTCATGTACAATGAAATCTAATTGACTGGAAGAACTAGCAGCATGCTAATGCTCTAATCCGGAAACAGAACAATCGCTTTAAGAACAGTTCCTATTGGAGTCAGATTAACCTATAGGCGGGGTCATGCTTCTAGTCGTTAATCCGGTTTAACTTCCTATGTCTTGTTAACTAATCTTAGCACCGCATTTTGATTCGAAAACTACAAACGTTACTTTGATAATTAGCTAGAGAATCAAAGCGCATGAAAAATAGGAATTAAACTATTGCAATAATAAGAGTAGTGAAATAATTATATGATAAAATTCTATGAAATAGGTTCGCTTCCTAAACCCAGAGAACTAAAACAACTACTCACTCATGAAATCAGAAACAGAATTAATAATGCAAAAAGACATTAAATAAACTGAAAGAGAAAACTCCATGTTAAAAAGTCTCATTCTGGATCTGGTAAGCGAAAGTAATGACGGTGTGGATGTTCGGTGGTGGTGTGTTGGAGTGAAGCGGCTCCGGTCTGTTCTCAATTCGATGGTGGGATAGTAAGGGGAGTTCGATGTGTATGATCGATGTTGAAGTGGTCGAGATGGATGGAGGATTTGATGTGCTGATCGTGGTGATAAAATCGTCGATGAGGCGGTCCCCCCCCCCCGATGTGTGTCGATGAAGAATAATTTGTTGTGCGAGCCGTTATTCCTCTATCTTCTGCCTTCTGATCCACGATGTCAATCACGTGGTGTGGTTCTGCAATATTCCACCGTGAGAGTGAGATTGGTTTAGTGACATACGGCTGTGTGCATGATGATGTATCAACAAGTAAAGTTATATGTGAATTACCGTGATTGAATGGTAGTACAGTGAAGATGAAATAATTTAAAACATATAATAATGCTACATACTCTCCCCCGTTATCCGAGTACAGCTGGTGTGAATACATAAAATATATCAATTCACATCAAAACATAAATCTAATGAAAAACATATGATAAGTGAGAAATATGACATGAATTGTTGTCAAAATAGAAAGAATTATAGCCCTAAAAGTAGATATATTTCGCACTTATCAAACTTCCTCACATTTAGCTTTTGCTTGTCCTCAAGCAAATAAAGAATATGACTACTTTTAAGGGCTGTAGTATTGAAACTCAGGATTAAACAACTGCTGATGGAAAACAAGCAAAATGACAATCAAAAGAATAGTTCTGCTATCAGCTGTAGGTTTTCGCAATCAGTGAAAAAGAATGATGTTAAAAGCATGGAGAAGTTAGATTATGGAAACTGAACATAGAATAGTTTGGGATCTTCCACCATTTCCTTCCTCTAACCTTTGGATGATAAGGGGTGTGAAGTAACACCTTATTCTGTGATACCTTTCAACACCACATACTCATGATCAGAATAAGCAAAATCGAATTATTTAAAGTTCCTTTTTCTTAACATTCTATTCTGCCATTTGCATATTTAATTCATCCCCTCAGACTTTTCTCTTCACCCTTATAGCGGCTTTAGGCCTTCTATCCCAGATCACAAGACCTTAGGTAGATGGGTGATGAAGCACCCCAAGGACTTAATAACCGAATGAAGAGACCTGTTTTGGTTCAGAAATAAATTTCAATTCAGATCAGCGGAGTACCTTGTCTTATCCTTTCATACCAAACTTTCTTATCATTCCCAAAATCCCAAACTAGACTAATTCAGTTTTCATAATCAGCTAATCCACCAAATTTCAGTGAAAATAGATTCAGTTTTCATAAGCAGCCGACTAGACATGGGTTTTGGGGGGAAATTTGCAATTTTTCATCCTTTAATATCCTAACACAATTTGTGCACTTGTTTCTCTTTTGACAATTTATTTATTATTTTTTCCTCCCTCTTTTCCATATAGAAAATCGGCAACATAAAGGAAGGAAAGAGTTTTGAATTTTCATCTCCTAATATTGTGGCACCAATTGTATATATATGTGTGTGACTATATTTATGTTTTACATAGTGACTTATGGTATTTTTGGTTTTAAATGCATATACATGAGTATATATTTGTGTCTATGATTTGTTTAGGGTATATAAAATATTTAGGGAAATTTCATGAAATGCCACTATATTTTTTGCTAATTCATGAAATGCCACTAAAAAAAAAGAAAGTCACGAAATGCCACTATATTTTCTGAAAAGTACATGAAATGCCACTATAGTTAGAAAAAAGACAAAAATACCCCTACTAGTTAACAAAGTATTTTAAAGTCATAAAATGCCCCTAAGTGTTGAAAATTAACAAAAATTATATCAAAATAAAAAAAAAAAAAAAAAATTAAAAATAAAATAAAAGTTTCAAAATTTTCAAAAATTTAAAAACATTAAAAAAAAAGAGAAAAAAAAAAAATAAAATAAAATAAAAAAAATAAAATAAAATATCATATAATATTAAAAAATATATATGTATTATATATATTAAAATTATTCAATACCATAAAAAGAATATTGAGTTCAAACAAATAATTTATACCAATATAGTACCATAATTTATACCAAATAAGTACCAAAATTTTAATCATACATTTTTAAATTATTAATTTCTATCAATTTAGATTATTTATTTATTCATAGTAAATAATTTTTTATATTGTTGATAAATTTTAAAAACTAAAATTTCTAAATATAATAATTTTATTGGAAATAGAGTGACTGAGAGTATATATATAACATACAATATTAATAGTAAAACTTGTTTAAAATATAGAATAAAACGTTTTCGGAATAATAATATGCAACTTATTAGGATTTTAGTTTTCAAATTTTATTAGCCATATAAAAAATTATTTACTTTAAGAAATAAATAATCTAAATTGATAGCAAATAATAATTAAAAAATGTATGATAACAATTATGGTACTTATTTAGTATAAATTATGTTACTAAATTGGTAGAAAATATGGTATAAATTATTTATTTAGAACTCAATATTATTTTTATGGTATTGAATAAATTTTAACAAATGAAATATTTATTTTTTAATATTTAATGACATTTGATTTTTTAATTTTTTTCAATTTTTTTATAATTTTATATAATTTTTTACAATTTTTTTATAATTTTTTAAAGTTTTTTATTATTTTTATTATTTTTTTATATTTTTATTGTATTTTGATATTAAATTTTATTGATTTTCAACACTTAGGGACATTTTATGAACTTTAAAAGTACTTTGTTAACTAGGGGTATTATTGTCTTTTTTTCTATCTATAGTGGCATTTCATGTACTTTTTGGAAAATATAGTGCATTTCGTGACTTTCTTTTTTTTTAGTGGCATTTCATGAATTAGCCAAAAATATAGTGGCATTTCATGAAATTTCCCAAATATTTATATAATTTATTAAGGAATATTAGTGGTATTTTTTTGATGAAATGGAAATATTAGTGGTATTTGATACATGTACTAATATGTTACATGTGATATTACATTTAGGAGTTTATTTCTCCTTAATAATATTTTCTCTTTGGTTAGATATTTATTGTATAATCTAATGTCCATTTTGGACTATATATTTTATACCATAATATTTATTGCAATTATTTTTCATGGTTTAATTTAATCCTTATTAATTAAGGTAGTAAATCTTTGGGGTATTTCACCAACCATGTACGAGTAGACGATAATCTATCATATATTATAATCACTTTTATAATTACCCTTTACTAAAACAGTGGTCATTTTCATAAGCTAATTCAAGCTCTTAGGTCCCTGTATCATCAAATAATCTTATAGATAGATCTTGTCAAAAAACAGTCTCGAGCTCGAATTCTTTCACAATCATGCAAGATACACATTAGCACTTTTCAGAGCTTGGGTTAAAAATCCATTGGGAAAAACTCTTTAATTTCCCCAAAAATATTCCACACTTGTAACTCCTCAATGGTTACTTGGGATGTCATGTAACTTATACTAAAGTTACTTTCTATAAAGTTACATTTTACTCTTGAAAATCTATCTTGTACTTCATGAGCTCTTACAATGGTCCAATCCTATACCAAATCTTGACCATTTTTAGACCATTCCCGTAACGTACCGTAAAAAAAAAGAATATGTGATAAAGTTCAATATAATTTTATTATGAAAAAGTTAGCAAATTAACTATAATTGATCCATTATAATACCAAGCTTTTCTATAAAGAGGCACTAAAACCCTACAAAACTTTTATCAGAGGACTTCCCTCATCTTCTTTTGTGAGTCTGCGCCGCGATCATCATTCGCTTCTCTCGTCTCTTGCTATCAACGCAAGCAAAGGAAAGTTCAGCCATACTCTCGTCAATTCTATCGCACACTAGCAGCAATGGTGAGTTTGAATTCCAAAAGTATGATGGTCATACATGTGCATCATTATAAGGCTGCATCAATTTGATGTACACAAATTTCAACCGTGAGATTGTTAGTGGCTTCGACTTATTTCGGTTATCATATAAATCTTGTAGTTGACAGGATCTTGGGTCGGAAGGAAAATAAAACGTGGGCTCTTGTTACTGATTCAGCAATCAAAATCTATCGGTATGAATTTATTTAGTTGATCAGTGCTGTTAGGGTTTAGATTCAGATGGATAGTTTGTCGGTTTTAACATCTATTATATTTATGAAATTATTTCTGCTGTTAGCGAGGTCCAATTGGTTCCGGGAAGTACCCGTAATATCAGTTTTAGTGTGATCTTCGGTTGTCAGGTAGGTGATAGACTAAAATAATTTGAGTAGGTTCACCCTAAAACTTATACTTTGCGGTTTTTAAATCTATATACATAATTAGATCTTTTTGTTCTCTATGCTGATTTTAAGTACGGCCGTACAAAATTTCTATCGCTAGTACTTGGTTTCAAAAAGAACGGTTTTGTATAATTTGGCTTGGTAGGTTGATACGTGTTGATATTATTGTTTTTTAAATATAGTGATATGCACTGTCAATTGAGCGCATGCATGATTACGTGCGTGATTACAAATATTTTATTTGTTTCTACTCTACGTCATATTTATATATGATTATATAATCCTTGCTTATTGTATAAATATTTGTATACACGTTTTCGAAACAAGAGGATTTGATATTTCTTTCCGTATAACTACAAGCATTATGGCCGTACATATGTATATATGTTGTAAAATAATTTTCCGACTAAAGATTTGTATTTATATCTTTACTTCCTAATCCTATTTTATATACTTACGTGTGTGAGTCATAATAAGTATTTAAATAACTTTTATGTTATTGTGCTTCTGGAATGTTATTTTGAAGTTAAACCATGGGTGTTTGTTAATGATTCAAACTATTTGGATCTATATATGCATAGATACATGACTAGTGATTTCTCCTAGTAAAATGATATTTTATGTAATAGCTTCTCGTTGTTGATAACCGGTTATGAATACTTTGATTAGTGCGAGTATGCACCTTTACGTACGTATATGCATATAAACTTTGTGTATGGTTTTGCAAATTAATGTGTTTTGGGATCTAGTTTATTGCAGTCTAAGCCATGGATGACTAAGTCGATTTATCCCGTAGCACGCTATGTAGGATGTCTTTCTGTATCTGTATCACGGGCATCCCCCGTTCTGTTATTTAGAGTCGACAGACTCATTCTGTTATTTGGAGTCGACGGACTCATTCTGTTATCTGGAGTCGACGGACTCATTCTGTTATCTGGAGTCGACGGACTCATTCTGTTATCTGGAGTCGACGGACTCATTCTATTATATGGGGTCTTCAGACCCGTTCTGTTATCTGAGGTCTTTTGACCTATTATGTGTGCTCTGAACTAGGGTCCTTTAAAACTCTGTTTCTGATAATGTTCTGATTCGTATAAGATTCTGCTCTGCTTCAGTGTGATTTGAATTCTGGTTGCACCTCTTGTGTTTTTTTATTTTGATACATATATATGTATAAATTATGTTCAGTAAAAACGTTTTGAGCGTTGCTCTTTTTGTTGACGCTTATTGCTTACTGAGCGTGTGGTTGCTCATCCCTTTCCACTTTAACATTTTGTAGATTAAGAATTGACCAGATGGAGGTCCTTTGCTCTTAAATGCCTCTTGAGTTCTACTACTGTCTTCTAATATTTTGAGTTGGTCATATGACCTTATTTTTTAGACTTTATGTTTTGATATCTTGATTTGTTCGGCCTATATTGTATTGGGCTTTATTAGTTTTTGAACTCGAATATTTGCTTATAGTTTAATGAACAATATTTGTAATTCGAATTTCGGAAGCCTTGCGTGCTCCTGATTATTTATAAGCATGTGGCGTGTCCTGACCTTAGAACTAGGCCGGTTTTGGGGTTGTGACAATTCCACCTCAAATGCATAGTCTTGAATAAGGGGAAACAATAATTTATCATTCTCAACCTTCAATGCAATTATCTTACACAAGGGAGTAAAGTATATTACAACTCCCAACCTCAAGGGCATGATTTTGCATGAGGGAAAATAATACTCTATAATCCATCTTCAATGCATTTATCTTGTACGATTGGATAACACGATCCTTTTATTTTTCATCCTCTAGTGCACTTGACTTACATGATGACATATACGAATCTTATAGTTTTGAACCTCAAGTGCATTAATTTTCCAGGATGAAGTATTACGATCTTACCTCAAATGTACATATTCTGCACGAGGTAGCATAATAATTAACATCAAGCACACTATCTTGCACGAGATAATATTAGAATGTTATGATCTCCATTTCAGTGATTACATAAGATACTTCTTAACCTCTAGCGTAACATCTTGCACATGGTAGTATCACTTTCCTTACTATCTCAAAATGAATGCCTAACATCCGATAATTCAAACTCGTCTTGGGCAAATATTATTTTTCCATCATTAAAAAAATTGAACGAAAAGAATTGTATGGTGTAAACCTAATATGGCAAGTGTACCGGTCTACCATAGCTATTTTTCCTAAAGTGTCCCTTCAGATTATCAAAACAAAGGATGTAGTGTCTAGCTTGAATCTCTATTCTAACCTAACTAATAAACTCAGGAAAATAACAGTATTAAATTGGAGGTTTTGATTGCGAAATTAAATGAATAATGAAAATAAAAACGATTAAAAAGTGATTTTCTAACAACTCTAAAAGGGAATCCTAGTTTACTACTTCTCCCTAGTTCATCAATTCCACACCTGAGTGTTTTCTTAATTCTAGATTGCAACCTCGTATCAAAATTAATCTTAAACCGGTCTCCCGCAAAATAGATTCTTACTAGCAATTCTTAAATCCTAACTCTCTTTATGAATTTACTAATTAACTAGCAGCGTTCAAGATTCATTTGGTTTCTAGTCAGCTAATCGTGAGGAATTACGATCTCTAGTTTCACTACTAGTATCCTCTGGTCTAATGAGCGCCACAGTTCTCACTTGTAAGCAATTCAAACTAGATGAACTCAAGCAATAGTTACTCACTAGAGAATTCAATATTAAATAAGGAATAAAACTACAATTTGTATAGAATTTGTATTCAACAACTCAGGAAGGAAACTGATGAACTAGAGTTCCATAGAAAACCAGAATTCTAAATGACTACTCGGACATAGAAGAAATAGAAACAACAATAAGAGGAAAGGAAAACAGCATCAAATCTGTATTGAATAACTAATGTCAAGGTTTTGTCCTACTTCGCTATCTCCGGTCCACCGTGTACTGATATCTCCCTCTCTCTATATATATTGTATTGGCAGCTAGGGTTTGTAAAAACTGTCTAACTCAAGAAAGATCGCTCGACTAAATCAGATTGATTATATTCTCTCTCTTCCTTTAAATGAAATGACGCGCTGCTGCCCACAAACCTTGGTCCAGGTTTACGTTCGGGTGTCATACCCGGATATCTCACAAAATTTTCCTCCGCGCGACAAAATGGATTCGATCCGAGTTTATGTCCGACTTTAACACCTAGATGTATCATAGAGATGGTCCATGCGACACACAATGCCTGGTCCAGGTCTTTTCCCAGGATGCAAAACCGGACCAGGTGCAAAACTCGACAGTATTTATGCTTTGGTGTGGTCCGGATTTGTAAATCCGGACAAATACCCGGACCACACCCAAACCGTAGCTGAATGTTTTCTCCATGGTTGGTCCGGGTCTATAGGGGCGGACACATAACTGGACCAACTACAAAATGCACCAGAATTCTCGTTTTGACTCCCGTTCAACCACGTTTTGATCGTTAAGCTCTCGACACGTGATTCTAAACCCTTTTCTTCAGTATTTTTACCCGTTTAAGCGTAAAACCACAAGTAAGAGGAGTTCTTCGCACATAACATAAATTATCATATAAGTAAGGGAATTTACCACATAATCAAATAACACATTAATCAAATTAAGCATAGAAATACGGATAAATTGTGTACTTATCGACTACCCCACACTTAGCTTTTGCTTGTCCTCAAGCAAATAAAGAATATAGCTACTCCAAACCAAAACAATGAACTTCAGGAACAAATATAAGCGAAAGGAAAACAAGGAAAATGGGAATAAGAAAAATCAATCTACTCAAGCTATCAGTTTTCATAAACAGTGAAAAGAGAACAATTTTAATAAAAGCATGAATAAACTGGATTGCAGAAACTGAAACACATATTAGCTTAAAACCTTCCACCAATTTCATTACTCTTTGGACGACAAGGGGCAAGAAGTAATGTCTTATTCCACAATCATTGCCACATACTCATAGCCTATAACGATCCTCTTTCATTGCATTTAAAATTTTAAGACCTTTTTCAAATTTGCAATTCAAAACCATTAAATAAATTAAGCACACATGGATCGCTTCCAATCCCCCATACTTTTCTCTCCACCCCTGTAATAGCTTTGGGCCAACTTTCCCAGGTTGGGCGACCTTAGAAAGCTAGGTGGTGAAGCCCCTTAAAGACGTAATAACCTAGTGGATGAGGCATGTTTTTGGTTTAGTAGAAACAAACTAGCGGAGTACCTTGCCTTTGTCCTTTCTTTCCATACATTCCCTCGGTTCTAAGCTAAACTCATTCAGTTTCCACAATCAGCCAATCCATCAGATTTAAGTGAAAACAAAATAAATTTGAGAAAAACAATAAAATTAGAGAGCTTATAAACATACAAAATTTTAAGGTTGTCATCAGGCTCAATTTCAAACTTCCACAGACATTATCACCCAAAATTCAAAAATTAGTGGCATTAGAGAAGCATATTATTTATCATCTGAAAACAAACAAAAACTAGTGGTCTGAAGTAATAATTCAAGGCACTCCCTACCCCAAACTTAAAATTTAATAAGGTCCTCATTGTGTGACAAGGCAGGAGTGAAAAACTCTAAGCACACAGGAAAATATTTATTTTCAAAGGAAACCCAACAGAGTAGTCATAAACAAAAAATTAAAATTAAAAGAAATCAAACTAAAACCCCCTAGATTTGTTGTTACTGTAGGAGGAACGACCCCACATTGCTCAAGTAGCGTAGCTTGGTTGTAGTATCCATCAGAAGCATTTATCTAAAAGATAGATACGAAAAGCAACCAGAAACTACAATTGGAGTTATAAATTAGCAAAAACAGAATCAAGAAAGAAACTACACAAAGACATTAAAACTAAAATTAAAAGAAAACTAACAAAATGTAACACTGGGTTGCCTCCCAGCCAGCCTTCTTTAATGTTTTTGGCTACACGAACCTCATTTTATCAGGAAACTCCATATTATTGAGCTGTCTTTGGAACCCAAGGACCCGAAGCTCTGGAAGAATCAACTTGCTTTGAAGAATGACTAGCATAAAGCACTAGTTGCTTACCCTCAACATTTAAAGTGATTGTATCGTGAGCAACTTTCATGAGAGCATCAACTGTAGCCAAGAATGGTCTCCCAAGGATGAGAGGAATGGTGGGATTGACCGCCATATCAAGCACAAAGAAGTCACATGGAAAATATAGGTGCTCCCTCTTTACCAACACATCTCTTGCAACACCGCGAGGATACACAATCGAGCGGTCTGCAAGCTGAATTGTCATACTTGTGGGCTGTAATTCCCCAATTCCAAGCTTCTCAAACATTGTGTAATGCATGAGACTAATCGACGCTCCTAGATCAGCAAGGCAAGGGTCAAAATCAGTTTCTCCTAATCTACAAGGAATAGTAAAACTACCTGGATCTTTACATTTCTCCGGTAAACGCTTCTGGATGATTGCTGTACATGTCTCAGTGAGTTGAACAGTTCCTGCCTCCACTAGTTTTACCTTCTTAGATAGAAGCTTCTTTAAGAACTTGGAATAGCTAGCCAGCTTTGCCACCAGTTCAACAAATGGGACATCAACAGATAGCTGGAAAAGTAAGGTGAGAAACTTATCAAACTAATTGTCCTCTTTACAACGCTCAGTCCTGTTTGAAAAAGGAGTTGGAGGAGGAACAACAACTGCAGGGGGAATAGGTGGGGGAGGCTGGATAGCTTCGTGATTGTAACACCCCACTCGGTAATCACGTTATAATCACTCACGTAGCATAATTAAACACGTCTCGCAGCGGTAGTTAAAAATTAATATCCTCACTTGGGTGTCACATGTCATTACTCGTCCATATGAGTAAAGAAGCAAAAATAGAATAATCATGAAACAACGCTGACAATACATACATATCCGCAGTGATAACGAGATCCTAACCTATACATCCTTCTAAAACCATAAGTAATCTCATTGACAAGTGAGCATCTAAATATTCCCGATTGTATACAACACCATTAACAAAGTATCTAATATCCATCCTAATACAATATAAGATCTCATGCGGAAAAATGAAACCCTAACTACCCGGGTCCCACACTTCGGCTTCAACAGTAATCATCACCTGCACAAATGTCGTAAAGGCTCAGCGATAAACGTTGAGTATGCCAGGTTTGGACCCTAATGGTCACTTAATAGTCATGGTCGCCATTATTAGATTTGTTACATGCTTTTACTGGTGTACAGGTATATAAATACTATAAAAATCATGCATAAACACTGAGTCATTCATTCAATAGATCCACCACATTCCACAAACAACCATTTACATAATTAAATATAAAAATTGAAACCAATATGCTTAACCACACAAGTCGCTTATAGCGAATAGTACACAAAACTTGGCCGACAGGCCCGTTACATGTTTTTCGCAAATTACGAGAGCAACTTGGGTCTCGTATCATCGATTTAACTACATCAACAATTTAACTCTCATAACCATTACCCATTGACAGTCGTCATGTTAATTGACGACTTGTCTTCAACACATACTCCTTTTTGTCACCTATTATATGGCGGGACACCAATGGCAGTAGCCATTCCCGTAACGTGGGAACTACGATTTCCTCCTTATGTCACCTATTATATGGCGGGACACCAACGGCTGTAGCCATTCCCTTTACGTGGGAACTCCGTCTATTGTGATCACTATGCGCAAACAGCTAGTTCGTAAACTACACTAGGTTTCCACCTCATTCACCAATCCTCCATCGTATTAACCATTTACCTAAAGTATAATCTTAGGTTGGAGAATTCATTTAATTACTTGGATGCCCTGTGGGTCTTATGCATACCTAGAAGTAATCTAGGTCGTATTCATGATCGAGTCCAAGCTCTAGAGATCGACGATGTCGTATCTCGTTCCTAAGTATTTTACTTAGGTTATTACATACATAATTATAGTACTAAGTGTGTTATATTAAATAACAGCAATCACATCACATTGTTCGTATATGTATATTTATATAAGTCGATCTATAGTCGACGTAGTATTAGTCCCGAAGGACTTTCATGCATATTAAATAATGCGGGAAAATAAATAGTTAAACATCACATAACATTACACATACATACATACATACATACATTCACACATATATCACACACGTTATACAACAAACATATCTGAGCCCGAGGAAGTCCTCAGGACATCTCAGATCAAACCCCTTTACATACCGTTCACCATAGACCAAGGATACGCTGTAAGCCACTAAGCTTGTGAAGTGCCCCCGTCAGAAGTACGATCTAAATATCAAACATACTATAAGTCAATCCGCATGACTTACTTAAACTCGGTAAATCCTAATAGCGCAAGTAATCCCGACCCTTAAACCCCGGATTTCAACAGTTAATTGTTTAAGAAAACGTTACGTAATACTCATCATCTGTAGTAATTACTAACATTCGGGTTTGAGCATGTGAGTCGGTTACATAAGAACGTCCAGACTTATATCTCGTCGTACTTCCTACACTCGGGTTTTTGTCCCGGTATAAACGGTATTGTTACGTATTATTACATTTATACATTCGCATTCAAAATAAGTATATAATTTATAATTGCATGCGTGCATGCATTGTTAATCCGTGTGATATTGTTATCACATATTATACCGTATATCATTGTCATACTTGTACGTTCATGTTCATAATCCTTTATTTAATAGGCTTGCGTGTATATAAGTGTATATACAAGAGTATAACATATAGTTGTACGTTTTTTAATGTTAGGATTTATTCCATTGTATCTCATAATATTCATGAACATATAAACTTACATTCACGTTTATACTTAAGTATTAAATTAACCAATCCAGTTAGGTATACGAGTACTCATTTATAATATATAATTGCATGTATACATGCAACGTTAGTTCGTGCGATGCATTATGCTCGTATACGAACGTTTATAATTCATTCTATGAATTAATATTGTTCTTATTTATACTTAGGTATATAATATATAGTTGCATGAATGCATGCACAAATGTTTATATGGTATTTTTATTTAGCCATTTATTATAATACAATGCATCATAATATACAAGGTTAATAACAAGTTATATTTAATTTCAAACTAATATAACTTGTACTTTATAAAACTCACCAATGTAATAATATTTACTCTTTTGTATTATATAGTTTCCAACTGTATCATACACTTATCTTATATATACCTCCACATATGCTTGCACATTTATATATATATATATATATATACCTATACATTTATGTTTTATAAATCATATTCTTATATTATATGTCACACTTTTATCACCTTATGTAAGATGATTATTTCCATTTATTGCATTACATTTTACAATTCATATTAAGAAATTATATAACATCTTATAACATAAGTTTCCTTGCGCGTTTCTTTACGTTTAACGTTTAATTACGTATCCATGTATTTATAATTGTACACGTATGTTTTGTACAATTCTAGTGTATTTCCATCATTACACTAATCATCTCGGTACTTTTCCTAATTACACCGATTCCCGCTCCTAATGATTATGAATTTTATTTACAAATCTACCTCCTTCCATTTCACTTAATATTGTAATTTAATTCAAGCTATATATATATGTATATACTTGTATAAGTATGTTCACACCAATCAAATGCTACACTAGTTCACAATACAATGCATAAACCTTAAATTGTTTGGCACATAGGCCCTTAAATGACATGGCTCTTAGGCCCTTAGATGACATAATTTAAACACTGAATTTCACATAGCCACCTGCACACAACAATAATTCCATGGCAATACATAAAAGCTCTTATAATTCATTTATGATTGTTTCCTAACTTATTTATCATTAGCTCCTTATTCACAAGTTCACAAGTATGATCATGTTATTTCCTAGGTTATATAACCCATAATATTAAATCTTATTTATTTTGTACTAACTTACTAACTATATATATACTTGCGTATATTTATATGTAAGTTCTAACAAGTCTAGCAATACAACAACTATTATTGATTCTAAACTTTTAAATCAATTATTCCAATCCACCAACTATATATATATTTATAAGTTCATTAGCATAAGCTGTCTAGGTCACTCTTATGTTACATCAGTCATCTTGACTTATAATGTAACCCTTACTATTTTACTAATTCTCTTTGTTTATATATATATATATATATATTCTCATATATTACTATCAATTTAACACTTATAACTAAAAACCCGATTTAATAAAACAATTACTTAAATATTCTAATCAATCAATTCATCCCTTACTAATAAGTCATTAAACTATTAAGTATACATATACAAAACTTTAAATCCTCGTATAATTAATAGCAACCTGAATACTTACTAACTAATATAAGTTTATAGAACAATTAGTATTATCATTACTATTATTACTATTAATTATTTGAATCCATAACCTAATCACATTACTAGACCATTAATTCCATTTACATTACCCATTTAAACTCTTAATTGTTTAGGATTAGCCCATCCTATATTTTTGGACTACTCCTTTGGGCTATCATTTCAGTCCCACCTAATGGATTTGGCCTTCTAACTATGACCCCGTTTAGTTTGACTTTGTGAACCAAATCCTTAAACCCAATTTCATAATTTAATTTGACTAACCTTTCAGTTTTGACTAGTCACAAATTTGAAATCTGATTTGACCAATTTTTCCAAATTACACTCTAGGCTCTCCAGTTTTCCAGAATTTGCAAATGCACCATAAATCTTCCTAAATAACGTTTTATCCTAAAACTTCTTAGATTCACGTTTTTAACCCCAAATCTATTACATTTCCGATTTGTCCAGAATTTTCTCCAATTCACATTACTGCCCCAACGCTCGCCTTAAATTTCCAATTTCAAAATTTCTTTTTTTTGACCGAATTGAATTTCTACATATCCAAACCCTAAATTAAATTCAGCAAATCCCAATTTGGTTTCAATTACAGAAACTCTAATCGATTTCTAACCCAAAATTCTAACTGTAAACCCTAATTCATGTTCGGAAACTCTAGTTTATAGTTAGAAAACCTTAGTTCTAATTTCGGTTTGCCACACAGAAAGTCCTTTAGCCATTTCGGAACATGGAACCAACAAACAACTTTATATTCGAAGTCCATATACAAAAATTGTTCATGGTAATTGTTCATGGTTTGTACAGTTCACAAGGAATAATTCGAAACTACTAACAACATATCATGACTTTAATTTACCAAATAGAATACAAATTTTTAACCTCTTTAGAGATCGCTGTCGACCCTTCTATTCTCGACACTCTCAGTTCGGTCAAACAAGGCACAACACCCCTTTTTTTCAGCTTCAGGTCTCGAGTTGAATCGCTCGAGTATCACCAGATTTGTTTTCCAGAATTTGATTGTGCACTTAGACATAAGCGGACACAAGAATAGAATGAAGAGGAGTAAGGTTGGGTCCAAATTAACTTTTGAATTCTAAAATCTAAAAAGAATGATAGAAACGCAGGACAATCTGCCCTTTTACCTCAGATTTGGCGTGACAAAAAAAAAGAATGAAGGGAGTCGGGCTCCTTCTTTGGTGGTGTGGAATATCAAGAGAAGAAGAAGAACACAGAGCTATGTTCCTCGTTCCAGTTTGGGGTTGTAATATCGATAGTGAGAAAGAAGAATGAAGGAGAGGCGATGGGTTTGGGTTTGCCAAAATTACCGTGAATGTAGATAGACGAAGAGAATGAATGAAGAGAGGCGGTGATTTCACCAGGTTAGGGTTGCAATTCCTTCGGCGAGGTAGAAGAGAATAACAGAGAGAGAGAGAGAGAGAGAGAGGTGGGTTACATTGTAAAATACCGTGGGTTTAGAGAATGAAGAATGAGGGCCTTGATTCAGTAAAGAAATTTTAGTATAGCGAGGTGGGCTGGTTATTACGCTGAGTGCTGAGAATAGACTGGGCCGGCCCAGTCATGTTGGGAGGGTCGGCCCACTTGTATTTTTTTTCAACGTTACATGTATATGTCATTTCTAGCTTATTTTAGACCCGTTTTTCGTGTCGTTCGTGACATGTTGTCCAGTTTAACGAGACGAACATTTTTATCACTCCCAATCTATATTTTCAAGCAATAACTATTATTGTTATTTATAAATTTGATTAATTATAATTTAATTCCTAATTGGTTTGCGTTTCGCCATTTTAGGCGAAAACGCGACGTCTTTTATTCTAGCTGTTTAGCCAATTTTCTAATGCCTCTAAAATTACCCAAATAATATTATAAGGTGTCCACGACATCGTTTTCACTTCTAAAATATTTATGACATGTTTTTCAATGTAAAAATGATTAAACTTATTTTTCGTTTATATTTATTTTTCTAAACCACCTCAGTGTCGTTTACGCTTTGTTAATGTTTCCTAACGACTTTTTAGAGTAATAAATATTATTATATTCCCTTTTTACTTATTTCAGGATATTTAATTCATTAATCTCTCATTAATTACTTTTATTTAATTAATTCATTATTAAATAAAGTAATTAATATTTGGGATATTTCAATCTACCCCCCTTAAAAGGACTTCGTCCCGAAGTCGTCTTTCTTGAATAGATTACAATAACTACCCTAATAACCCATAATGTACATCTATGTGATGTAACATTCACACATAACGTATTGTGCTTATACAGCACGTAGCCCTCAATTGTGGCGTTAATTCAAACATATGGATGTAGGCGATCCATCAGTACCGTTATTTCCTATCAGTTCTACCAATCCTGACAACCTCCCCGAGGTGTCCATTGCATTCAACATTTCATTATTCCATAACTATGATCCAATCAGTATCTAAACGATACTATGTGTAAGGGATTCATAGAAACATAAACGTATATATATATATGTAATAAGTATCTTGAAAGATACAACATACACAAATGCATTCACAACACAATCAAGTATCTTAAACAGATACTACATTTACGAGTATATACACGTCATCATACAGGTATCTCATAGGATACATAAATACACACAAGTGTGTGATGCACATATAAGCAAACAACACATGCCCCGCATGACAAACAAACAACCAAACAACAACAGCAACTAACAACAATTTATTGTATGCCCCGCATACGATTCGTTAAACTTAGTGCACACACTGTGCACAACCAAGAGGCTCTATCCCCCTTAAAAAGGGTTATGCCCCCGTACCCCACAAGTATACGACAGCCGCTAACCGCAGAGCGTGGGATACTTGAGTCTCATGGAATTCTCCCTCGTTCTGAGTGGAGTCTTCTCATATTGAGAGATGGGTCGATCTAGTCATTCTATTCTGAAAGAAATTGAAATACCTCAAACCTTGATATGTTGGTTAAATGTTGAAATATGGCATCTAAAGGCTAAAAAGTGCCTTAGAAACATCAGTGTACAATTTAAGCCATGGTAAAACACAATAAAACACTAAGGCACGGTTTGAGCAAAAACGTGCTCTAAGCTTGGAGTGAACTTGGCTAGGAACCAAAGAGCCTACCAAGACTTAATAATATTTAATTATGATTTTATAGGGCTAATTAAGTCCTTAGGCAACCTTGGTAGACAATGAAACCAAACAAAACATAAATAAATACTTTAAGGTCAATATGGGCTAAAATGTGCTCTAAGCTTGGGATAAGTTTGGTTAAGACCTAATAAGCTAACCAAGACTTTATTTATATGTTAATGAACATATTAAACCAATTACCAAAGAAAACCAAGCTTGAAAACAAGCTAAAACACAAAATGTGCTTTAAGGAGTCTTAAAGCACATTTTTGAAAAATTGTCTTGAAGATGAGTTTTGAGTGGCTAAATGACCATCATTACTCTTTAATTAACATGTGTACTACTTAGTATCACATTAGGAAGTCTAAATCAATGGGAAATAAAAAATTTCACAAATATGTGCCTTAATTTGTGAATAGTGCTCAAATAGTGCTAGTTTAAGTTATAAGTCAACATAAGTTGTTTAATTGGTCAACAAAGGCCATATATATGTTATATATTGAAGGGGCCACGGTTTTGGGTGTGTGAGTCATCACACTTGGCTTGCAAATTAAAAGAAAGAAAGAAAAGTAAGTAAAGGATACCTTTTTGCTTTATAACTTAAATATCTCCAAAACTTACCTCTCTCCTCACTTTTCTCTTCTTTTCTTTTTGGTTCCCACCGTCTCCAACCTCATCCTCCCTTCTCCATTCTCGTTTTGCTACAGCAAGTAGCCATTCTCCATCTTTAAATGCTTGTAACTCATGGCTCCAAGCTCCGAATTCAATTCCGAGACTACCGTTGTCTTAGTTAGAGTAAGCTCTACATTCCTATCTTTTCAAATCTTCAAAAGCTCCATTTCGGTGCCATGGAGATTCACCATTGAAGGAGCTTGAGCTCATATTTCCATGCCTTGTCATTCTCCTTTTTCAAGGTAAGGAAAAAAAGAAAATCCAAGTTCCCACCATTTTCTTGTATAACCGAAAATTCACCTTACAATGGTGTTTTGTCTTGCTATTTTCTTAGCTTAATTCAATCTTCAAGGGACTAGGAGGAGTCCTATCTTGCCACTTAACCAAGCCCTCTTTCGAATTCCAAAGGTAATCATCAAATTTTAGTGTTTTAAGACACTTATGTAAACCTAGGGTGTAACTATGAGTTTGAGTATTAAACTTAATGCTCATTACCCTTATATGTGTATTGGTTAGAAGATTGACAAGTGGTAAAACCTCCTTGCCGGTTTTCAACCAAGAAAGAACAAGAGAAAACAAATGGGAAAGCTTGGAAAACAAAGAGGTAAATGACCTCTCTTAATGTGTTTTATTGTACTAGGAAATTGAGCTATATTTGCTTAATAAATGACTTAAAGAGCCAATGGGAAATGAGCTAGAAAACTATCCACAAGGTGGACTAAAAATACATGGGAGCATTGTTGTGTGTACTTGCAGGTTGAAGGCATTATTATGTGGGAAATTCAGTGTTTAAGGTTTATGCAATTTAAGGGCCTAAGAGCCAAGCAATTTAAGTTTATGCACTATATTGTGATGTAGTGTAGTTAAAGGCTTAGTTGTGTGTAAAGGGCATTTCTTGTAAAGATGAATGTCTTGAATGGTTAAAGGATGAAAAACAATATGTTTGTGTGTAAGGAATGTGTATTAAGTGATTAAGTGTTCTTGGTTGTCTAAAGGTGAAAACCTAAGTGTTTGGGTGTGAGAGTTTACAAGAGAAGCTATGGCAAAATTTAGTTGATAAATAACGGAGTTTATGTGATGAAATGAGATTTTAAGACCTAGAAGGTACTAGGAACTTGTTAAGTGTTAAGATGGTGGAAGAAGGTGAATCATGGTGTTCTTAGGTGTTAAGATGCCTTAGGCATAGTCTTGGAGATTTAGGGAACTAATGGATGACTTCTTGATACACCAAGGTGATGGTGGAGGTGTCGTAAAGTCTTGTGCAAAGTTTGGTGAACAATGAAAGTGTAACGCCTTGTGAAGGTTTAATTATGAACTTGTCGGAAAAACTTGAGGAGTGTGTGTAAAGGGGATGAGTGTAGTGCAAATGATGTTTAAAAGGGTGGTTATAAGGTAGTGAGGGAGTACTTTGGTTAGGTGAAGTTTTAGGCAAGAATACAAGTTACAAGTGTAAGAAAAAAATGTTCTAAGTGTTAAGGACTTAGTAAAAGTTGAGTAAAAGTTTAAGGAATTTTTGGGATGTTTCGAGAGGGTTTAAGTGTGCCCAAAAGATGTTAAAACATGTGGGAGAACATGTGTAAAGCATAGGAAAAAATTGGGATGAATTTGGAGTTCAGAAAGAGGAGAAAAGCACATTAGAAATTGGTTCTGCAGTGGACCGCCCCTACGGACCGCCCCTGTGGGGAGGTCCAGTGCAGAGAAGTGAAAAAAAAAAAGAAACGTGTAGCATCTGTTGTGGACCGCCCCTGAGACCACCCCAGAGGGGCGGTCCAGACCAGAAATGAAGAAAAAAATTTGTTTAAGGCTCCTAATGATGGGGATTGATGGATAATGATGTTATAAGGTTTTGTAGGACATGTTAGGTGAGTTATAGTCACAATTTGGTGGGTGAAAAGTTGAAGTAAAATGAAAGAATGAAACATGTTAAAAATGTAAAGATATTTAATTAGTAAACGGGGTTAACTATGGTCATTCGACGTTACACAAACATATTACCCCAATGTTAATGAAGGTAACTTTAATGTGCCAGTTGTTCGAGAATTGTTCGAGGAACGTAGGTGGACATGCATGGTAAAATGGACTCCGATGACAGGTATGGTTTTCTTGCAACCTGTGTCCTACCGGATTACACCGGCTTGTATGCCAATGTGTTTTGCTGAGTGTTTGCCACCTTGTAAGATTAAAACATGTAATGAGTTTATAGTAATTCATTTATGTGGCGCAACTGGTCTCCGATACCGTTTAACCTCAAATAAGTGTTGAACCTTAGCTAACTAGAACTAGGAACACGTGAGAGATCGGTATTCGGAGTTAACGACCCAAACCTTGGGAACGTGCTAACCACGGCTATGTGTGAGTTAGTTGGATATTGCTGTTGTATGCAAGTGTGTGAACCTCCCTTGTGTGCTTAACTCGGTTATGATACCGTATGGTGTGTGGATGTGGTAGGCTCCATAATGGATCTCTAACTACTTATTTATAAGTATATATGTACTAATGGGGGGGGGGGTGAGGAGTCCGGTTGTTCCGGCCACGCGTGTGAGGACGGGAGTCGATGTCATATCCGGTTCGGCTCTCTTGGTGTATGTATAGGTTGTATTCCAATTTGGTTTCTACCTTCCCTTAGCTTATCCAAAGCTAGTAGTTACTGACTCACGTCGGGCCACAGGGGCATACGAATGTTATTTCGGTGTGCTTGGGATTACTATATCCGACACACCTTGGGTTTAAGTTAACCGTTCGATATAACTGGACGGTAACGAGGTTGGTAACGAGCTTAGCATGAGATTGGCAATAATCTCTAGGCTCACTATGTATACTAACTATGGGGAAGGTTCCTTGTGTGAACCGATCTTATGGTGTTTTGTGTTGATATTGTGCTAGGCAATTCCCTTGCTATGCTATGATATGTATACGTTAGTGTTTAAAATGAATGCGATGTTATCATGTGTACGCCAAACAAGAAAGGTTTTGTTATGTTTTGTTATGTGAGGAATGAGATATGTTTAGGATATGGAGTGTGTGGATCATGGAAATGAATCCCAGTTGTGACAAGAGGCGTTTAAGGATAACCCGATTAATGGGTACGTGTCGTTCATTAAGGAAGTAGCTCCTTTTAGAGGAGAGCCGCTCTAGGGTTAAAGGAATCATTGGATGATTTGTTAAGCGTGGATGTGTTGGATATATATTGAGCCCTATTGTTGGGTGTATGCAAAGTGTTGTGTTATGGTTTGTATGCATGATTTAAATATAATCAACTGCATGCTAAGACGACAATTAGTTGTGCGTGGCCCGGTAGCATGTGGGCTGCGGGATTACCATACCAGCAAAGGTGCTGAGCCCCTTGGGGGCCACCCTTTCTCTCCTTTTCTATTTCAGGTACAAGGAGCTGGAAGCCGTTCGAGAGTAGGACGAGGTAGATGTTTATACATGGGTAGCCATTTAAATGGCGTAAGCATTGTAGGCGTAGTAAGACCGAAATTGTTATCGGCATCAGTTTATAAATACTCGGTATGGTTGAAAGGTGTATGTTGTTGTTGTTGTTAATGGAAGGGGATAGTATTGTGTAGTCGCTCGGGAATTTAGCCCATCAGACCGGTACAATGTTTATGTATTAGCCTTGTTAGCCACGTGGGTGGTTAACGGCGTGTAACACCATTGAATTAAGTAATGTGATGAGTTGAATTTTCCGCTGCAGTTTAATGTTATGTGTACGGTGGTAGTTGGGGTGTTACAGAAATTATGTGAAAGGTGAGGCACGTACATTTCAAGCCAAAGGCGTGGAGTACTTGGTGCGCTCTCTTGCCATGTTCTATTGGGCCCACTCGCTCCATATTGAGGTGCAGACCCACGGATATAGGGCTTAGTACACCCTTTGTTCCTATCATTATATCTTAGATGGTTTATTAACCAGAAGTTATTGCTAAACTCGTTCTACTACTGTTGGGATAAAACCTAACGACAAGTGTACCGGTCAATTCTAGCAATTGTTAATAGAGAGTATTCCCTAAGTATCGAACTAGAGGAGGCGATGTGTCTAGTTTAAATCTTTATTAAATGGAAAGCAAAATAAAACAGGAAATTGGGGTTTGATTTGATGACAATTAAAAATTGTAAACAGAATGTGAAACAATAACAAGCAGGAAAAATAAATGTTGTGAAATTGATTTGGAAAGGAGATCCCGGTTTACTACTGCACCCTAAATCTGTAATTCCTATCCCTAAGTGATTTCCAAGATAATTCTGAGTAAAACCCTAGAACAAAGATAATTTACCTCCGGTCTCCCGCTTAGCAAATACTAGTTAGCAAAGACCAAATTCTAACTCTCGTTACGAACCCACTGTTTACTAACCGCCTTAAGAACAATCTAGTTTATTGGTCAATTAGCAATTTAGAGGAATTACCGTCTCTAAACTAACCGGTTATTTTCCTGTAATCAATTGAAAGCCGCAGTCGTCACATATAAGCTAACAAAATACTAATCTTTATAATTGGCCAAATTATAACGATTAAAGAAATTAAGCAAGGAAAATAACTTTACTCAATCGAATTGCATTAAATCACAAAGGAACAGGAATAGTCAATTTAGGGATACATAGCAAACCGAAATCTAAGGAACTACTCAGCCATTGACATGTTTACAATAAGCAAAAGTGTACTGAATAGTAATAAAGAACAAGAAGAAACTCTATTGAGACTTCTGGAGAAGTCTCCGTGATGAACTCTTCCTCTGCTCTGCTCCAACTCCCAATCAGAATAATCTCAAACTAAGCTAATCTCTCTGTGTTGTATCGTGACAATTGTGGTGTGTCTAAGTGTGTCCTCTCACGTTGCCAGACTCCCCTTTTATAACAAACAAAATCTATCTTTAATCTATAAGAGCCGCTATCTAAAGATAAATAACAGATAAATAAGATAGAATAACAACTCCGTTATTTCCGAAGCAAATCTCTGGCGCTCCGCTTGTATTGGTCCGGGTTTGCAAACAAGTACGCAAACCCGGACCACGTCTGAAAATAGGCAGAAGGTTCTCGCTTGGGATGGTCCGGGTTTGCAAAGTAGGACACAAACCCGGACCGCGTCTGAAAATAGGCAGAAGGTTCTGCGATGAGATGGTCCGGGTTTATAAACCCAGCTCCAAACCCGGACCCTCAATACAACACGCAGTGGTTAATACAAGTCTGCTTTGACCTGGTTTGACTTCCCTGTTGCTCCAACCTCTAAAATCTTCATTTAAGCACTTTGTTGAGCATTTATCCTGAAAACATATCAAATCGATCATTGGAGACAAATATAACAATAAAGAGTAAATAAAGCATTACGGAGGGAAGTTAATGTCATAATGTAGAAAATTAAGCATGAATTAGTCTAGTAAACTTAGACAAATTCCTGACTTATCAACTTCCTCACACTTAATCTTTGCTTGCCATCAAGCAAATAGAAACATACTGAAATCTTACAGAAGGGAGTCGTCAGTTTAGAACTGTGCACAAGGAGATCTAATAATGAAAAGCAGTCATAGAAAACAATGATCCACACTTGCAGGTTTTCATAAACAGTGAATTGAGAAGTATTTTGCAAAGGCTTAAGACACGTAGTAAAACCACTGACTCCAATTTCACTCAGGGACTACTTTCCAATTAACTTTCCACAATCCTGGACGGCAAGGGGTGAGAAGTAATATCTTATTCCATATTACCTTTCATCACCACGTACTCATAATCAAGAAAGACTTTGCACTTTGCATTTGAAATTAATAAATTTCTTCAACTTTCTAAACAAGCATTAACTTTCTCTTTTATATCCCTCAGACTTTTCTCTCCATTCATGTAGCGGTGTTGGGTCTTCTATCCCAGATCAGATGACCTTAGGTAGATGGGTGATAGGCACCCCGAGGACTTAATTACCAAATGGGCGAGGCCTGTTTTCTGGGTTAAAAGTTCGATTAGAGGAGTACCTTGCCTTTGTCCTTCCTTCCTTTCATTCAATAATCATTCCCAAAGTCCCCAAGTGAAATCAAAGACAAATAGTATACTAATAGGCTTAACTTTTTAATGAAGAAATAGACAAGCATTAAAAAAACTGTACATACAAGCAGTGCAACCAGAATTCCTACAACTGTTTTCCAGCTTCGATCTCACAAAAACTAGTGCTACTCGTGCGGTGTTCCAAACCAACTTATCCAACCACTGAATCACTCAGGTATGTTATGCAACCAAAATTTTTTGAGGGCCAACAAAATATTGTGAAAATGGAGTGATAGCCTTAAAAATGTTCAAAATTAGCACATTCGAATGTAATGCAAGAGCATGAGCATGTGTAATTTCCCTTCCTCACACTTAAAAATTAGCAATGCCCTCATTGCTTCATGAAAATGATTAAGACGGAAGGAAAACATAAATTGCAGAAAACAACGTTTGAAAAATAAAAGAAGTTAGAAAATCACGCCCCTGGAGTATGGTGAGGACAACGTCCTCACACTTATGTAAAACAGCGGGGTGTTGAATTCTGCAGAAAATTCGACAGAGTTTCCTTTGGTTCCCTCAATACCTCACACGCAAAAAAGCAGACCTGTAGCTCAAGAAATAAACCAGCAACACTGACTTGCAGAAACAGTAAGTATGTGGGTGAAACATCATAGTAAGTGATACAGACGTATGAAGCAGGCAACATTCGAATCCAAAGTAAGATAGAAGTATACGAAAAACACGCCAGTAAGTATTGCGCTTGTGCGGTCCGGGTTTGCAAACCAATACTCAAACCCGGACCACGTCCAAAAGTAGTCAGTATGTAGCGCGCCTGCCAGGTCCGGGTTTGCAAACTCGCCCCTGAACCCGGACCACCCATAAAACATCCCAGTAGCTTCGCCAAACATACGGTCCGGGTTTATAAACCAAGCTCCAAACCCGGACCACCCTCAAAAGTGGCCAGAACCTCAAATTGGTAACTGATGTCCCTCCAAACTCCTGAATTCACCTTCAAACCCATGAAAAACTAAACAGAACATGTCTAACAAACTCATTAGCCCAAAAATAAAGAATGAAAAACAATAAAACTTACGAGAAATAAACAAAAACGAAAATAATAAAACTCACAAAACTGGGTTGTCTCCCAGCCAGCCGCCCGTCTTTTCGGTCTTTGGCTAGACCGTGCCTCATTCTCTCAAGAGACTCCAGAGATTGAGCTGTCTTGGGGTCCCAGCGACAAGAAGTTCGAGATGCTTCCAAAACTTGTTTTGAAGACCTACCAGCATAAAACAGTAGTTGCTCACCTTCTGCATTCAAAGTGATCGTACCGTGAGCAACTTCGATTCGAGCATCGGCTGTTGCTAGGAAGGGTCTTCCAAGGATGATAGGAACTGTTGGATCTGCAGCCATGTCGAGTACACAAAATCGCAAGGAAAGTACAGATGCTCCACCTTAACCATCACATCCTTAGCAATTCCACAAGGATAAACCATTGAGCGATCTGCTAGCTGAAGCGTCATTCGTGTAGGCTGTAAGTCCCCAATCCCAAGCTTTTCAAAAATAGTGTATGGCATGAGACTGATTGATGCTCCCAAATCAGCAAGACAGTGGTCAAGTCAATGTCTCCTACTCTGCAAGGAATTGTGAAACTTCCAGGATCTTTGCATTTTTCTGGTTGGCGCTTTTGTATGATCGCTGAACAAGTTCCTGTAAGCTGAATAGTCCCTGTCTCAACTAACTTTTCCTTATTAGATAAAAGCTTCCTTAAATACTTGGCATAGTTAGGCACCTTCGCAACTAATTCAACAAAAGGAATATCAACAGATAGTTGACGAAGTAAAGTAAGAAACTTATCAAACTCACTATCCTCCTTGAAACGCTTGGTTCTGCTTGGGAAGGGAACTGGAGGAGAAACGTCAACTGCAGCGGTGTAGGTGGAGGAGATTGGGTGGTTTTGCAATTACGCTCATTCTCTAGCACCGGTTCCTCTATATTCACCACCTCAAGCTCATTAGTTTTACCTTTACCGCTCCTAGTAGTTACCTTCTTCACTGTTTCCTTTTCCTGCAAAGAAGATTTTTTAGCCAAGATGTCACCTACTAGCTTAGCATAATTTGGCATAAACTTAAGCACTTCAGAAAAAGGCATATCCTTAGTTGATTTCTTAAAAATGTTAAGAAATTTTCCAAGCTGTTCATCAAGGTCCCTTTTCTTTAACCTGTCAGGAAAAGGAATAGGTTCTTCAAATTTACGATTAGAAGCAAAAGAGTAAGAAGGTCGAGTTTCAGGAGACTCCTTCTCCTTGGGTGTTTCAAAAGCTTTACTAGAGTCCTCAACCTCTTTTCGAACGGGCTGAATGACAGCAACAAGTGGAGAATCATCTTCCACAACAAAAACAGCTTTGGCATGCTCTCTTGGATTCTGCTCTGACTGACTAGGCAAAGAACCCAAAGGACGCTGAACTAGCTGCTGAGATATCTGAGACAGCTGAGTCTCGATGTTCCTGTTGAATGTCCTTTGATCAGCGTTGAAAGTCCTCTGCTCCTGATTGAAAGCTTCCAGCTCATTGAACTTCTTCGTGCTAACCGAGATGAAATCATTCATTCTGGCCAGAACCGCATCCATACTAGAAGACGCTCCAGCACCCGAATTCTGTGCTTGCTGATTCTGCATTGGTTGCTTCTGATAAGAGGAATTACTGCTGTTGGGGTCTCTGATTGAAATTGCTGTTACCGCCAGCTTGGTAACGATTCTGCTGCTGAGAATGGTAACCCGAGTTGCCTTGATCCCCATAATAATTACCCGGTCTGTTACCAACATAATTCGCTGCCTCTTCTTGTGGTGGAGCACATTGGCACATGTTAGAAGCTCTACCACAGTATTCGCAAGCTGGATAAACCTCAGGAGCTGCTGCGTTTGACTGCGGATTCATAACTGCACACATACGCTCAAACTGCTTCGACATTGCCTCTATCTTGGCAGCCAAGAAAGTGTTTGAATCTACTTCATAAACCCCAGCAGGTTTCTTCGGTGCAGCTTCTCCAGCTCTCGTACCTCCCCACTGATTAGCTGCTGTGGTAATAGTCTCTAACAGCTCTTTAATTCGTGTAATAGGCAGTTCCATCAAACTTCCTCCAGCACATGTATCGACCAACAATCGGCTAGACGGATCCAAGTCCTTGTAAAAGGACTGCAGTATAACCTCTTCACCTAGTCCGTGATGTGGTACCTTCCTTACTATCCCCTTAAAACGCTCCCAAGCTTCAGACAAGGACTCACCGGCAAACTGTTTGAAGTTGGTAATCTCTCCTCTCATGGTTAGCATCCGGGAGGGTGGAAAATACTTCGCTAGAAATGCATTAACCAGATCTTCCCAAGTAGTGATACTGTCAGGCGCCAGCGAGTTTAACCATTCAGCTGCTCTATCCCTCAGAGAGAATGGAAACAGAGTGAGCCGAGCCACCTCCTGTGAAGCTGGTGTCGAACACGCTCCTACCAATCTCAGGAATGTGGTGAGGTGGACATTCGGGTCTTCAGTAACCATCCCACTGAACTGAGGTGCGTTCATCACCATAGTCACATAGTGAGTCTTGAACTGCCACTGCACTCCCACTGGCAACGCTGGAATCACTATCGGCGACACCAACCCCTCAACACTTGGGCGGGTGTAATCCCTCATCTGCCTCTCGTTGTTCGCCATGTTAACTGCTGGTTGAACTTCCGGACCCTCTTCGTCAACAAGTGGTTCGAGCACCCCCTCCTCAACTGGTGGATCCAGATTCAAATCCCTGCGAAGCTGTCTTGCGAATCTCTCGATCTCAAGATTGAGCTCGAACTCCGGTTCTCCTGCAGAGCGGGTTTTAACCATAAACCGAGAGTTAGTAAACTAAAACTATAATAGCGCAAATTAAAAGGACAGCAGTAATTAGAATAAAATAACAGAAAATCAGAAAAAGATAAAAAGAAATTAACCCACAAAATATGCAGATAAAATTCCTAACTACTAAACACAGAATATTCAAATAAAGGAATAAAATCAGAAATAAAATCTGGAAGATAAAAGAATATCTAAAACAAAATCAAACTAGAAATTAAAATAGATAAAATCCGCAGTCTAACTAACCAATGACTAACAAAGCAGATAAGAAAATAATAAAGACAGAAACATAAAAACTTAAAGAAAAAAAACGTAACAGAGAATAAAAGAACCAAATAGAATATTATCAACTATGTCAATTGAATGCTGCTAGCAATTAAATATCAACAGATAACCTAATGACTATACTAATCACCCAGAAACAAAAGAAACGAAAAAAAAAAAAAATTTATCTAAACTAGTCTAACCTACCGATCCAACTAATCAAAACCAAAAGCAAAAGAAACGGATGTTAAACAAAACTTGACCAAAATAAAAATAAAGAAAATAAAGAAGGAAAAGATAAAATAAATAATATAAACTAAACAAGATAAAATAAACAAAAGCAAAATAGAATAAAGACAAAACTAAATAACCGTGCCTCCCCGGCAACGGCGCAAAAACTTGTTGGGATAAAACCTAACGGCAAGTGTACCGATCAATTCTAGCAAGTTTTAATAGAGAGTATTCCCTAAGTATCGAACCAGAGGAGGCGATGTGCCTAGTTTAAATCTTTATAAAATGGAAAGCAAAATAAAACAGGAAATTGGGGTTTGATTTGATGACAATTAAAGACTGTAAACAGAATGTGAAACAATAACAAGCAGGAAAAATAAATGTTGTGAAACTGATTTGGAAAGGAGATCCCGGTTTACTACTGCACCCTAAATCTGTAATTCCTATCCCTAAGTGATTTCCAAGATAATTCTGAGTAAAACCCTAGAACAAAGATAATTTACCTCCGGTCTCCCGCTTAGCAAATACTAGTTAGCAAAGACCAAATTCTAACTCTCGTTACGAACCCACTGTTTACTAACCGCCTTAAGAACAATCTAGTTTATCGGTCAATTAGCAATTTAGAGGAATTACCGTCTCTAAACTAACCGGTTATTTTCCTGTAATCAATTGAAAGCCGCAGTCGTCACATATAAGCTACCAAAATACTAATCTTTATAATTGGCCAAATTATAACGATTAAAGAAATTAAGCAAGGAAAATAACGTTACTCAATCGAATTTCATTAAATCACAAAGGAACATGAATAGTCAATTTAGGGATACATAGCAAACCGAAATCTAAGGAAACTACTCAGCCATTAACATGTTTACAATAAGCAAAAGTGTACTGAATAGTAATAAAGAGCAAGAAGAAACTCTATTGAGACTTCTGAAGAAGTCTCCGTGATGAACTGCTTCCTCTGCTCTGCTCCAGACTCCCAATCAGAATAAATCTCAAACTAAGCTAATCTCTCTGTGTTGTATCGTGACAATTGTGGTGTGTCTAAGTGTGTCCTCTCACGTTAGCCAGACTCCCCTTTTATAACAAACATAAATCTATCTTTAATCTAGATAAAGAGCCGCTATCTGAAAGATAGAATAACAGATAAATAAAGATAGAATAACAACTCCGTTATTTCCGAAGCAAATCTCTGGCGCTCCGCTTGTATTGGTCCGGGTTTGCAAACAAGTACGCAAACCCAGACCGCGTCTGAAAATAGGCAGAAGGTTCTCGCTTGGGATGGTCCGGGTTTGCAAAGTAGGACACAAACCCGGACCGCGTCTGAAAGTAGGCAGAAGGTTCTGCGATGAGATGGTCCGGGTTTATAAACCCAGCTCCAAACCCGGACCCTCAATACAACACGGCAGTGGTTAATACAAGTCTGGCTTTGACCCTGGTTTGACTTCCCTTGATGCTCCAACCTCTAAAATCTTCATTTAAGCACTTTGTTGAGTATTTTATCCTGAAAACATATCTGAAATACCCTTAAATTAATTTAAATTAATTTAGGGGATTTATTTTATTAAACCTTTAATAATACTATTAAGTATTAAATTATTATATGGAATTATGAATATTAAATTATTATATGGAATTATGAAATTTATTTAGGGGTTTTCTCCTATTTAACCCTAATTATTATATATTATATAGTATTATGAATTTAATAATAAGATTTATAAGTCCATAAATCTTGGGAAAATTTATAAACACTCCAACTATATTATAAAGATTTTAGGAGTGTTGGAACATTGTTTTGAAACATAAAAGTCAATACAAAATTCTAGAACCTTAAGCTTATTAAGCCTTGCTAGAGTTGACTTTTTGAGAATGGTCAACCAGGCCATGAAACCTATACCAATAAATAGGTTATGGAAAACCATAAAGATCGATAAAAGGAACGTCAAAACGGATCATCCTAGCCAAAGTTTGATAGAATGAAGTTTAGAGCCGAAATTTTGAAAAGATGCTGATGTGGCAAGTCTGCTGACTCATCAGGCGCCTCGGGATACGCGCCCAGCACTTAACCAAATTCTATCTCCACGATTTTCGGAACCGACTTTGCCCTAACTTGTGACCTCCATAACTTTCTCATCTTTTGGAATTTTTGAGTGCCGTCTTTTGCATTCTCTTCTCCTTAATCTCCTCTTTGCAACCATAACTCACACTAACCCTAACTCATCCTAAATCAACCGGAAATTCGATCCAAAGTAGCCACCCTGCAAAACCGTAACTGCAGTTTCCAGTTTTTCCCTTCGAATCAGGTAACTTCGTCTAGCCATAACTTCTTTGTTTCTCATCCAAATTTCGTGTTCTTTAGCTCGTTTTAAAGAGCTCTAATCCCTCTACAACTTTCATGTTGATGACCAAATCTAATTCTCAATCATATGGAAGATGTAGACGTCTAAAGTTCTGACCCCGATCTGGTCGCGTTTTGCCCAGAATTTTTCCAAAAACGAGAAGGTAAACTCGTAACCTTCGGGTTTGATTTCTTCTTGTGTGTTGTGAGTTAGAGTGAGTTCTTGTTATCAATGCGTAGAGCTAAGTTTCCTCTTTCGATTAAGCCTTTATACGTATTCTAATTCGATCTAGAACTTAACTTATAGATCCGCAAAGTGAGCTCCTCGAAACATTCAAGTTCGAACAGTTTCCAGAAAAACCGAAATCGAATCCCTTCGATTCGTGCAATTCCGGTAAGTTTCCTTCAAATTCCTTAAACCTTGCTAATCTACATTACATTGTCGGTCAAAAACATGTTTCAATTGCATCAATTACGCTTTAGATTGAGTGAATTTGGGAGAATCGAATTCGAAAACTCTTAAGAACCCTAACCTCGAAATCGAATTCGAAAACCATTGTATACTGCATTATAATTGGGGAAATTGGTCACATTAGAACCGTAATTTAATTTCGGAACCATAGAAACAAGAATCACTCGATTCCGTTCTGTAGATTGGGAGATATTGTCGATTTAGTACTCGACTTCGATTTTGGATTCGAGGAAGAACAGGGGCTTCAGCATCCGTCCGATCTGGACTTAAGGAAATGGACGGCCAAGATTAGATCGTGGATAATAAAGATGTTTTAAGTTTATAAGGTTTCAGAATTTAACTCTAACTTGTTGAATTAATTTAAATACCTTCCCAAAGGTATTTTGACTTGAAATTTTAACCATAGATTCCTTATTTAATCTAGTTTATTTTGATGTAAATTATTATGGTTTTGGAGTTTTTAAACGTAAGTTATGATTTTTTCAAGTTACGGGTTTTCTGGAATTATTTGGCTAAATTAAAAGATATTTTTATGAAATAAAAATTTTATAATATGTCTAAAATGTTAGTTACTGTATATTAAATTTGGGAATTTTTGGGCAATGGTAAAAGGTTTTAAAAATTGTGTTTATGAGTTTTTCATAAGAATAACCTATAATATAAGGGTTTTAATGTAGCCAAAAATTAAAGTATGGTTTGTTAATTAACTTTTAAGCTGGGGAAAATAAGGGAAACTAAATTAACATTTTATAACAGTAAGTTTATAAATGTTTGGGTATTAGTTTTTATGAGAAGTGAAATTATTTACATTTATGTATATATATACTTATATGGTAGATTTAAAAATAGGAACTTATGTTAGAACAAGGAATTTAATTATTTTTACGTTTTATTTATTATATTATATGGGAGTTAATATTTTTAATTTAAACTAAGGAAAATATATATACATATATATTTTTATACATATGTATAAAAGGAATAAAATAGTAACTTAGGTTAAATCAAGGAACTAAATTAATCTACATGTATATTAGTTATATAATATGGTGGTTAATAGACTTAATTGAAACTAAGGAAAATACTTTATTTTATAAACCATATTTCGGATGTAGATACGTGTGAAAGTTAATATAAATAATTAAATGCAATAAAACTACATAAAGAATGTCTTGAATAAATCCTAGTATACATATACGATAAATAAATAAATAAAAGACATAAAATACCTTATAGCAAATAGAATATGACGGAATTAATAAGTTAAACTAAACCTATACATAATACTATTAAAAGATATTGAGCTAGTATTGAATTGTGGTTATGAAATTGAGCTTAAAGAGTTATCTTGGTTTTCTAAGATTTATATAAACCATATTAGAATACATGTGTAATTTATTTGTCAAAGACCATAATGTAAATCTATAATTTGGTTAGGTAATTAATAAGTTGGGACTTAGGAATATTTGTAATTAGATTTTACACAAATAGAACTTACTATATATTATTTTAACTCCTTTTTAACTCTAATTTTTGGCTTTATTTTTCTAAAGTCCCTAAATTTAATTTAATTACACTATAACCCCTTATTCATTTTGGTAATAATTATATACCACCTAAGCTTAAATAAAAGCTTGTAAATGCATAAATAAAATGGCCTAAAATACATGGCCTTATTACAAACATTGTCTTGCAAAATAAATTACACATAAATGTCCCAAAAATACATATAAATTTCGGCCTCACCATATAATTTTCATTTATTTACCAAACTTCCACACAATGTCTTAAATTTGACATTTATGCTTGTTTAATTAGTTATAAAATTTATTAAACCATTCCTTAAACATTTTAAGGTCGAACAAGACCTTATTTTACCTCTTCACTCACGGCAATTAATATACACACACTTAAACTTGTGTTAATGTATCAAGTTAAGGTTTTAAGTGATTTATACCTTGATTTAGCTTAGGTAAAGCCTTGTTTGGGTTCGCCACCTTAAGGAGAAATTCTCCACAGCTTGTTTTACATGTTTTCAACAGAAACCAAGGCCTAGTTAGTCTCCAAGAAAGATCTAACCATAAGAAGTAATTTAATGTAAGATTTAAGGCAAAATCACCTTAAGAATGCAAGGAGAGTTCAAGATGGTTTCGACCTGAATCAAACACACCACAAGGTGTTAGATCTACTATATTGACATAGGAAATAGCTAGATCTCAACAAGCTGCCTTGTTATTAGGTTTTACCTTGGAAAAATGCCTTAAAAGAGGGTATTTCCTTTGGATCTTGGCCATCCTTGCTCCAAATGGCTAACAAACTGATTCCACATGAAAAGGAGAAGAAAATGAGGCTATGACCAAATTTTCACAGCCGAACTTGAAGGGAATCAAAAGTTATGAGCTTAAAGCACATTTTTACCTTAAAATGAGATTTTGAGCAACCTTGGTCTCTAAACTTGTTTCATTCGAATTTGATTGTTGTTATAACCTTAGAACACTGAGAATAAGCCATAGGAACTGATTAGTCACGAGATCTAAGCATAGGTGGTGAAGAGATGAAGAAAAAGAGCCAAAAACAAGCCTTAAACCATTAATTCGAAGCTTAGAAGTTAGGTTTACCTTCCCAACTGAATAAGTTCGGTTGAGAAAGCTTGGGAGAGCTTGGAGGAGCTGCTTCACCGAAATGAATGCAGCTAGGAGAGAGAGAGTGACTAGAATGGCTAATATTTGATTGAAAATGCATTATTGATTAGTTTATTGTCTCATTATTGGAGGTGACTCATCAAAGAGATAAGGAGGGGACATTGGGTCGGCTGATTGAAGAGAAAGGAAGGCTCCCACGAATTGAGGCTTGATTGATCAAATAATGGAGCCTAAAGTGAGTGTATAAACTAATAAAAGGCAAAAGTAGCCTTAATTTAAGGAGACTTATTTAAGTCTTGTTTATTGTATTGGAAGTGACGAAATTTGACTCCCCCAGCCTGTGTATGTCGACCTCATGTGGTCCAAGGGGTCAAACTTTGACCTCTTGACCATTCTTAGTCAATGTTGACTCAAGCGGGCCCCCTTTTAGGGTTTTATTAATATTTTAATATTAAATTTGTAAAAATTTGTAAATTTCTGGAATTAAATTACTAATATCATATAATATGATATTTTATTATATTTAAAGGTATTTATAACCTTTTATCCCATTTAAAACCAATTTAGAAGGCGATTACACAAAAAACGTGCTTTAAGGAGTTTTAGTGCACATTTTGTGTCGCAAGGTGTTTCTGGGCTTGGTTTTCTTTGAAAACGGTTTTGTTGTGTTCCTTACATGATATTTGATCATGGTATCAAAATTTATATCATTTAGAGGTCATTAGATTTTTAAGCTTTCTTAGAGCACCTTTTTGCCCTTTTTGACCCTGAAGCATGAAAGTGCTTGTTCTTTGTGTTGGAGTGTTGCCCAACAATTGTAATATGTTTAGTAATGTGTTAATATGCTTAGGACAAATTTTTAGGTCCTAAGTAGTTCATTTGGGTATTTATTTACTCTTAACAGTCAAAGGGTGCAACATCTTGTTTTATGTTGACCACTGTTGTTCTCAGTTGACTTTTAAGGCATGTTTAGGCCTTAATTAATAGGATTAAATATTTAATCCATGTTTTATAAGTTTGGGGTATTTCAGATATTGTTTAAATACATAATCTTTACATTATGAGATAATAGTATAGTATTCTGAGATGAGTCCATCATAGGTCATAATGCAATGTTTATTCTAAATTAAGAATAAAGGTATTGAGCTTAAGATTATTATTGAAATTCTTAGATTTAATTATATAACATAAACACATTTATGATATAGAGGTCTCAAAAGTCTTTAATGTGAGGATTGTGGTTAAGTATGAATAAAGTGGATAGGAGTGGACAATTAGCAAATGTTAATCGAATACATTCCTTGATCTTACCACCTTGGGCTATACAACGTTCTCAGATAACTCAAAGATTATACATAACATTTAAGTGAGGGCTTAAAAGATAATTGAGACTTTGAAATAAGAGTAAGGAGTTTATTTAAGCGTAACCTAGGCTACAAGTGATTGATGATAGATTACCTTTAATATTCTTCAGAGTACTGTTGATTGTTTGCGCAAGTTGATTAGAACTGCTACAGCGTTACCCAGGTACGATTTCTCGTACTCAGCTTGTTGTGTTTTGGACTCTATGGAATGTTTTGTACGATTTCTCGTACTCCGATATTTTTGCTGATTGACTTGTGCAATGTTTTGGAAAACACTAACTGAGTTTAAGAGGAATTTCTAAAAGGAATTGGTTGTGTGACTAACTCAGCTTGTGTGACTAACTGAGCCTTGAATGTGAAACTTACATGGGTATTGGTTCCTTTTATTTGGTTGTTCCATTAGGCATTGACTACTTAGGGTTTACGCTTCTGCACTCTGTAGGACTGAGTGTTTTGGTATTGCTCTGGGTAGTTGGTGATCTGGTGGGAATTTGGAAAAGATCAACTTTGGTAAATTCTTCTTTGACTCTGGATATCGTTTCATCCATGAGCTGGTTCTTGAGGTTTCGACGTGCGCGCGTCTTCAATGGTAACAGCAGGGGGCTGTATATCCCTCGCCCATAGGGGCATTGATATTTAACAGCAGGGGGCTGTATATCCCTCGTCCATCAGGACATTTTTAATCTGACAGCAGGGGGCTGTATATCCCTCGTCCATACGGACATTTATATCTGGCGGTGGGGGCCATCTCTCCCAATTGGTATTATTCCATTCTTGAGTTATTGGTTCTTGGATCTATCTTATTTTTCCTAGTCCTTTGTGACTATCTGAGTCTTTCTACTCCTAACGGGAATTGGGTTTAACTAAGGCAATGGATGTTCACTAACACATGAGGTGGTTTTGTTTCACTAACTTTACCTTTTCTATTATTTATCTTTATCCTTAACTTGTAATCTTTGGCTTGGTGATTTTAAAGTGCCTTGTTTCCCTGCTTTACTTTCAAGAGTTTAATTTCAAGTTACTGTTTATTTTGAGGAGTTATGTTTTAAAGATTGTTTTGGAGAATTGTACCAGTTCCATTCCAGGGAACTGACTCACCCCTCCCGGGATGGGCTGCTTGGTTTCATCTTGCAGGTATAAATTGATTTACAGGTGGCCACGAAGAGCATGAGTGATTGGGATGGGATTAGGCTTATGGAGAGTGAATGTATTTTATTATGGTTATGTTAATGTTAAGTTTTCTTGAAGTTCAGACCGTAACTTAGTTAGTTGTAATGGTTGTAATTGGTGAGGTTGGTACCGGGTGTTTGGAGCCCGATGGTCTGTAGCACCTTTAGTTTATTTTCCGCTGTTGTTTTATTATTATAGGGGTGTTACAGAAAGTGGTATCAGAGCGTAGTTACGCTCTGAACCCGAGAAAACAAGCCGAGTGAAATACTTAGATTATAGGTGCACTTAAAACTGGGGAACTGGGGTAGAATTGGGAAGTGAGGACTCCAGTAAGGCACGACTCCTAACCCTTTTTGGAATTGAGAACGATTCCTTTACATACTTTTCTTTTGTGAATGTCTGTTGAGTGTGATGTGTTGTTATACCGTTCCAACAATAAACTACAAAATATATATATACAAGTTTGGAACATCCTATATTAAGTACGATAAGATTTTGGTTGAGATAAACCAAATATTAAGCTATTTTTCAAAAGCATACTCATGGAGAATACATTGCTAAAAATGCAATCCTTTAAAAGCTAGTACACAAATTCCTAGAATTTTAAAGAATACTTTTGGTTGAAAACAGTATACAAATAGAACTTTACACAACTAAATTAGTATTGATATTATGTGAAAGTACTTCAACTCCTTTAAAGTTTAAAAATAAATCTCATGAACTACTTGGTATCAATTTATTACCTAAAGATAATGTTTAAGATAAATCTTAAGTCTAGAAAATTATTAAGCTAACAAGAACTAGTAGCGTATTAGAAAAGATCAACATCTGAACTTGTAAAACACATAAAAACTCTATGTTAACTTTAGAAAGAAAACGCATAAACCTAACACCCTACGGGAAGTGCCTGGTGCGACGAACTCCTAGGCTGAAAGTAGTGGGGGTGCACACCCACTTCTAGAAGTTTAGGGGCTAGACAAGCCTTGTCATCTAACTGTAAATAATCTTCTACGCAGGTGATGAATTGTGTTGAACTTGAGGGGAAGTGGTGGTAAGACGTTACCATCATGGAATCTTGAGCTAGGCATATTTCATTACTAGCCACAATGAACAGTTCAAAACTCGTATATTAAGATCCAGTACTAAATTCATGCATGTAAAGAGTTTACGAAGTTAAATCCTTGGTGAAAAAAATACTTACCTATGGAGTGAAAACACATGAGTAATAATAAACTAAATATTATTGAGCCTTAAATACTTGGAGTATTGAGTGTCTAGTGAAAAATTGAGAGTTACTTAAAGATTTGGAAATCCTCATGTTTATTTAGAAGTTTAACCTTATACATAGATAAAATCTTAGAAGTCACACTAAAAGTGATATTTACAAAAGCCACCATTGTCTAAGGGAGTACTAAGATTTAATAATCAGGAGAATACTTACATAGAACAAACCTTAAGAAAAATAATTACCAAGAGTGAGTGAGTTTTCATTAGACTAGCTCATTTGACTTAAAATTTTATATAGAGTCCCTACCTTAAAAAAATATATATATAAATTTTAAGGTAAAGGAATCAGATTTTGGAAGAACTTCCTAAAATTCTGCCTTGGGTGAAGTTATATAATAAGTAAATTTTATAAAGTAAACACTGTATGAATCGTCTAAAATACGATAGTTAATTATAAAAATAATTGAAATTTGAAAAGTCACAGAAAATATTTATCTTATAGAGTTTTAACATATGGTTGACTAATAAACCTTTGAAGATAATTTTGGAAGATTATTGAGGATTATCAAATGATCGGGAATATTATGTTAAACTACTCAAGTACGTTACACCTGGTTTATAGCTTGGTAATATAATTGATATGATAAATGATCATATATGGACATATAATTCGTATCAGTCATTAAATGAATGGATAATAATCATAAGATAAAATTTTATAACCACCAAGGAAATACAATTACATAACAATCAAGAGATACAAATATATGTAACGATCATAGATAAAATCAACGGTGCAGTAAATTCACAACAAAGCTGGTTAATAAGGTGTTGAATTCTTTGAATGTGCCGTTAGTAGCGGTACGAGGGCGTACCTTAGCTCTTTTAAGGGGGATATGCTGGCATACTCCTCCTTCGTTATCTCATCCGGATTATGTCGTTGCATTGTTAGTAAAGGGAGAACAGTATTAGCAGAATGAGAGGTGTTTGTATGTGCTTGGTTTTTACAATATGACACAGTATGTCACTGTTGATTTTCATCATGCTATGTCTTGGTATATCTTGGTTCGTTTTGAGGTTGAGTAATCTCGAGTGGAATGTTGTTATGGAAATGGATGGAAATAAAGGATTGGATTGGTATGGAATTTCATTGGAATTATCATTGTCTTAGCACACCCGAAGCGGTGTGAGTGCCTACTAGTTGATTTTCTTAAACTTCGAGGCGAAGTTTCTTTTAAGGGGGATATACTGAAATACCCCTAAATTAATTTAAATTAATTTAGGGGATTTCTTTTATTAAACCTTTAATAATACTATTAGGTATTAAATTATTATATGGAATTATGAATATTAAATTATTATATGGAATTATGAAATTTATTTAGGGGTCTTCTCCTATTTAACCCTAATTATTATATATTATTATATAGTATTATGACTTTAATAATAAGATTTATAAGTCCATAAATCTTGGGAAAATTTCTAAACACTCCAACTATATTATAAAGATTTTAGGAAGTGTTGGAACATTGTTTTGAAACATAAAAGTCAATACAAAATTCTAGAAACCTTAAAGCTTATTAAGCCTTGCTAGAGTTGACTTTTTGAGAATGGTCAACCCAGGCCATGAAACCTATACCAATAAATAGGTTATGGAAAACCATGAAGATCGATAAAAGGAACGTCAAAAACGGATCATCCTAGCCAAAGTTATGATAGAATGAAGTTTAGAGCCGAAATTTTGAAAAGATGCTGATGTGGCAAGTCTGCTGACTCATCAGGCGCCTCGGGATACGCGCCCAGCACTTAACCAAATTCTATCTCCACGATTTTCGGAACCGACTTTGCCCTAACTTGTGACCTCCATAACTTTCTCATCTTTTGGAATTTTTGAGTGCCGTCTTTTGCATTCTCTTCTCCTTAATCTCCTCTTTGCAACCATAACTCACACTAACCCTAACTCATCCTAAATCAACCGGAAATTCGATCCAAAGTAGCCACCCTGCAAAACCGTAACTGCAGTTTCCAGTTTTTCCCTTCGAATCAGGTAACTTCGTCTAGCCATAACTTCTTCGTTTCTCATCCAAACTTCGTGTTCTTTAGCTCGTTTTAAAGAGCTCTAATCCCTCTACAACTTTCATGTTGATGACAAAATCTAATTCTCAATCATATGGAAGATATAGGCGTCTAAAGTTCCGACCCTGATCTGGTCGCGTTTTGCCCAGAATTTTTCCAAAAACGAGAAGGTAAACTCGTAACTTTCGGGTTTGATTTCTTCTTGTGTGTTGTGAGTTAGAGTGAGTTCTTGTTATCACTGCGTAGAGCTAAGTTTCCTCTTTCGATTAAGCCTTTATACGTATTCTAATTCGATCTAGAACTTAACTTATACATCCGCAAAGTGAGCTCCTCGAAACATTCAAGTTCGAACAGTTTCCAGAAAAACCGAAATCGAATCCCTTCGATTCGTGCAATTCCGGTAAGTTTCCTTCAAATTCCTTCAACCTTGCTAATCTACATTACATTGTCGGTCAAAAACATGTTTCAATTGCATCAATTACGCTTTAGATTGAGTGAATTTGGGAGAATCGAATTCGAAAACTCTTAAGAACCCTAACCTCGAAATCGAATTCGAAAACCATTGTATACTACATTATAATTGGGGAAATTGGTCTCATTAGAACCGTAATTTAATTTCGGAACCATAGAAACAAGAATCACTCGATTCCGTTCTGTAGATTGGGAGATATTGTCGATTTAGTACTCGACTTCGATTTTGGATTCGAGGAAGAACTGGGGCTTCAGCATCCGTCCGATCTGGACTTAAGGAAATGGACGGCCAAGATTAGATCGTGGATAATAAAGATGTTTTAAGTTTATAAGGTTTCAGAATTTAACTCTAACTTGTTGAATTAATTTAAATACCTTCCCGAAAGTATTTTGACTTGAAATTTTAACCATAGATTCCTTATTTAATCTAGTTTATTTTGATGTAAATTATTATGGTTTTGGAGTTTTTAAACGTAAGTTATGATTTTTCAAGTTACGGGTTTTCTGGAATTATTTGGCTAAATTAAAAAGATTTTTTATGAATAAAAATTTTATAATATGTCTAAAATGTTATAGTTACTGTATATTAAATTTGGGAATTTTTGGGCAATGGTAAAAGGTTTTAAAAATTGTGTTTATGAGTTTTTCATAAGAATAACCTATAATATAAGGTTTTTAATGTAGCCAAAAATTAAAGTATGGTTTGTTAATTAACTTTTAAGCTGGGGAAAATAAGGGAAACTAAATTAACATTTTATAACAGTAAGTTTATAAATGTTTGGGTATTAGTTTTTATGAGAAGTGAAATTATTTACATTTATGTATATATATACTTATATGGTAGATTTAAAAATAGGAACTTATGTTAGAACAAGGAATTTAATTATTTTTACGTTTTATTTATTATATTATATGGGAGTTAAATTTTTAATTTAAACTAAGGAAAATATATATACATATATATTTTATACATATGTATAAAAGGAATAAAATAGTAACTTAGGTTAAATCAAGGAACTAAATTAATCTACATGTATATTAGTTATATAATATGGTGGTTTAATGACTTAATTGAAACTAAGGAAAATACTTTATTTTATAAACCATATTTCGGATGTAGATACGTGTGAAAGTTAATATAAATAATTAAATGCAATAAAACTACATAAAGAATGTCTTGAATAATCCTAGTATACATACGATAATAAATAATAAATAAATAAAAGACATAAAATACCTTATAGCAAATAGAATATGACGGAATTAATAAGTTAAACTAAACCTATACATAATACTATTAAAAGAATATTATATGAGCTAGTATTGAATTGTGGTTATGAAATTGAGCTTAAAGAGTTATCTTGGTTTTCTAAGATTTATATAAACCATATTAGAATACATGTGTAATATTATTTGTCAAAGACCATAATGTAAATCTATAATTTGGTTAGGTAATTAATAAGTTGGGACTTAGGAATATTTGTAATTAGATTTTACACAAATAGAACTTACTATATAATTATATGAATAAATGTAATACTTTTACATCTAAAGTTCTTAAATATAAACAATAATAAAATAAATAAAATACTTTTACATCTAAATGTGAGGTGGATTAGTAAGTCAAGATTTAATCATTTTAACATTTATGGTATTGGAATATAACTTAATGTTTTAAGATAAAATCATTAAAAGGGTTATGATAAAAACTATATTAAACTATGATTTGGAAATTTATCTAAATCATAATCCTTAAGTTTTCTGGCATTAGATAAGCCATGAAATACATTTATAACATTTATTACCAATACTTAGGATGTGAGTTTACAATTAAGTGAGGTATTTAGTAGTTAGAATTGATAGAGGTTTATAAATAGGAATTTGATACTTAAAACCTTTGAACCTTTTGTTAGATAAAACTAAGTTACATCAGATATTATATTGATATACTTTACGGTAATGGGAATTAATGATAGGTTATTTGAATATAAAATATGAGAATTTTCATATAATTAACAATTTCGCTTACGAACCAGAATTAATTCTTTGATACATTCTACTCTATGTAGATATATTGTCCATCCTAACTACAATAAAGGGAATTAATTTATTAAGTTATTCCTTTGAAACCTTAGGCTTTGTAAAATAATTTAAAACGTATTTAAGGCTTAAGTTATTGAAGTTTAGTACAAAGGATTATACATAGTCTATAGAGTGTATGTGTGTAAAAATAAAACATTTAGGAGATTAAAGGTAAGTAAGGATACATAAAAGGTTATATTTAAACACCTTATTATATAGGTAATAATTAAGCAAATAATGTACCTTGTGAATACTAAATGTAAGAGTTCGATAAGTCTAAGTTAACTATAATATAGTTGTTTCAATATGAGAGGTAATTCAACATCTTATGGCAAGATTATTAGACAGTTATAATAGGAAGTCATTCTGAACTAAGGATATGATAATTGAGTTTAGTGGCTTAATTAAGTTATAATAAATTGTATCTACAACATTATGATTCCAATATACAAGATGTAGATCTTAATTAAGTTAAGGGAAAGACTTAATCATAATGGGTTGTCTAGTAGATATTGTTTAAATACATAATCTTACATTGTGAGATAATAGTATAGTATTCTGAGATGAGTCCATCATAGGTCATAATGCAATGTTTATTCTAAATTAAGAATAAAGGTATTGAGCTTAAGATTAATTGAAATTCTTAGATTTAATTATATAACATAAACACATTTATGATATAGAGGTCTCAAAAGTCTTTAATGTGAGGATTGTGGTTAAGTATGAAAAAGTGGATAGGAGTGGACAATTAGCAAATGTTAATCGAATACATTCCTTGATCTTACCACCTTGGGCTATACAACGTTCTCAGATAACTCAAAGATTATACATAACATTTAAGTGAGGGCTTAAAGATAATTGAGACTTTGAAAAAGAGTAAGGAGTTTATTTAAGCGTAACCTAGGCTACAAGTGATTGATGATAGATTACCTTTAATATTCTTCAGAGTACTGTTGATTGTTTGCGCAAGTTGATTAGAACTGCTACAGCGTTACCCAGGTACGATTTCTCGTACTCAGCTTGTTGTGTTTTGGACTCTATGGAATATTTTGTACGATTTCTCGTACTCCGATATTTTTGCTGATTGACTTGTGGAATGTTTGGGAAAATGCTAACTGAGTTTAAGAGGAATTTCTAAAAGGAATTGGTTGTGTGACTAACTCAGCTTGTGTGACTAACTGAGCCTTGAATGTGAAACTTACATGGGTACTGGTTCCTTTTATTTGGTTATTCCATTAGGCATTGACTACTTAGGGTTTACGCTTCTGCACTCTGTAGGACTGAGTGTTTTGGTATTGCTCTGGGTAGTTGGTGATCTGGTGGGAATTTGGAAAAGATCAACTTTGGTAAATTCTTCTTTGACTCTGGATATCGTTTCATCCATGAGAGTTCTTGAGGTTTTGACGTGCGCGCGTCTTCAATGGTAACAGCAGGGGGCTGTATATCCCTCGCCAATAGGGGCATTGATATTTAACAGCAGGGGGCTGTATATCCCTCGCCCATAGGGGCATTGATATTTAACAGCAGGGGGCTGTATATCCCTCGTCCATCAGGACATTTTTAATCTGACAGCAGGGGGCTGTATATCCCTCGTCCATACGGACATTTATATCTGGCGGTGGGGGCCATCTCTCCCAATTGGTATTATTCCATTCTTGAGTTATTGGTTCTTGGATCTATCTTATTTTTCCTAGTCCTTTGTGACTATCTGAGTCTTTCTACTCCTAACGGGAATTGGGTTTAACTAAGGCAATGGATGTTCACTAACACATGAGGTGGTTTTGTTTCACTAACTTTACCTTTTCTATTATTTATCTTTATCCTTAACTTGTTATCTTTGGCTTGGTGATTTTAAAGTGCCTTGTTTCCCTGCTTTACTTTCAATAGTTTAATTTCAAGTTACTGTTTATTTTGAGGAGTTATGTTTTATAGATTGTTTTGGAGAATTGTACCAGTTCCATTCCAGGGAACTGACTCACCCCTCCCGGGATGGGCTACTTGGTTTCATCTTGCAGGTACAAATTGATTTACAGGTGGCCACGAAGAGCATGAGTGATTGGGATGGGATTAGGCTTATGGAGAGTGAATGTATTTTATTATGGTTATGTTAATGTTAAGTTTTCTCGAAGTTCAGACCGTAACTTAGTTAGTTGTAATGGTTGTAATTGGTGAGGTTGGTACCGGGTGTTTGGAGCCCGATGGTCTGTAGCACCTTTAGTTTATTTTCCGCTGTTGTTTTATTATTATAGGGGTGTTACAATATCAAATTGATCATTGGAGACAAATATAACAATAAAGAGTAAATAAAGCATTACGGAGGGAAGTTAATGTCATAATGTAGAAAATTAAGCATGAATTAGTCTAGTAAACTTAGACAAATTCCTGACTTATCAACTACGACAGTGTCATTCACGGTCCTTGTTTATTGGAAACAGGGGTGTCTCAGTCGGTGCGGTAACGTTAGTTGTATGACCACCGGACTGGATCTAAATCGTGTATCGATGTTCTAGATTGCTAACGCTCAAACATGATTTAAGGTGTATTATCTTCACTCGTTAATACAATGTTGAGATGAAGTATGATATTAATTATCATTATACTTGGTGCTTTTCGCACTAGTATCTATTATTCCTTTAAGATATATAGTTATAAGTGCACGAGGAGAATTCTTGTAATCCCGTGTCTCCCGGTGTTTTGTTCCGGAGTAGGTATTTAATTGAAATATTTGTTATGTACTTCTCACTGATATATATTGTGCTTTCCGTGTGTCGGTTTCGCAACATTCTTTGTATGGTTCGCCCCGTTTATTAGGAGAGTCCATTGTTATAATTGAAGTGGGGTTCCACCACGCGTAGTAACCAAGTGGCTAGCGAAGGGTACATGCCACCTGTGGAGACAACAGAAGAGTCTCCTACCGACCCCAACGATCGGACCCTAACGTCCGGAGAACCATTCTTTGGTTAACCTGGAGGAACGATAAGCCATATGGTCTCCCCGCCTCCGAAGCAAAGCGAAGCAAGCCTCTCTCCGATAGATTGAAAGTAACTATTCGACAAAAGGAATAAATCATAGGAAAACCTTGTATATTGAAGAATATTCTAGAATAGTGTAGGCCCACAGAGACGGTTATACTCTATAGGGAGGTCTATAAATAAGAGTCATAAGCTGTAATTCGACAGGCTTTAATCAATACATCACTTGGCATTCTCTTTGCAACTTCAGTCTAAGTAGGAGTTCCATACCATTTCATTTGGCGCCGTCTGTGGGAAACGAACGTCGTAAGACAACCGCGATCCAATCCACAGAGTCACGTTTCTTGTCTCTCGTTCGACCATGGCACCACGATCAAGCAAAGGGAAGGGGGAAATGGCTGCAATCGGAGAAAGCTCGTTCTCAAAGGAAGTCCTCACCGATCTAATGAGGAGTTTTGCGCAGGAGTTAATGAGAAGATCGCTGAAAGCAACGAACGGTTCCAACAAGAGCTGACGGATAGAGATCTAGAGCATCAGAAGAAGATCGATGAAATGGCGAGCGTAATTGAGAACCTGAAAGCGAAGAGCGGATCAAAGAGTGAAGAAAGCCGGAAAGAGAAGTCACCACCAAAAGATGCAGAGGAAGACCTCGTCGACATGTCGCTGTATCCCTTCACCGAAAATATTCAGAAGGCGAAGCTCCCACCGTTCTTTGTCGCTCCGACAATAGAGAAGTACGATGGAACCGGGGATCCCGCTCAACACATCAAGAAGTTCATCTTCGCGATGAACACTCAAGGAATCAGCTCCCAGGCACTCTGCAATTTGTTTCCGGGAACACTCGCTAAAAGAGCTCTAAATTGGATCTCCTCTCGGAAACCACAATCCATCTCAAGCTTCAAACAGCTTACAGAGGAATTTCAACTTTACTTTGCAGCGAGTAAAAAGATCCAGAAAGATACGATCGAACTGATGGACATCAGGCAGAGAAGGGGAGAGACGGTGAAGGAGTACAGCGAGCGCTTCCATAAGCAAGTGGCTGAAGTAGACGATGTGGATGAGAAGATACTGGTGAAAGCTTTCGGGAATGGATTGGCAAATCCAAGATTGGCAGGGAAAATTGCTACCAAAGCACCACAAACTCACGGAGAGTTAGCAGAAATGCTGCACGATTTCTTGAAATCGGAGATTGCGGAAAATAAGGCAAAAGAATTGGCCAATAGTTTCAGGCTGGCTAACGAGAAGAAGCAAGGAGGAGCGCTGTCTGTTGGCGCGAGTTATGGGGAGACGTCTGCTTCGAAACCTTGGGGAGCAAGGTACAGGCCGTATGGGAAGGATCCAGTCACGACTTCCCATACTGGAGGCAAGACGACATATGGAGCAAAAGTTATTACTATCGCTCCAGGAAGGTACGCAGCCGCGGTAAGGGAAGGCTATCTTCCGCCCCCTAAGAAGCCTGCCTCAGGAGAGAACATGTTGGCGTATTGTGAATTCCACGGGCACTTCAACCACAGAACGACCAATTGTGTACATTGTCAAGAGAACTGAACAAAATCGATGAGCAAAAGAGGAAACAAGAAAAGCAGAGACAGGAAGCTTCCAAACAGCAAAAGAATAACAACGACTACCAAAACCGATCTCGTTACGGGCATAACGGAGGTGGCATGAGGAATGAGGATCACCCCGAGTTAGACCATAGCAAATCTTTCGATTTTGGGGTCATAACTGGTTTGTTCTCAGAAAAGGGGCCATTCACGGCAAAAGAAAAGAAAAGGCACGTACACGAAGTCCATGAGAAGCTACCGGAGAAGAAATCCAAAAAAGGGAACCCTTACCGCCTATCTACTTCACGGAGGAAGACGAGGTGGGAGTTTACTATCCCCATAATGACCCTCTCGTCATTCGGGCTCAAATCAATGATAGGATGGTAGGAAACATCCTTGTCGACAGCGGAGCGGGAGCAAATGTGATCTCCCTTGCGGCGTTCCGGAAACTGGAAATCCCGGACGAAAAGGTCAAACCATTTACTGCTACTTTCGGAGGGTTCATCGGAGGAATCACAGCTCAGGCCAACGGAAGTGTCGATGTCACAATGACGTTGGGCCAAAAGGATGACCGGAGAACAGAGAAAATAACCTTGTACATCATGCGAGATCTGTCCGGGTACAACATCTACTTGGGGCGACCCGGGATCAATGCTTTCGGAGCTGTTTGTAGCACCTATTATCTCAAGCTCAAATACTTGACGAGGGGCGGAAGGTTGGTATCCATCCCCGGAAGCCAGAAAACAGCAAGGGTGTGCGAAGTCCGGATCACCGAGGACTTTCCGGAAGAGGACGTAGTCAAAGAGGTCGGCTCCAGTCGAGAATACGGAGAGGGAGAGGCCAGAGCACGGATGCCTGGAGAAACCTCAGAGAAGGTAGTGGTACCGGCGGAACAACCAAAAGAGGTACCCCTGAATACCGATCCTTCTAAATTTTTCAAAATTGGGAATGCTTTTCACCATGATGAGCAGATTCGCTTAATGAGATTTTTGGAAAAAAGAAGAAAGACGTTCGCTTGGAGTCCAAAAGACATGCCCGGAGTGGACGCCAGCGTTATCCAGCATAGCCTGAACGTCGATCCGAAGTTTCCTGCCATCCGACAGAGGAAGAGGATTGTAGGAAGAGAAAGGGACGAGGCTGCCCGGGCGGAGGTCGAAAGGTTGCTGGAAGCCGGTTTTATTAGAAAAGTTTTTTATCCAAATGGCTATCGAATGTAGTTTTGGTTAAAAAGGCAAACGGAAAATGGAGGATGTGTGTGGATTTCACAGATTTGAATAAAGCTTGTCCGAAAGATTTCTACCCTTTACCTTCCATAGATAAGCTCGTAGCGGCAACAGCGCAGAGTAGCGTGATGAGCTTTTTAGATGCGTTCTCTGGGTATAACCAAATAATGATGAACAAAAATGACCAAGAGAAAACATCTTTTGTCACCTCGACCGGTATTTTTTGCTACAAGGTCATGCCGTTTGGATTAAAAAATGCAGGGGCAACTTTTCAGCGAATGATTGACGAAGTATTCCGGGAACAGTTGTCCCGAAATGTGGAGGCATATGTGGATGATATAGTAGTGAGGAGCGATTCTATAGCCCAGCACATGGAAGACCTTGAGGAAACCTTCAATACCCTGGATAAATACAAGATCAAGTTAAATCCTGAAAAATGCGTCTTCGGGGTCACTCAAGGAAAGTTTTTGGGGTTTATAGTCGGGCAGAGAGGAATTGAGGTTGATCCGGAAAAAACTCAAGCAGTTCTCAATCTTCCGCAGCCAAGAAACATCAAGGATGTGCAAGCCCTGAATGGAAGGCTCACTGCTTTAAGTAGATTTTGCTCCAAGCTTCAAGAAAAGTCTATCCCATTTTTTAATGTCCTCCGGAAAAATAAAAAGTTCCAGTGGGATATGGAGTGTGTAGACGCCTTCGAGCAAATCAAGAAAATGCTTCAGGAACTTCCGAAGCTTGGTGTTCCGTCTCCAGGCCAGGATTTATTCCTATATCTGTCAGTTTCGGAATGGGCGGTGGCAGCGGTCCTAGTCATGGAAGAGGAAAAGAAGGAAATCCCTGTCTATTTTACCGGAAAGATCTTAACTGCCGCGGAAACAAGATACTCTAATATCGAAAAAGTTTTGTTTGCTCTGGTGATCGCATCCAGGAAACTGAAACCATACTTCCAGTCGCACCGAATCACCGTCCGAACCAATTAGCCCTTAAACAAATCACCAATAACCCGAACGCCTCCGGAAGAATGATTACTTGGACGGTAGAGCTTACTCAGTTTGAAATCCATTATGTTCCTCGGACAGCAATAAGAGCCCAGGCCCTGGTTGATTTCATCACCGAGGCAAGTTTCTTCCGTCAAGAGGAGCGGGAAGTCCCGTACAAGATGTGGGTGGATGGAGCTAGGTGTAAAACCGGAGCGGGGGTTGGGGTTGTAATCCAGACCCCGATGGAAGGAAAATGAATCATGCGGTAAGATTGGAATTTGAAGTAAACAATGAAGCAGAATACGAGGCGTTAATACAGGGGCTGGAAATAGCCTGTGCTCTAGGGGTGATAGAGCTGGAAATACAATATGATTCCTTGCTTGTGGCAAGACAAAGTGAGAACATCTTCGAAACAAAGGAGGAAAAACTGAAACTCTACTTGATAAAGGTACAGATCTAAGAGCAGATTTTCAAAATGCAACCTCCGACACTATCCAGACCAAAATTTGGAGGCCGATGTACTGGCTAAATTAGAGTATAGCGGAAGGGATACCGGCGGAAGTCCAGCTACAGTTACAGAAATTCTCGAGTATAGGAAAGACGGAAACAATGGCAGTTGAAATGACCGATTTAAGTGAATCATGGATGACCCCCATTGTCCGGTACATCCAGCAAGGGACACTATCGGAGGAAGAAAAAGAGGCCAAAACAATAAAAAGAAGGGCAGCATCGTTCTTTTTTGAAAATGGCCAGCTGTACAAGCGATCTTTTGGCAGACCATCACTGAAGTGTGTGACAGAGAGTCAAGGACTAGAGCTTGTCAGCGAAGTACATGACGGGGTGTGCGGCAACCACCAAGGAGGAAGGGCGGTAATGCATAAAATTTTAAGGATGGGTTACTTTTGGCCGGCAATCCAAAAGATGTGCGGAGACTATGTTAAAAAATGTGCATAGTGCCAGTTACACGGTCTAAGGGTTGGAAACCCACCTGCGGAAATGAAGTCTATTACCTCCTCGATCCCTTTTGCGAAATGGGGATTGGATATCGTCGGACCATTTCCAGAGGCTTCTCCCGGAAGGTATAGATACTTGTATGTGGCGGTAGACTACTTCACCAAATGGGTAGAAGCTCTTCCGGTAGTAAGTATAACTGCACGAAAGACAAAGGAATTTGTTTGGAAGAACGTCGTGTGTCGGTTTGGCATCCCGAGGGTAATCATAACGGACAACGGCGCACAATTCAATTGCAAAAGCTTTAAGGAATTTTGCGAGGAATGGAAGATTAACTTAAGATTTGCGTCTGTAGCTCATCCACAAGCAAATGGCCAGGTTGAAAATACTAATGGGCAAATCGTGAAAGCTCTGAAAAGAAAGTTGGAAGGAAAAAGAGGAAGGTGGGCGGAGGTACTACCGCAAGTCCTGTGGGCTAACAGAACGACTGTCAAAGGGCCAACCGGAGAAACCCCTTATAGATTGACATACGGACTAGAGGCGGTAGTACCGGCGGAAATTATGATACCGTCAAAAAGGATCGAAGGGTACGAAGAAGAAGAGAACGACGAAGGCATCCGAGATGAGTTGGATGTCTTGGATGAAAAACGGATGATCGCTGATTTAAAAAATCAAAATGACAAATTGAGAATTGAACGTCATTTCAATAAAAGGGTAAGAGAACGGTCTTTCTCCGCGGGTGACTTGGTACTTCGGGAGGTAAAACAACCAGCGAAATTGCAACCTCAGTGGGAAGGCCCGTATATCGTTCAGGCTAAGATAGGTCGAGCATCTTATAGGCTCCAAAATGTGGACGGAAGTGATCTGCCACATTCCTGGCACGCTGAATGCCTCAAGAAGTTCTATGTATAATATCTTTTTTCGGATACAAGTTAATGAATTGTTTGTTAAAAGTGCAGGAATAATCTCATATGGATGTCCGAAGATCTTACAAGCAGTAGCAATGAAGCGTTTTACCTGACAATCTCAGTTGTCTTGTTTTCGAAACATTTTACTCGCCGGTAATGGTGTATAAAGTTTTCGGACAAAAACAAAAACGTTGCAAAAACAATTTTTCTCTTACTCAAAGACAAGGAACAAAGAGTTTTAAGAAAAGAAAAGAAAGACAAAGAATGTAACCGGTGATCTCACCATTAGCGATGGTAGAGTGTTTTGTATCCGACGATATACCATCAACGATGGTAGTGTATTTCATCCGACGATCTCGCTGTCTTACTGCCAGTAGAGTGTTAAACCGACGATCTCACTGTCTCGAAGTCGGTAGAGTGTTAAATCGACGATCTCACCATGTGTACAGTGGTAGAGTGTGAAAGTGTAACTAAAAGGTTACCGAAAAGAAATCTTCACAAAAGTGAAAAGCAGTTTAAAGATTCTACATTAACAAAAGTCTCCGACTTTCGGGAGACCGGTCGCTCTGGTCATGCCCGAAAGATCTGGCTGATCTACTTAAAAAGGGGGATGTGATTTACAAAGCAAAAGTACCCCGGAACAAAGTATATGATGACTGTAACAAAAACTTTAAAGAAAAAATAGTTTATGATGCAGGCCCTGCAGGATCTTCCGCAAGCTTCTCGGATTCTTGTGTCCGCTTCTGAAGGGTTGAGGTGCTTCCTCCGGAGTCTTCCTTGTTCTCACCTACCGGGGTAAGGGCAGCATCACTTCGGGCCCGCACAATAGCTGATCCCATAAAAGATGGGGCAAAGCATGTATTCCCCGCGGGCCGTGAGAACCTCGCCAGCTCCTCATGATATCCGGTGAATGAGCAAGAGCTTCAAACTTTAGGCTTTCGTAAAGCGCTTCATCCACGGATTGTTGCTTCTCGGAGAAGAACTCCGATACAATTTGTTGGCTCTCCTCGGCAAGTTTACGGCATTGAGAAGAGAGTGTCTCTTTAAGACCTGAAACAGTACGGTCCTTCGTTTGGAGTTCCGACTGCGTCTCTTTGAGAGCCCCCTTTAACTTCGCAACCTGGCTCTCATAGGATAGGGAAAGACTCCAGTATCGTTCCCTCTCCAACTCCGAAGTAATTAACGAAGCTTTAAGTCCAGACACCTTTTTAAGCCCAAAGTCGGAACTTCTGGCGGCCTCCGATGAAGGACTTGGATTTTCTGCATAAAATACAAAGGATTAGCAGGATAACATGAAAGAAAAGGAAAAAATGGAAGCTTTTGATGATATGAAGATTACCGGAAGCCTTCTTTTTCTGAGCTTCCAACTCTTCCTCAAGCTCTTTAATTCAGAAAGTTGTCTGCGCAAGCTTTTCCCTCTCCGTTTCAAGGCTAGCTTGGAGATCATTCTATTTAGCCTTAGCCGCTTGCAAGAGTTGGTTCTGTTTTTCCAACTCCGATTCGAAGGAAGACCGAAGATCCTTAGTAGATCTCCGGATCACTTCAGCAACCTACCGCACATCTTCAGTTTCCTCTTCCAACACCCACCTCTGATCATCAAAAGAAGCCTACAACCTATTGATAGCATCCTCTTGGTCGATGGATGCAGTTTCTTGAAGTTCCTCCCGGAGGGCGGCCTTTTCAGGCTCAAATTGAGCCTGTGCTCGTGTAAGGATTTCTTGAGCCTAGGCCTTTTCTTCATCAGCAGCTTTCTTGTATTTCTCTGCACGGGCCTTGTAAGAGCGAAGGGCTTGAGAAGAGTATTGAGACTGGGTCTCAACGCATTGAGCCATCGCCATGGCCTAAAAAGCAAGAATATTAGAATCGAAAACAGAAGGTATTACAAGGTAAATGTATATAAAGAAGTCAAACCTGAATTAAGGCACTCCAGAGGCGGTCAAAAGCCTCTCTCTTCGGAAGAGAGTGGCGGACGATAGCGTCAGAGCTACCCTCCCCGATCCGGAGTTTTTGTTTCAATGGAGTCGGATGAGAAGCAGGGGCAAAAATGCCGTTATCATTTTTGGCCATCTCCGCAGCAGTAGACCAGAGGGTCTTGTAACCCATTCCATGAACGTATGGAATGCAAGGAATCGGGTTTCCGGTGATAGCCCCAGTCCGGTTTTGAAGAAGGGCCGCAGATCGAAGGATCAACTCACGATGGAGGAGAGGATCTGTCGCCCGCATGCTTGCTCCTAGCTCCGGACTGAGGAGCCTCCTGAGAAGGGGCGTCGGACGATTCCGAGGAAGAGCTTCCCTCCGCACTACCCTCGGCAATGCCTTTGCCTTTACCGGGTGGAATTTCATGAGCCTTTCTTCCCTCCGGGGCGCCACCTTCCTTTATTACAACACCGCGCACGGGTCGACGCGCCCGTTCAGGCTCAGGGTCTACGGAGGGCGGAGCAGCAGCTACAAGAGGCAAAATCATAAGAAATCAAACAAGTACAAAGTAAAAGCAAAAAAGGAAAAAGGCTGTGGAAAGGTATACCGGTGGAAAAAATGGAATCGGTATTTTGAGTTAAAGCTTCATCTACGCAAAAAAAGCCATGCAGATCAGGGAAGAGGGATGATATGGGAGTTAAATCCACATCTTTTTTAACTCCACCCGGACTGCAGGCGGGAGTGGACACGGGAGTACCTGTTTCCGAAGGGACAGTAGCGAGGGGACCGGTGGAACCAGTTTCGGTAACAAGCTTTTCCCTTCGTACTAATTTTATTTTTGACTGATCAACTTTTCTGGGCCCCTCGGGGGCTTTCCTCTTAGTGCTAGTGGTTTTGCTACCAGAGGGACTACGAACTTTCCCACCGGAAGGAGCAGGGAGGGCTCCTTTTTTCTCTTTGGTGGGCCTGTAATCAACAAGCTCCCAGTTGTACCGGAGGGAGAATTTCCCGCCCGATTGAACAAAAGCTGCGGTACAAGGAAAAAGTAAGAAAAACATCTAAAAAACTAACAAAGAAAGAAGGCACACAGGAAAAACACGTACGGTCAATCTTCGTCCGAGTTTTGTTTAACTTCTCTTCGGAGAGGAAGAAGGTGATGGGATGGAGCGCTGATGAACTCAGCTTCTTAAGTATGTCTCCAATTGGAGACGAATTTGCGGAAGAGGGTAGCGGAGCGGCAAGCTGCCCCTTAGCTATGTCTCCGATATGGGAGACTCCGATAAAAGTCCCCCTCGGCGGATAAAAAACAAACCAGTTGGAGGACCAGCCGCTCTCCAGGCTCACACGCTTGAAAAAGGAGTACCCGGACACGGCCAAGACGGAGATGTCCTCCTCCGTAGTAGTGGTGTTCACCCTGGTTGTAAAGAAATTTACAAACTCCCGCGCATCGGGAGTAATATCGTTCTCCGCACAGATGGTGAGGAAGGCGTGCAGACAGCCTAAGGCGTTGGGATTCAGGTGGGCAAGAGTACATCGCCGACGCGAAAGGAAACCAAGAACAAAAGGGTGCGGGGGAAAACGCAGGCCACGGTGAAGATGCTCCCGATACACCACGAAACCATCCCCGAAGTAGTTAAAAGGATGCGCCGTCGGCTCCGGCACGCGAATCTTCGACCCCAGTGGGACTTGCACACCTCTCATAAGTTTTTTCAAATCTTTCACAGAAAGACTGGAACCGGTGCCCTGGCGAGGGTAGTCCCTGCCGATATCTTCGACAGGAATGGCAGAACCTTCTACGACGCAGTTTTCCCCGTCGGTAAAAAGTGTCGATCCCGCCGGCGCCAGGGCGGAAGAGTTTGGGTTTGACAGGTCCATTACGAACAGAGAAAGCCAAAAGATTCAGGCGAGCGAGAAGCAGGGAAGGGCGTGAAAGAGAGAAGATGCAAGAGCGGAAAACAGGGAATTGCGAAGTGGGAAGAGAAGAAGAAGAAGAATGACCATCGTATAAGCGAGAAAGCGAAAGATCGAGGTCAGGAGGCAAGGAAGAAAGCGGAGGAAAAATGCGTGAAAACTCAGAGAAGTTTGAAAGTTTGAAAAAGTAGAGGGAAGAGAAGAAAGGAGGAGAATGGGCTTAAATAGGCGGAAATTGGGCACGCTCTACCAAAACGTAATCATCGCCTACTACTGCAAGCGTGTCAGGGAAGGTAGCTTCAGAAGACGAGGAGGCGACAGTTGAAGCAAGGCACGTTGCTGAGCCTCCGGTAGATCTCCAACGGTAGGAAATCCAAACAAAAGGGAACAACTCCAAGACCTCTTTCCTTTTCTCTTAAAAAAAAGAGGTCTTGTGGGACTAGGAGGAGTGGAGCAGAACACCAAAATTTAAAAACGAAGAGAGAGAAACAACGAAAAGATCTTTCCTTGCAGAACAAGAAAAGAATTTCCTTGGGATGAATGATGAAGTGGGATTCCACCACGCGTAGTAACCAAGTGGCTAGCGAAGGGTACATGCCACCTGCGGAGACAACAGAAGAGTCTCCTACCGACCCCAACGATCGGACCCTAACGTCCGGAGAACCATTCTTTGGTTAACCTGTGGAGGAACGATAAGCCATATGGTCCTCCCCGCCTCCGAAGCAAAGCGAAGCAAGCCTCTCTCCGATAGATAGATTGGAAGTAACTATTCGACAAAAAGGAATAAATCATAGGAAAACCTTGTATATTGAAGAATATTCTAGAATAGTGTAGGCCCACAGAGACGGTTATACTCTATAGGGAGGTCTATAAATAAGAGTCATAAGCCATGTAATTCGACAGGCTTTAATCAATACATCACTTGGCATTCTCTTTGCAACTTCAGTCTAAGTACGAGTTCCATACCATTTCAATAATCATATTGTGTCCTGCACTGTTTGACATCCCGTACGGGTATGTTCTTGGCAGTTGAGGTATTTTCCTCTGGTATATTTATATCTGCTGTATTTCATGTTGTTCACAGGGAATGTAATTGTATATTTATGAGTTCCCATGTGGGGTTGTAGTTTGAACTTAGTATTATTTTGGAGCGGTCTTTTAACAGTCTAGGTTGTTGTATAGCCTGTCATCCATCTTATTTATCATCATTGTGTTCAATGTGAGTTTTACTCATCTGTGTTTGCGAATGTATTCATTCTAATAGTTGTTTGTAATGGTCGCTTCCGTGCGCACCATATCTCAGTCGATTCGACGGTTATATTTATTGTGGGTTTACCTTAAGGTTTTGGGAATCCGCTAGTGTACTAGCTTTGTCTTTATTGTATATTAGATAATAGTGAAATTGTGTTCAACCTCTTTTCGGTTAAGAACGTACCACTGTCTTAATTTGGAAATACATGATTATGATACCATTTATGGTTGTTGTATATATTTTCTATTTGGAGAGTAGTTCTCTATTTGCCCCTTTACGGGTGATGATTTTAATCATTAAGTAGTTCCTTCTGAGTATTTGAATTGAGTTAATGTAAATGGTTATTGAACCTTTTGGGTATTATATTTTCATTCACCCATTTATTGGGTATTCTTGCTTGTCATTAAGTTGACTATCCGCTTTGTCCACTTTCAGGAGGTTTTTTTTTTCCTTTAAAGGTTATTGTGTGTTAGTCATTCCTTTGCGGAGTTATGACTTGGTTCCATTAATTTCGTTAGTTAAACTGGGGGGTTTACTCATTAATTTATTCTAGGTGGTTATTTATACTGATCTGGGTTAACATCTCTGACCTTCGTATGCAGTTGAATACCTCTTGTGTTCCTTTCGCCACTTGTCTACGTGTATGGGGTACCGTACTGATACATTACTACTTACTTGACTAACTTATGAATAAGCCTGTCGAGCCCACAAGCTCCCATGGAGTGTGGTTGTCCCATAACTCATTTATAGACTTGTAGTGTCCGTCACACGTTTGTGAAATATTCTGTTGTCATTCTCCCATCTTATTAGTATTGGGGTCTCCCATGGGAATGTTCGGTTCCCTGGGTTTCCTGCCCAATGGTATAGTTTCATCTTTGATTTTAACGGGTGTTTGTTATAATTTATCGTAGTGATAAGGTTTGCGTCGTTGTAGCAGGAGGTAGTTTTTCTCCTCTTGTTATTGAGTATATCGTTGATGATGGTTCGTTGATTTATTTAAGAGAATCCATGAGTTCTCGGATTTGTAAGTTTGTTGTTATTTATTGTTTAATAATTTCTTTATTGGGGTTACTCATATATTGAGTCCAACTGTTGTTATTCAGATTCCATGTGCGCGGGTTGGCGCCTGTTAGTAATTAGCATGTCATACACATTGCTTACGGTATGTACCGTAGCTCTCTTAACTTCATTATATTTTCTGGGTCATATCTTTTAGCGTAGTACCGGACTCCATGGCGAGGATGTGTATCATACCTTTATGGAAGTCCTTATAGTAGTTTGCTTCTTGTTATTTGTTATGTTAATTTAGATATGTTAACTTAGTAACATACATTGAAAGGTAATCGGAGGCGGCATTCCCGTCCTCCTGGGCTCATGCCCTTTTACTAGTACATTAGGTACTTACTTTGACTTGCACTATTTAGTAGCGTATGGGTGTCTTGTATCATTGATTAAACTCTGATGTTTGCATTATTTTGTAGGCTATTTGCCATTATTTTGAACCCATAAATTCATCATCACTGACAGTCATCTTAATAGTAGACGACGTGCCTTTTCATATACTCATAATTATTGCTCGTTACATGGTGGAACGCCAATGGCGGTAGCCACTCCTTTGTTTGGAACTTGTTCAATGATCAGTATGGTCAATGATAATACACATAGAACTTGGTCTTGACGATTGTTTGTTCATGGTCATTCATGGCACTCCTTGGTAAAGGTAGTGCCCTGGGGTGGTAATTATTCATGCATTCAACATAGACTCGCGTTATTGTTGCGAATGGTATAGGTAATAACCTTATTACGGTATAAATTTTCTTTTCAATCATGGTCCTAATGTGGTCTGATACGTTTTACAACTTTTCTAGTGTTCATGACATATTGGCGTAAGCCGTTATGGTCTAGTATTGATATTGATCGTTGTGTGATCATACTCTTTCTACAATTCCCTATATATATATCTATATATATATATATATATATATATATATATTGTATGGGACGCACAAGTAGTCTTAACATTTTATTGTTAAATTCCTGCTAGCCGTTTGTAGCTAGAATACTACGGTTCTGGTTTATTCTTACTGTAATTAATTGTGGCAACTTATGAAGAGTCTCAGGAGTCATCCGATCCTGATGTGATCAGCACCAGTGTTGAATTATCCTTCCACCCCAATTTGTGTTCAGCTTCCCTTGACCTATACCAGATCAAGTTCCACCTCCCACGTCCATTTCAAGCCATTAAACAATTTTATAAGTCTGTTATACTCCTTGGCCCATATGCCGATGTTATTGATTCACTATTGTTTAATGAAGGTAGTTCGTTATGGGCTGGTGTATGCCCCTTTTTGTTGTATTGGTCAGACTCATCGGGTCCTTCCGAGGTTGTAGGCCTCGTATCGTAAAGGTTATTACCCTATGGCGACAATTGTCGTCATGTAGTTTATATTAGAGTTGTACAATTATTTGGTGATTATTGGTAGCCATGGTGTTGTACCAGTGGTCTACTCAGTCTTATGAAGTTCAATTGTAGTTGCCGTTGCAACTATAGTTGCAGTTGGTTGCCGCTAGTTGTCGTTAGTTGTAGCAGCACTTGCTGTGGCAAGTGCGCGAGGTAGGCGGGATTGTTAGTATTTTGTCTGTTATAGCGCTTGTTGTGGCAAATGCGCCATGCAGGTTGAGTTGTCGGTTTCAGACTTGTTCGTCTTACTACCGCATCGGTTGCTCAAGTACCGTTAGAACGATTCTTTCCTAAAAAGGATGGTATTTGGTAGGAAAGGTGTTCCTAACCACATTGTCATTAGAATATCTAAGTTCTACCTCACACTAGATTCATGAAAGCATTAACGCTCAGAATTTTGTTTATTCATGTATGTCGTCACGATGAGGTCCTAGTTTTTCCGTAATGTGTACACAATATTAGGTACGGAATTTGGACATTACAAAACAGGTGAGCTTTTACAGGATTTCCCATACTTACAATACAGTTTTATTCTACAGTTTGGTATTATAGTACCATGGTACAGTAGCCAAGAGTCTCCACAACTGGCGAAGGTCTCGCGGAGCTCAGGATGCTCCCGATCCACTCGCCCAGGTGTCTTGGTAATCCTTTCCAAAACGTTTACCGTAGTAATGGCACTCGCCTCCGGCGGGGCCTATCGCTACAATGCTTGGCATTATAAGGAAGGTAGGGTATTGAATTATTAAGGTTATAAGAGCACGATTTTTATACTTTTCAGTGCGAAGTCGCTTAGGCGGCCTATTGGGCTTACTAGCCCTCTTCCCTATATTCGGGGATTGTGTTTCTCAGTCGTTCTAGTCTTAGTGGGTCGTGGCGGGAGGGGTACCGTCGGCAGTAGTCCAAGCTGGACTTCCATATGAAAGTGGATTTTTGCCAATGTACTCACGTCGTTCGGTACGTCTCCCCCTGACTGAGCTCTTTGTTGATCCATGTCGGGAGTAATATTCTCGGGCCCTTGTGCCTCTGGCCAGCTTCTCGGCCCGCATCACCGTTCGTCATAGCATTACTCGATAGATTACCACATCACAATTTATAACATTTGTGTGCCTTAAGAGCTAACACTTGTAAGCCAAAGGCATTGCTAACACGTAAATTCATAAAAGTGAAGACGTTTTGTACCTCACAAACGTTTCCCGTATTTCCCAAATCCTAGGCTCACTGTCTTAGATCCTATTATCTCGTCATCAGAGCGGTATTCCGCTCTGATACCACTTTTTGTAACACCCCACTCGGTAATCACGTCATAATCACTCACATAGTATAATTAAACACGTCTCACAGTGGTAGTTAAAACATTAATAATCCTCACTTGGGTGTCACATGCCATTACTCGTCCATGCGAGTATAGATGCAAAAATAGAATAATCATGAAACAACGCTGACAATACATACATCCCGCAGTGATAACGAGATCCTAACCTATACATCCTTCTAAAACCATAAGTAATCTCATTGCCAAGTGAGCATCTAAATATTCCCGGTTGTATACAACGCCATTAACAAAGTATCTAATATCCATCCTAATACAATATAAGATCTCGTGCGGTAAAATGAAACCCTAACTACCTGGTTCCCGCACTTCGGCTTCAACGGTAATCATCACCTGTACAAATGCCGTAAAGGCTCAGCGATAAACGCTGAGTATGCCAGGTTTGGACCCTAATGGTCACTTAATAGTCATGGTCGCCATTATTAGATTCGTTACATGCTTTTACTGTTGTACATGTATATAAATACTATAAAAATCATGCATAAACACTGAGTCATTCATTCAATAGATCCACCACATTCCACAAACAACCATTTACATAATTAAATATAATAATTGAAACCAATATGCTTAACCACACAAGTCGCTTATTGCGAACAATACACAAAACTTGGCCTACAGTTTTTCACAAATTACGAGAGCAACTTGGGTCTCGTATCATCGATTTAACTACATCAACAATTTAACTCTCATAACCATTCCCCATTAACAGTCGTCATGTTAATTGACGACTTGTCTTCAACATATACTCCTTTTTGTCACCTATTATATGGCGGGACACCAAGGATAGTAGCCATTCCCGTAACGTGGGAACTACGATTTCCTCCTTATGTCACCTATTATATGGCGGGACACCAACAGCCGTAGCCATTCCCTTTACGTGGGAACTCTGTCCAATGATCAGTCTGATCGAATGGAAATACCGGACGAGTGGACCTGTAACAGTCATCCAACTCTATTGTGATCACTATACGCAAACAGCTAGTTCGTAAACTACACTAGGTTTCCACCTCATTCACCAATCCTCCATCGTATAGTATTAACCATTTACCTAAAGTATAATCTTAGGTTGAAGAATTCATTTAATTACTTGGCTGCCCTGTGGGTCTTACGCATACCTAGAAGTAATCTAGGTCGTATTCATGTTTGAGTCCAAGCTCTAGAGATCGACGATGTCGTATCTCGTTCCTAAGTATTTTACTTAGGTTATTACATACATAATTATAGTACTAAGTGTGTTATATTAAATAACAGCAATCACATCACATTGTTCGTGAAATACCCCGTAATTAAAAACAGTGATTAATTAGGCTAATTATAATTTTAAAGGCTTAATTACACTTAAATAAACATGAGGGAACAAATCTCGAAGAAAATGGACCTTTAAAATGGGTTAAAAGCATAAACGAACCTTAAAGCGCGTTTTTCAAGGGAACCGGGAAAACGCGACTTTAAGCGAGTCAAATAGACTCGTAATGATTTTGGTCAACCAAATAGTCATTAACAAACAGTAATAAAGGTTGGGAACCAATAAAATTAATTAAACGAGAAAATTCCGGAAGACAGGTTCCGGTTAGTAAAAACTGTAACAACCGGGAAGTTGTGGGGTGAGAATGCAAATAAACAAAGTTAATGTGTCCACATTACAAATAAAAAGTAAAATCTGTGTGTGTGTGTATGGGCTGGCCGATTTGCCCCCCTCTCTCTCTCACACTCACCTAACTCTCTCTTATTTACAAAAGACAAGAAAAATAAGTAAAAGCAAAACTCACTCTCTCTCCTATCCTACCTCTCTCACGCACCCATGTCCCTCCTTCTCTGAATTTTCTTCTTCCTCCTGCGACAGCCATGGAGAAATGAAGGAGCTCACTCAACTTACACCTTCTCTCCTCTTGTTAACCCCTTAATCCTTCTCCAAAATTGTAAAATTAGTACCATTGGAATCCCCTTGCAAAGGAGAACACTTTCCTCCTTTCAAAAATCCAAAAGCCTCATTTTCGTTTTTATGGGTAGAGGCCATTTGAAGACTTGAGTCCACCATTAGAAGCACCTTCACCTCCTTGTTACTTTGAGGTATGAAGAATTTCGAAAATCCTTCATTTCTAGCTCTCATTGGCATTATAAGGATTTTCAGTTTTTGAATGCCTTGTTCTTCATGCTCCAGCCGATTTTGGCTTCTTCATTGGGCTAGGAATCCTACTCTCTTGCTAGTCAAGAACTTCATTCATTGGTTGGAAGGTAATACTCTTTCTAAACCCTAAAACATCTAAATCCTATAGGGTTAGTTAAGGTTAAGGTGCTAAACTAGTATGGGTATGTATGGCTTGTTGTAGCATTGCCATTTCTTGAACAAAAACGGAGAACAAGAGAAGAAGGAAAGAGGAAAGAAGGAAAAGAAGAGAAGGAAAGGAAAGAAAGAAAAACAAGCAAGACAAGGTAAATGCTCTCACCTTGAGTTAGTTTGTGTATTGTAGTGTAACAGTTTTTGAGTAGTAAAAATGAGTAATGTATTGAGTAATGAGTAGTAAGTATGTTGTAGTATAATGAGGAATGATATTGTAACAGTTTTGAAGTTTTTTAAATGATGTTTAAAGCTTGGGGAAACCATGGGTAGTATGTGTATATGTATAGGAATTTTATGGTGTTGTAGTGGAGTTGAAATGTGTGTATAATGTATTGGATAAACAGGTTATGAGAATGAGCAATTGTGAGCTGAAATAGTGTGTGAGAAAAGTAAGAATTATAGGGGAGACTATGTCAATTTTACCTAGGAATGAGAGGACTTAGGTGTGAAAGATGAAGGAATAACCTAGACAATAACTAGGTGTATTTGGAGAGTGTAATGAGAGTAGTTTAATACCTTGAAAACAGATTTGAAAAGGGTTTAGTTAATGAGATAGAACTAGGATGAAAGATCATGTATTTAGAATGCTAAGAGTGGCATTAGTTGAGGAAGTAATGGAGGATAGAAGTGTGAGTGAAAATCTATAGCATGAAAGGGAAAACAAAAATCTGTAGCATTAGTGAAATGGAAACTAGATAAGTGTTAAGTGGAAAAAGTATGGAAAATAGTGTAGTTGAGGGAGGAAAAAAGTAGTAAAGTTAGTGTAAGTGAATAGTAATTGAGTAGTAAGTATGGTGGATAAATAAGGTGATCTAGAGGGTTCAATTAGTGCTAAATCATGTGGGGAAGTATTGGTAAGGATTGGGGAAGCAATGGGAAAGTAAAACACTAAGAAACAGATTTTTAAACTAAGAAGTACTGGGCCGGACCGACCTTGGGACCGAATCCGCAAGGTCGGTCGAGCCTTAAAATACAAAGACGGGAAGTCTTCTGACTTCGACCGACCTTGGGGACCGAACTTGCAAGGTTGGTCGAGTCGTATATTGCGAAGGCCAGAAGTCCACTGGAATGGACCGACCTTGGGACCGAACTTGGGCAAGGTCGGTTGAGTCCAGAAACTCGAACCCAGAACACACTGGAACGGTCCGACCTTGGGACCGGACTTGCAAGGTCGGTCGCGCCTGAAATTTTCACGTAAGTAACTCACTGGAAGGGACCGACCTTGGGACCGGACTTGCAAGGTCGGTCGAGCCTGGAATTTTGCCTGATCGAAACTTACTGACTTCGACCGACCTTGGGTCCAACCCTGGGTAAGGTCGGTCGAGTCAAAACAAAAAAAAATATATTTTTATTGTATGGCTATAGCAATCATATGTATGTATATATATATATATGTATATACATATATGCATATATGTGTAGTAGTACACTATAAATGAAGTAGTAAAGGTAAGAAAGTAAGTACATGAGTAAGAAGGCAAGAATAAGAGGTAATGAGAAAAAGAATGGGTTTAGTGATCAAGTATGATTATAAAGAGAGTAGCAAGTATACATTAGGAGTATTAATGAAGGAGTAAGTTGGGTCAATACTAGATCATTGATCATCCAACTTCATGTAAGTATAGGAATCAAATAGTTAAGCTCCAAAGGAACCGGTAGTACGAATACGACGGTGAACAGTATGATTTCTTCATGCCCTGTATCCTAACTTGGTTACCCCGATTTGTGTGCTTATGTGATCACCAATAAGATAAATGCACGAATCGGACTTTAATGCACTTAGTTGTGATTGAACTATATTGTTCTTGTTGTATTCTTGAACATTTAGTTTGTATAATTCATGAAATGAATGAATAAGAATGAAGTGTATGTGTACATGATGAGTACTTGTGTATTGTATTGTTGTATGGAAAAGAAGTAATGACTTATACTAATTCCTAACATTCTAACTCCTATCATGAGTAATGAGAAATGGAATGAGTAGAAGTCCGATATAGCTTCAGCCACGCGTGGGATAAGGAAACACAAGAGGTTGGATCCGAATCCTGGCTGTAATCTTTTCCATGGACCAATCCCTTGAATGGGTAGCATCCTGGATTAGTGGGCCACCCTAAAGCCCGGTGGGGGATGTAGTAATCCCTGCCCGGAGGTCATACCGACTTGACTTGAGTAAAGTAAGTATTGTATGTGTATCGGTCTTGACTGTTGTAAGTCATTGACCTTGAGTAAAAGAGTATTGAACACCCGATAACCCGGGTGTGTAATGAAGCTAACATGACTTATGTATGAATTGGAGAAGTGTATCTCTGTAATGCGGTGAGTATTCGGTAAGTATGAATGGTTGACTTGTAATGTCTTCCTTGCATGTATTGAATGTATGTTGCCTTGTGGAATGAATGTATTGAATTGTATTGTATAAAGCATGTATGTATGTATGAATGAAACGAACCGCATTACGACCAAATAGTTGGCGTACCCTCGCTAGTATGCGGGGTATGCGGTTATCATATTCAGCGTAAGCTGACCCCCTAGGGGGAATGTTTTATTCTACAGGTACCCGTGAGGCGTGATGGTCGATAAGGACCGGGACGAATTCTTTTTGGGGTAGTTAGTAGATTAGGATGGTGTACCGAGTTGTACACGGCTAAGGCATTTTGAGTAGCCGGTGTACCATGTGGTACACCTTTTTGGATATTGAATTATGATTGGGTAGAAAGGAGTAGTAGTTGTAAAACTCTTAAATTCTTAGGAATTGTCTTGAAATGTAATTCATATACTTTAGATACTCGGTAATCAAAGTGTAAGTAATCATTGGGTATTGTAAGGTAACTATATATGTATTCGGGATATTCTAATCATCAGACCGTTACTGTAAGTAGTAGTAGCCTTGTTAGTCTGGATGGCTAACGTCGTTGTATCACCCGCCGAGGGAGTAAGTAAGTATGTAAGTCTCCGCTGTGAGTAAGGCAATTACGAGTATAATTAGAGGTTAATGGAAGGATTAGCGGTTGAGGTGTTACAAAAAGTGGTATCAGAGCGAAGTCTCGCTCTGATGATTAGAATACTAAGTGTAGTGATTACCGAGTTAGGTTTTCAACCGTCTTAAAACGGATACTTAGAAACCTAACTAGGAACTACCGTTGTTAACAACGGATACCCTTGACGTCTGCAAAGACGATACCATTGTTTGAATCAAGACCGTGAGGTAATAATATTACAACATCTAATGTAATCCACACTTGTTCAGATGTCAGGACGAGGACGAGGCCGAACTAGAGGCGAAGCCTCTGAGGGGCCAGGCGCGCAGACGATAGCTGAGATCGTTGCTGCCAAGGTAGCACAGATGCTACCGCAAGTAATCACCGCTGTACAAGCAACACAGCAAAACCAACAGCAGCAGCAGCAACAGCCCGACCCACCTCATCCCAGTGAGACCAATTGGGTAAAGGCAGTCGCCGACCTTCGACCTCCATACTTTAGAGGCGAGAGCGACCCCGCCAAGCTCGAGGCCTATCTCTCCGAGATGGAGACGGCATTCGAGACACTTGAGACTCTCGCTGGAGTTCGAGTGAGGATAGCTGCGTACTACCTCAAAGACGCGGCTATGGACTGTGTGGAAGCTCATTAAGGCCGAGCACGTAGCCGACCCTGCATTCGGTTGGGAAGCATTCACCTCTCTCCTCCGATCTAAGTACTACCCCGAGCATGTCAAGACCAAGAAACGGCTTGAGCTCGATGCCCTAAAAATGACAGAGAAGATGACGGTTGATGAATATTACCGCACCTTCACCTCTCTTCTCAGACTTCTACCCGACCTTGGGGTATACCGGCCAAGTCTTGGTCGACCGCTTCTACGACGGATTGAGCCATCGACTCCGGTATGGCATGGGATTCACACAGTTTACCTCCCTTCAGGTAAACAACGTCGAACCCTCAAAAGCCATGAGTAATGTGAATTAGTATTCCCGTATGTAAATGCGTAACCTAATGCCCAAGTAATTCAGGAGTGTTACCACGCTGCATCTCGAGTTGAGATCGCCTGCCAACTAAGAGATGAGGAGCAAGCGTTGAAGCGCAAGGTGAGCAGCAAGGGTAACACCTCCAACGACCAAAACCAAGCCAAACCTTGGAAGAAGTAGAAGGGGAAGCATTCCTACCAGAAGAACACCTCAGGAGACGGCGGTGCCCATACTGAGAAGGGCAAGGCGGCTGAGCCATTGCAGCTTGGCTACACCGCACCAGTGGCAGCGAATCCACTGAGGTCTCAGCCCTACAAGGGTAAGAACCCGAAACCGAATTAGTACACTTGTGAATTAGTATGTATATGGAGTATTGTAAGTATACCGAACCTTGCTAACTTGGAAGCTATAGGTTCTGGATTGGCCATGGCAAGAACCAAACTGATGGCCGTAGCTACATATGCTGAAACTGCAACAAGGATCATCCCGGCACAGATTGCCAAGGAAGGGAGATCTGCTGCTTCAATTGCCAGAAGCCAGGGCACCGTGCTAATGCATGCCCAGAAAATTCTAGGCCCAAGGACAACTATCAGGGCTATAAGCAGTGTGAAGGCAAGGAGGTTGCATCTGGCGATGCACATGCCCAGCATGCCTCACAGGGACAGAGATCCCGAGGTCCGCAGAAGGGCGCACCGCCGAGGCAGCCGACCTTACACATCATTGACCGTGACGGGACCGGGACTAAGTCCGGCCCAGGTAACTACCGTAACCTTTAATCCTTGAAGAGCATGTCTAAGTATCAAAGTAATTGTATGAATGGGAGCATGAATGCGTAAGTACTTGAAGTATGAAATTGAGCATGAGTAAGTAACTTGGAAGTATGTATTGAGCATGAAATGAATTACTAAGCCTAGAACTCACACTAGACATAATTTACCACCTTAGGGAAATTCCTTATCTGTTACCCAATACCTTCGAACTCACCTCATGAAGAGGCCGACATCGCCACTCACCACTTCAACAGCGAGCAGTGTCAGGTCATCCACCCAGGTATGATCTTATTAAAAGGATACCTGACACCCGAAGCACATTTCAATCATTCGACGAGTGCAACAAGTTAGGAATGGGTCCAGGAGGATTTTATACACCCGAATTCCCCGGTGGAGCTACAATGAAGCTGAAAATGATGTGCTTGGGAAAGGATTGGAACCCTTATACCAAGACATACCAGACGACGCGAGAGTAGGAGACGGGGCAACACCCTCACCAATACCCCCAGAATACCAAACGCTTGTCACTCAAGCTGTAGAAATTGCACAACAATGCGAAGATGAACCAGTCCCTGCACTCGAAGCAGACTTATGTATCGTCAACTTCTATGAGAAAGAAGGACGACTTGGCTTACACCAAGATAAGGACGAGACGACAGAATCTCTTGAACTAGGAGCGCCCGTAGTAGTGTTGGTCCATTGGTGATGATGCGTATTTTTGTATAGCAAGCAGAAGCGTGTGGACCTCGCAGAGAAATTGGTATTGAGATCAGGAGATATCCTAATCATGGGTGGGAAATCAAGGTTGCTGTATCACGGTATCCAGAAGATCAAGTTGAATACGGCACCATCGGCTATAATCAATGCCACACACATGAACAACCAGGACGCCTGAACCTTACCTTTAGGAAGTACTAATCTTGTAGTAGATGTAATCCAGTAGTAAACGTGTATTAGAGAACAATATGTATGATGGTTGGTTATTCAATAAAAGCAGTGTTGGTTATGAAATTCCACTTGCGTTCCACCATCGTACTTATAATCTTATGAATCAATAGGTGTGGACTCGGTACCGAAGGTAACCTGAGATCCTCACTGAAGAGCAAGCCGGCAAAAGTGGCACCATTCTAACGGAACATTCCCAGTAAACGGCATCGAAGCCTCAGTACAATTCGACTCCGGCGCCTCTCACACCTTTGTATCGCCAGCATTCGCTACAAGGTTGGGGCTAGACACAGACACACCAAGATGAGCTACCAAATTTGGTTACTCTCCCATTGAAGGAGCGAGGTAAAGTGTACTAAGTACTACCACACCGCCACCATTCAAATCAAAGGCAAAGAGTTTTCCGATCTCCTTCATTGAATTCAATGGGTTGAGATCGACTTGATAATCGGAATGAACTGGTTGGAGCGGCACAAGGGACGGATCCTATGCGCCGAGCACCGATTGCTGCTCAAGAGTCCATCTGGGTCACTGTTTCATACTGCTAGAGGCCGAGAGAGCCTTCGACTACAGCCATCTCCGCTATGGCAATGTTACCGGGAGCTCAGGAAAGGTCATGAAGTGTATCTATGCCATGTGCAAGACCTGGAGAGAGATCCAGAATTCAGTGATGATGTAATAGTAGTCTCAGAATTCCCTAATGTATTTCCGAAGGAGCTACCTGGTATGCCACCACAGAGAGCAGTAGAGTTGAAATCGACCTTGTACCTGGTACTGGCCCCATTGCTAGGGCACTATACCGTATGGCACCAGCAGAAATGACAGAGCTGAAGGAGCAACTACATGATCTACTCGACAAAGGGTTATACGCCCGAGCGTATCACCCTGGGGAGCACTGGTCCTCTTCGTGAAAAAGAAGGACGGTAGTCTCTGCCTCTGCATCGACTACCGCAAATTGAATGCGGTCACTGTAAAGAACAAATACCCATTACCACGCATCGACGACCTGTTCGATCAGTTGAAGGGAGCTTCGGTCTTTTCTAAGATTGATCTCCGATCCGGATACCACCAAATTGCTATTAAAGAGCAAGATATCGAGAAAACAGCATTCCGAACAAGATATGGCCACTACGAATTCACGGTGATGCCATTAGGTTTGTCTAACGCACCAGCCAAGTTCATGGACCTAATGAATCGGTTATTCAGTGATCAGCTGGACACTTCAGTAGTAGTATTCATCGACGACATCCTTGTGTATTCGAAGTCAGCAGAAGAACATGAAAACCATTTGAGAAGAGTACTTGAGACACTGCGCGAGAATCAGCTGTATGCGAAATACTCCAAATGCGAGTTTTGGCTAGATCAGGTATCATTCCTCGGTCATGTCATCTCGAGCGCGGGCATTTCAGTAGATCCATCCAAAATCGAAGCTGTACGATCATGGCCTAGACCTAAGACTATTACCGACATCCGGAGCTTTCTTGGTTTAGCCGATTATTACCGGAGGTTTGTAAAGGACTTCTCAAAAGTCGCTAAGGCCCATGACGTCATTGATGAAGAAAGATGCACCGTTTGTATGGACAACGAGTGCGAGGTATCCTTCCAGAGCTAAAAGACTCATTGATCTCAGCGCCAATTCTCACACTTCCAGAGGGCACAGAGGGATTTGAGGTGTATTGTGATGCATCGGGCAAGGGAATGGGATGCGTACTCATGCACCATGGCAAGGTAGTAGCTTACGCCTCCCGCCAGCTGAAAAAGCATGAGGAGAATTACCCGACACACGATCTAGAGTTAGGGGCCATTGTCTTCGCCTTGAAGATATGGCGACACTACCTCTATGGGGTAAGCATCACCATCTACTCCAACCACAAAAGTTTGCAGTATGTATTCACACAGAAGGAACTGAATTTAAGACAGAGGAGGTGGATGGAGTTCCTCTCAGATTACGACATCAACCTCCAGTATAAAGAAGGGAAGGCAAACGTTGTAGCCGACGCCCTGAGTCGTCGAGCACACTCGCTTCATTCACTACTCGCTTCTTCTAGCTGGGTTGACGAGGTGCGAGACGCTCAGTTGAGCGACCCTTACTTCACAGAGATCAGACAGAAAATCACAGAGGGTACCTTCGAGAGCCGAAAGTACGACTTCAAACTGTATGAAGATGGACTGATCCGATTGAATAGCAGATTATGCGTCCACCAAAGCAATGCTGAGCTAAGGGATCGCATTTTGCGAGAGTCACATTGTTCGACATTGCATGTCCATCGGGAGCCTCTAAAATGTACAAAGACATGAAGAGGTACTTCTGGTGGTCAGGAATGAAATAAGACGTGACTGAGTATGTTCTGAGGTGTCTCACATGCCAAAAGGTGAAGTTTGAGCACCGAAGACCGGGAGGAATGGTGCAATCCATGCCCATTCCGGAGTGGAAATTCCACGATATCTTTATGGATTTTGTTGTTGGACTCCCACCTGCTAGGGGAGGACTCAACATGATCTGGGTAGTAGTCGATCGTCTCACCAAGGTTGCCCGATTCATACCGATGAAGGACACCTGGAAGGTGGCGAAGCTCGCGGAGCTATTCAACAAGGAGATCATCCGACACCACGGAGTCCCGAAAACGATAGTATCTGACCGCGACACCAGATTTCTTTCGAGATACTAGAGAGCAACACGGGAAGCACTTGGTACTGAGTTGAAGCTCAGCACCGCCTTCCACCCACAGACCGACGGTCAGACAGAAAGGACCATCCAGACACTAGAGGATATGCTTAGGGCATGTGCCTTAGACTTCCAGTGGAGCTGGATTGATAAGCTTCATCTTATCGAGTATTCGTATAACAATAGCTATCATGCTTCGATTAAGATGTCGCCATTCCAAGCCTTGTATGGTAGACCTTGCCGTACCTCGTTGTGTTGGGATGAGTCAAGTGAAGCGGTCATCATAGGACCGGAGGATCTGGAACAAGTACAAGCTGAGGTACAACAAATCCGAGCAAATATGAAAGCTGCCCAAGATAGACGGAAATCCTATGCGGATGTGCGACGACGCGACCTTGAGTTCTCCGTGGGTGACCAAGTGTTCTTACGTGTCTCACCTATGAAAGGCGTCTTTCGATTTGGCCAGAAGGGCAAGCTGAGCCCGAAATTTGTAGGCCCGTATACCATTACCGAGAGGATTGGAGCCGTAGCTTATAGGCTAGCATTGTCGCAAGAATTGGGACGTGTGCATGATGTCTTTCATGTATCACAACTCAAGAAATACATAGCCGATCCCTCTCATGTATTAGAACCCGAACATTTATCCCTAGAGCCGACGATGAGATATGTCAAGACTCCACTGCGAATCCTTGATACGAAGACAAGAGACACTCGCCATAAATCTGTACGAATGGTGAAGGTCTTGTGGTCTAACCACGATGTCGAGGAAGCGACATAGGAATTGGAAGACGCCATGAAGGCGAAGTACCCAAATCTATTTGTAGACTAGATGTCTAGTATCCGTATAGTACGGAGGGTACGGGGCATACCCCTTTTAAGGGGTAGAGCCATTTTGTTTTGCATTGCTTCGGGTTAGCATTGCATAGTATGTATGTATTGTAATTGTATTTTGTTGGCACATGTAGTGCTAATGGTATTTATGGGCAAAGGTAGTGCTAGTAGTATCCGGTATGTAGCACAATGAGTATGGTATGTGTATGGTATGTGTGTAATGAGTAATGCAGTTGTGCTGTATGGTATGTGAATGGTATTGTGAAATGTATTGTGGAATGTGTGAATTGGATTGTGCATTGTGTATGGTATTCGAATTGAGTATGGTGTATGGTATTTGAATTGGTGTATGCTGGTAGTGTAAGAACTGTGAACACCTTGTAAAGTGGTAGTAAAGTTCAGTGTGGCAATTGGCTTAACAAATGAGTAGAATAGTAAACCGTAAACCTTGAGCAACTTTAAGAGCAAAGTTTCTTAAGGGGGGTAGATTGAAATACCCTGTAATTAAAAACAGTGATTAATTAGGCTAATTATAATTTTAAAGGCTTAATTATACTTAAATAAACATGAGGGAACAAATCTCGAAGAAAACAGACCTTTAAAATGGGTTAAAAGCATAAACGAACCTTAAAGCGTGTTTTCGAGGGAACCGGGAAAACATGACTTTAAGCGAGTCAAATAGACTCGTAATGATTTTGGTCAACCAAATAGTCATTAACAAACAGTAATAAAGGTTGGGAACCAATAAAATTAATTAAACGAGAAAATTCCGGAAGACGGGTTCCGGTTAGTAAAAACTGTAACAACCGGGAAGTTGTGGGGTGAGAATGCAAATAAACAAAGTTAATGTGTCCACATTACAAATAAAAAGTAAAATCTGTGTGTGTGTGTATGGGCTGGCCGATTTGCCCCCCTCTCTCTCACACTCACCTAACTCTCTCTTATTTACTAAAAGACAAGAAAAATAAGTAAAAGCAAAACTCACTCTCTCCTATCCTACCACTCTCACCACGCACCCATCCCTCCTTCTCTGAATTTTCTTCTTCCTCCTGCGACAGCCATGGAGAAATGAAGGAGCTCACTCAACTTCCACCTTCTCTCCTCTTGTTAACCCCTTAATCCTTCTCCAAAAATTGTAAAATAGTACCATTGGAATCCCCTTGCAAAGGAGAACACTTTCCTCCTTTCAAAAATCCAAAAGCCTCATTTTCGTTTTTATGGGTAGAGGACATTTGAAGACTTGAGTCCACCATTAGAAGCACCTTCACCTCCTTGTTACTTTGAGGTAAGAAGAATTTCAAAAATCCTTCATTTCTAGCTCTCATTAGCATTATAAGGATTTTCAGTTTTTGAATGCCTTGTTCTTCATGCTCCAGCCGATTTTGGCTTCTTCATTGGGCTAGGAATCCTACTCTCTTGCTAGTCAAGAACTTCATTCATTGGTTGGAAGGTAATACTCTTTTCTAAACCCTAAAACATCTAAATCCTAGGGTTAGTTAAGGTTAAGGTGCTAAACTAGTATGGGTATGTATGGCTTGCTGTAGCATTGCCATTTCTTGAACAAAAACGGAGAACAAGAGAAGAAGGAAAGAGGAAAAGAAGAGAAGGAAAGGAAAGAAAGAAAAACTAGCAAGACAAGGTAAATGCTCTCACCTTGAGTTAGTTTGTGTATTTAGTGTAACAGTTTTTGAGTAGTAAAAACGAGTAATGTATTGAGTAATGAGTAGTAAGTATGTTGTAGTATAATGAGGAATGATATTGTAACAGTTTTGAAGTTTTTTAAATGATGTTTAAAAGCTTGGGGAAACCATGAGTAGTATGTGTATATGTGCAGGAATTTTATGGTGATGTAGTGGAGTTGAAATGTGTGTATAATGTATTGGATAAACAGGTTGTGAGAATGAGCAATTGTGAGCTGAAATAGTGTGTGAGCAAAGTAAGAATTATAGGGGAGACTATGTCAAATTTTACCTAGGAATGAGAGGACTTAGGTGTGAAAGATGAAGGAATAACCTAGACAATAACTAGGTGTATTTGGAGAGTGTAATGAGAGTAGTTTAATACCTTGAAAACAGATTTGAAAAGGGTTTAGTTAATGAGATAGAACTAGGATGAAAGATCATGTATTTAGAATGCTAAGAGTGGCATTAGTAGAGGAAGTAATGGAGGATAAAAGTGTGAGTGAAAATCTGTAGCATGAAAGGGAAAACAAAAATCTGTAGCATTAGTGAAATGGAAACTAGTATAAGTGTTGGAAGGAAGTGAGGAAAAATTGTGTAAGTTGAGTGGAAATTGAGTAGTAAGTATGGTGGATGAACTAAGGTGATCTAGAGGGTTCAATTAGTGCTAAATCATGTGGGGAAGTATTGGTAAGGATTGGGGAAGCAATGGGAAAGTAAAACACTAAGAAACAATTTTAAAACTGAAGTACTACGCCGGACCGACCTTGGGACCGAACCCGCAAGGTCGGTCGAGCCTTAAAATACAAAGACAGGAAGTCTTCTGACTTCGACCGACCTTGGGGACCGAACTTGCAAGGTCGGTCGAGTCGTAAATTGCGAAGGCCAGAAGTCCACTGGAATGGACCGACCTTGGGACCGAACTTGGGCAAGGTCGGTCGAGTCCAGAAACTCGAACCCAGAACACACTGGAACGGTCCGACCTTGGGACCGAACTTGCAAGGTTGGTCGGGCCTGAAATTTTCACGTAAGTAACTCACTGGAATGGACCAACCTTGAGACCGGACTTGCAAGGTCGGTCGAGCCTGGAATTTTGCCTGATCGAAACTTACTGACTTCGACCGACCTTGGGTCCGACCCTGGGTAAGGTCGGTCTAGTCAAAACAAAAAAAAAATATTTTTATTGTATGGCTATAGCAATCATATGTATGTATATATATGCCTATATACATATATGCATATATGTGTAGTAGTACACTATAAATGATGTAGTAAAGGTAAGAAAGTAAGTACATGAGTAAGAAGGCAAGAATAAGAGGTATTGAGAAAAGAATGGGTTTAGTGATCAAGTATGATTATAAAGGAGTAGCAAGTATACATTAGGAGTATTAATGAAGGAGTAAGTTGGGTCAATACTAGATCATTGATCATCCAACTTCATGTATGTATAGGAATCAAATAGTTGAGCTCCAAAGGAACCGGTAGTACGAATACGACGGTGAATGGTATGATTTCTTCATGCCCTGTATCCTAACTTGGTTACCCCGATTTGTGTGCTTATGTGATCACTAATAAGATAAATGCACGAATCAGACTTTTAATGCACTTAGTTGTGATTGAACTATATTATTCTTGTTGTATTCTCTTGAACATTTAGTTTGTATAATTCATGAAATGAATGAATGAGAATGAAGTGTATGTGTACATGATGAGTACTTGTGTATTGTATTGTTGTATGGAAAAGAAGTAATGACTTCTACTAATTCCTAACATTCTAACTCCTATCATGAGTAATGAGTAAAATGGAATGAGTAGAAGTCCGATATAGCTTCGGCCACGCGTGAGGATAAGGAAACACAAGAGGTTGGATCCGAATCCTTGCTGTAATCTTTTCCATGGACCAAATCCCTTGAATGGGTAGCATCCTGGATTAGTGGGCCACCCTAAAGCCCGGTGGTGGGATGTAGTAATCCTTGCCCGGTGGTCATACCGACTTGACTTGAGTAAAGTAAGTAAGAAGTAAGTATTGTATGTGTATCGGTCTTGACTGTTGTAAGTCATTGACCTTGAGTAAAAGAGTTTTGAACACTCGATTAACCCGAGTGTGTAATGAAGCTAACATGACTTCTGTATGAATTAGAGAAGTGTATCTCCGTAATGCGGTGAGTATTCGGTAAGTATGAATGGTTGACTTGTAATGTCTTCCTTGCATGTATTGAATGTATGTATGCCTTGTGGAATGAATGTATTGAATTGTATTGTATAAAGCATGTATGTATGTATGAATGAAACGAACCGCATGTATTCGACCAAATAGTTGGTGTACCCTGGCTTGAAATACCCCGTAATTAAAAATAGTGATTAATTAGGCTAATAAGTAATTTAGAAGCTTAATTAAGTGTAAATAATCACGAGGGAACAAATCCCGAAGAAAACGGATCCTTATAATGGATTAAAAGCACTAACGAACCTTAAAGCGTGTTTTCGAGGTAACCGGGAAAACGTGTCTTTAAGCGGATAAAATAGACTCGTAACAATTTTGGTCAACTAAATAATCATTAATAAATATTAATGAAGCTTTAGAACCAATAAAATCAATAAAACGAGGAATTAGTAAAAACTGTCAAAAACAGGAAGTTGTGGGGTAGAAACATAAATAACCAAAACTTATGTGTCCAATATTGTAAATAAAATTTCAAAACCCACATGGGGGCTGTGTGTGTGTCAGATTTTATTTCCCCCACACACCCTCTTAATTCCCTTTTCATTTGCAAAAAGACAAAGAAATTAAAAAGTGAAAAGCAAACCTATACTACCCCACTCTCACACTCTCTCTCCTACTCTATTCTCCTCACTCACGTATGCACACCCATCCCCCTCACTCTCTCAATTCTTCTCCTTCCTCCCATCGACAACAATGGATTAGCAACCCCTACTAAAACCTCACTTCTCTCCTCTTGTAACCCCCTCAAATCTCTTCCAAAAATTATAAAAACTACACCATTGTCTTCCTCTCATCAAGGGGAACACTTCCCTCTTTTCAAAATCCGGAAAAGAGCATTTTCGTTTTCATGGGTATACCCCATTTGGAGCTTCAAGACCACCATTAGAACCACCTCGTTTCCCTTGTTCTATTGAGGTAAAAATATTCTTAAAACTCCATCTTTTTTCTAGCCTTAAGGGCAAAACGAAATTTAAAGCTAAACCCTTGCTTTCTTCTTTATGCTAGCCGATTTTAGCCTTGTTGGTGGAGTTGGAATCTTGTTCTTGAGCCACTCCAAGCTTTATTTGCACCTTTGCAAGGTAATGGAAATTCTAAACCCTATAACTTACTTCAAACGTTAATGCAATCTAAGGGTTAGTTTTGGTATTGAAATGGTGTATATGTATGGGTTGTAATGTTAAATTTGTTAAGAGACTATAACTGGTAGAGAGAGAGAAGGAAAGAAGAAGGAAGAAGCAAGAAGAAGAAAGAAAACTAGAGGAGAAACAAGGTAATTGTGCTTTTTTATGTAGCCTCGTATATATGGGTATGTAACAGATTTTTAGAAGTTAAAATTGGTATTGTAAAATTGTAGTGTATTGGTAGTGTAATGTGTAGGAGGAAACAAACGTTTTAAACCCTTAAAAGACAATTTAAACTTGTTAAAACAAAGTTGGGAGTCAATGGGTATGTGCAGGAAATTCTAATAGTGTTGTTGTGTTTGGTATTTGTGTATGGGAGCTTGTATATGGTTATTGTTTATAAACAGGTGAGATGATGAGAATGTAAGTGTAAACAATGTGGTGAGAATATACAAATATAGGGGAGACTATGGCAAAATTTACATAGGAAAAGAACACTTAGTGAACTAGGAACTAGGTGGATAATGTAGTTGTAACAGATTTTGATAGAGAAAGATAGAGAGTATATTAGGAGAGATAGTTAATGTAGTGGGAATGCATTAGAGGTGCTAGAAATGACCTTAGATGAGGGAACTAAAGATGGGGAGTCTTAGAGTAAAAATCTGTAGCAAAAATGCATCAAGGAAGGAAACTATGTAAGTGTTGAATTGAAACTAGGAGAATTATATGAATAAGTTAGTATAGAATTGTATAATGAATTAATGAATGAGTTAGCATGATTTAGAGTGTTTAAGTAGTACTAAAACATGTTGGGAAGTATGTAGGAAGATTGGGGAAGCAATGGGTGAAACTGGGAAGGAAAAATAAGGCCTGTAGCACAATCTACTACCGTCCGACCCAGAGCCTGGATCGGACAGTGGGTCGGACGGGGCTTAAGCAACGATAATAATCTTTCTGGAATGGTCCGACCCAGGGCCGTGAGTCGGACGTGGGTCGGACAGGCAAAAAATTTCCTGTGTCGAAGTTACTGACTTCGTCCGACCCAGAGTCTGTGTCGGACAGTGGGTCGGACAGAGCTTGGACACGGGACCGAAACTTTCTGGAACGGTCCGACCCAGAGGAGTATGGGTCGGACGGAAGAGTGCTGGGTCGGACGGGGAGAATTTCAGAGGACGAAATCTACTGGAATGGTCCGACCCAGGGCTTGGGTCGGACGCTGGGTCGGACGACCCATAACTTACAAAAAAAAAAACTGTAAGCTTATAACTAGTATATATATATATATATACTTACCATCGTTAAGTAATCGAAAGTAAGTAAATAAAATGTAAGTATAGGAATGTAGAGACTTAGTAAGTATGAGTTAGGAAACGTAAGATTAATCGAATTAAGTTAATGATAGTTAGATTAATCATCCAACTATATGTATATCATAGGATTCGATTTGTGACACCGGAGGAACATTCGGAAACACGTACAACGGTGAACGGTATGAATTCCTCATGCCCCGTATGCTATCTTGGTTACTCTGATTTGTGTGTTGTGTGCTAATTGATCACCAAATAAGATAAATACACGAATCGGAGTTATCATGCTTACTTGTGAATATGTAGTATGGTATGTTGTGTATATTTTCTTTAAATCTCAGTTTGTATAATTCATGAAATGTATGGATGAATATGAATGTGTGTATGAATGATATACTGTACTGTGACCGAACATGTTTGTGATTGGACTTCTAACTGATTCCTAACAAGCTAACCAATCTAACTTAAATTGGTAATTAAATTGGAATGAGTAGAAGTCCGATATAGTTTCGGCCACGCGTGAGGATGAGGAGACACAAGAGGTTGGATCCGATTCCTGACTCTTAAACTGGTCCGCGGCCAAATCCCTTAAGTGGGTAGCATCCCAGATTGGTGAGTCAAGTAAATCCCGGTGGGACGGTGTAGTCCCCGGGCCGGAGGTCATACCGACTTAAGTTGAGTATGAGTAACTAAATAAGAATGAGTAAATAAGTAAATGAAAGTAAGTAAGTAAAGTAAGAGTAAGTAACATGCAATGAGTAAAAGAGTAATAAGCATTCCGATTAACCCGGATGCGTAATTTGACTAACACGGTGAAGGTAAGTAAGTGTGTGTGCTACGGTATTGCTATGTTGAATTGTATAATGTATTGTAAATGCATGTATGTTGTATGTAAAGCATGTATGTATGAAATTAATGAACCACATGTTTAGTGGACGTCAAATAGTCGGCTTGCCCTAGATAGCACTCGGTATATGCAGAGTTTATGCGCAGCTTTTTGCTGAGCCCCTTGGGGCACCGTTTTTAATATGAATGCAGGTGCAAGAGAGGGATGAGCTGTTGAAGTCATTGTCTTATTTCTTTTGTCTTCTTTTTGGATTGTAAACATTGAATTGTGAATGGTGTACTGAGTAGTACACGGCTGTAACTTTTGATTAGCCGGTGTACCATGGGGTACACCTTTTTGGATAGTGTGAAGGGATTACGATTGGTATAGATGAGTAGAGGTTAGGGACTCATTCTTTTGGGGAGATTGGTAATGGGATGTAATTGAATACTTTAAATACTCGGTGATCCAGTAATGCAAGTATGTTACCTTTTGTAATCAATATGAATTGTAGTAGCTCGGTATATTATGTTCATCAGACCGTCACTGTAAGTAGAATAGCATAGCTAGCCGTATGGGCGGTTAGCGGCGTTGTATCACCCGCCGTAGTAGGTAGTAGTCTTCCGCTGCGTACTGATGGAATTAAGGGATGATTGGACGGTAAGCATAGGATTAACGGTTGGGGTGTTACAAAAAGTGGTATCAGAGCGTAGTTACGCTCTGATGTCCATAGTTACCGAGCATAGGGATTACCGAGTTAGGATTTCAACCGTCTTAAGACGGATACTTAGAAACCTAACTAGGAACTACCGTTGTTAACAACGGATACCCTTGACGTTCTTAGGAACGATACCTTGTTTAAATTCCAAGACCCCTTGGTCACATGTACAAAGCCTAATGTGGATGTTAATTATTCAGATGTCAGGAAGACGTCCAGGTCGCCCTAGAGGAGGGGCCAATGACGGACCCGGCACGCAGACGATAGCTGAAATCGTCACTGCCACTGTAGCACAGATGCTACCACAAGTAATCCAAGCTATGCAACAAAACCAACAAAACTAACAGAACCAAGCGGGACCAATCCCTCCCCCTCCACCCAGAGAAGCTAACTGGGTAAAAGCTGTAGCGGAACTCCGCCCTCCTTGCTTTAGGGGCGAGAGCGATCCGGCTAAGCTAGAGGCCTACATCTCCGAGATGGAGACAGCCTTCGAAACCCTCGAAGCTCCTGCTGGAGTTCGAGTCAGAGTTGCTGCTTACTACCTGAAAGATGCGGCCATGGATTGGTGGAAGCTGGTCAAGCATGAGCATGTCAACGACCCCACCTTCGACTGGGAGTCCTTTGCATCCCTCCTCCGATAAAATACTATCCGGAGCATGTGAAAACCAAGAAAAGGCTAGAGCTGGATGCCTTGAAGATGACAGACAAGATGTCTGTGGATGAGTACTACCGCACTTTCACCTCTATTTTCTGTCTCCTACCCGACCTTGGGTACACCGGCCAGGTGTTGGTCGATCACTTCTATGGCGGTCTGAGCCATCGCCTCCGGTACGGTATGAGCTACACTCGATTTACCTCCCTTCAGGTAAATATCGGTTAACCCTTAGTACCATTTCAATTCCTTGAATTCCTTGAATCTTTTCCTTATCTTCTCTTAAATAAGAATCCCGGCTAATACCTGAAACTTCAGGAGTGTTATCACGCGGCTTCTCGCGTTGAGATCACTTGCCAACTACGGGATGAAGAAAGTGCGCTGAAGCGCAAGGCAAACAGTAAGAACACCAGTGCCGAGGAGCAGAACCAGGGGAAAAGCAGGAAGAAGAAGAAGAAGGGAAAGTTCTTCGGTCAGACCTCCAAGAACTTCTCGAGTGAGAGTAGTGCCCACGCTGAGCAGGGCAAACCAGTTGAGCTTCTTCAACTTGGTTCATCTACACCGGTGGCTACAAAGCCACTGAGATCACACCCACCAAAGGGTAAACTTCTATTCCTAAATCATATTCTTACAAGTACCATATCTAGTATATCCACGCACACATGTGCTAACCCTCTAAGCCTTAGGTTCTGGCTCCGGTTTCACCAAAACCTTCTCAGACGGCCGCACCTATGTGTGCAGAAAGTGCAACCAAGACCATCCCGGCAAGGACTGCTATGGGAGAGAAATCAAGTGCTACAATTGCCAGAAACCGGGACATACAACCAATAGATGCCCAGAGAATGCCAAACCAAAAGGGAACTTCCAAAGCTATAAGCAGAGGGAAGGCAAGGAGGTTGCATCTGGCGATGCACCGACCCAGCAGGCACCACAGGGACAGGGATCTCGGGGTCCTCCGAGGGGTGCACCTCAGAGGCAGCCTGTCTTGCATGTGATTGACCGTGACGGGTCCAGTTCTAAGTCCGGCCCAGGTAATTAATCTAAATCTTTAGTCCTTGAGAAGCATGACTAAGCATTAGAGTAATCGTATGAGTGAATGCATGAGTAAATGAATTGAAGTATGAATTAAGCATGAAACGAATTAGTTGAAACTAGTACTCACCGTAGATGAAATTTGTAACCATAGGAAGCTTAATTATCTGTTATCCAATACCGGTAAACCTGAATCAAGAAGAGATCAACATCACCAACCACTACTACACCAACGAACAGTGTCAGGTCATCCGACCAGGTATGATCTTATTAAGGGGATACCTGACACCCGAAGCGCAAATCTCAATCATCCGAAGATGCAACGAACTAGGAACGGGTCAAGGTGGATTTTACACACCCGAATTCCCCGGTGGAGCGAAGATGAAACTGAAGATGATGTGCTTGGGAAAGGATTGGAATCCTTATACCAAGACATACCAGGAGACACGAACACAAGATGGAGCAACGCCACCGACAATACCTCCAGAATTTCAGACACTCGTCACACAAGCAGTAGAACTTGCACAACAATGTGAACATGAACCGATCCCCGCACTTGAAGCGGACCTTTGTATCGTCAACTTCTATGAGAAAGAAGGACGACTTGGGTTACACCAAGACAAGGACGAGACAGCGGAATCTCTTGAACAAGGAGTGCCCATAGTGTCTTGGTCCATTGGTGATGACGCCGTATTCCTGTATAGCGAGCAGAAGCGTGTGGACCTCGCACAGAAACTGGTATTGAGATCAGGAGATGTCCTAATCATGGGTGGAAACTCTAGGATGCTGTATCATGGTATCAACAAGATCAAGTTGAATACGGCACCACCGGCAATAATCAATGCCACACACATGAAACCAGGACGCCTGAACCTCACCTTTAGAAAGTATTAACTTTAAAGTATCATGTAATCTATTAGTAACGTGTATTAGAGACACGGTATGTATGATGGTTGGTTTATCAATAAAGAGCAGTGTTGATTTAATTCCACTTGTGTCCACCATCAATACTTAACCACTTGTGAATTCAATAGGTTGTGGACTCGGTACCGAAGGTATCCTGAGTATCCTTACCGAAGCACAAGCCGGCAGAAGCGGCACCATCTTAACGGGAACATTCCCAGTGAACAGCATTGAAGCCAATGTGCTATTCGACTCCGGCGCCTCTCACACTTTCGTATCACCATCTTTTGTGAAGAGGTTGAAGCTAGATGCGGATGAGTTACCGAATTTTATGGTTACTCTCCCATCGAAGGAGTGAGTAAAGTGCACCAAATATTATCAATCAGCCACCATCGAAATCAAAAACGAAGTGTTTCCCATCTCCTTCATCGAGTTTAATGGATTAGGATTCGACTTAATCATCGGAATGAATTGGTTGGAGCGGCACAAGGGTAGAATCCTCTACGCCGAGCATCGATTGCTGCTCAAGAGTCCTTCTAGGGTTACCGTATCTTACCGCCAGAGACCGAGAGAGCCTTCGACCACAGTCATCTCTGCCATGGCCATGTACCGGGAGCTCAGAAAGGGCAGAGAGGTATATTTGTGTTATGTACATGACCTGGAGAGAGATCCAGAGTTCAGTGATGAAGTACCAATAGTATCCGAATTTCCTGACGTTGATAAGTGCAAAAATATAGACTTATTAAGGTTTAATCACCTTATTAATTGCAGCATTTTTAGTAATGTTTCTCACTTATCTTAGGTTTTTCCTATATTTATGTTATTATATTAACTGATGTATTATATGTGTTAAAATGTAGGAAAAATGACAAGCAAAGACATATATTATAAGGGATAGACAAACTCACGTGGAGAGGACATGCATGCGCATGATTTGCATGCAACCGCCTCATTATGGGGCGGACGACACTAGAAAGGAAGAAAATAGAGGCAACCGCCTCATTAGGGGGCGGACAAACTTATTGCAACCGCCCCATTAACAGGAGGACGTGGAGGCGGACAAGAGAGGATGCATGGGTTAGGCGGACACAATTCTTACCGCCCATGCAACCGCCTCATTTGAGGAGGCGGACGTGAGTAAAAATACAGATCTAAACGGGTTATCTTCTCCGCCGACTCGCTCTGCAACTTGAGACGGCGCCTACCAGAAATCACGCCCGCGTTTCAACCTTGTCCCCTGCGCAATCAATAGCTGCAATCAATGGGGAGCTGCAATCATCGAGCTCAATCAGTGAGCTAATGAGCTGCTGCTCTGTTCTTCTTCCTCTATAAATACGAGCTTCATTCCTCCTTATTCAGTGTCCTTCCGGAGGCTCCTTCCGTGGTTCCTCTGGAGTTCCAATTCACACACCATCTCATTTCTCTCCTTCCGCCTTCTCCATTTATTTATTTTACATTCCACCAAATCCACCTCTAGCCTACGTATACAAAATAGCAGAGTGAGCCGGAGTGATTACGGATGATTTCTATTACTCTTGTCTCTGTCTATCTATTTAATATGTTAGGCTAGTTTATGTATACTTTGGGAATAATTATTATGTTTCTGTATTAATTATGCAATATGTTTTACTGGTTTTAATTTTAATAAAGTTTGTTACGGTTAAAGGTTTTCTCGCCATCTTTTTAATAAACCTCATGAATTTATTAAAATGCTTTACTAAGTCTGTTTTTGATTTCATCGGTTGGAAACAGATGGGTTGATTAAGCCGTAAAACTGGGGGAAACTTATTTTCATCGTTTAAGTTAGTACTCAGTTGCAAATGTAATCCCTCAACACTCCTCTGCCGTTCGCAGGCTTTTGCTTGAGTTTTCATCGGACCTTGCTTTACAGGTGAACGAGTTCTTATGAGTTTTCATCGGACCTTAAGAAAATATCAGGAATCTTGCCAAACAGTTATAATTAAACCAGTAGACCTAGCATGAAAGAACAGATATTATATTAATGTGAACCAGAGTCCCGTTTAGTTTATCTGTTAATTTAGTCATTTTATCTTTCCTTTTATTTATATAAACAAGTCAATTAATCCCCCCTCCTGTGACACGCTTAGGTACTTTAATATGTACATTAGTCCCGTGGTTCGATATCCGGTCGCTTACATTTTCACTATACTACTGCGACCGGGATTTGTTTGCAGCCCGACGTTTATTTTGGGTTTTAATTTCTTTTCTTTAATTTTAATTACACCAATTAAACCACTCAGATTATAACGTCTGCAAACGTATTCCCTAAGGAGCTACCCGGCATGCCACCTCAGAGAGCGGTAGAATTTGAAATTGATCTTTTGCCAGGTACCGGTCCCATTGCTAGGGCACCGTACCGCATGGCACCTGCTGAAATGACCGAACTGAAGGAGCAGTTACGTGACTTACTTGATAAAGGGTTTATACGCCCGAGCGTATCACCCTGGGGAGCACCGGTCCTCTTTGTGAAGAAGAAGGACGATAGCCTCCGACTTTGCATTGACTACCGCGAACTGAATGCGGTTACAGTAAAAAATAAATACCCATTGCCACGTATCGACGACCTATTTGATTAGCTGAAAGGAGCATCAGTCTTCTCCAAGATTGACCTCCATTCTGGGTATCATCAGATTGCCATCAAAGAGCAAGATATCGAGAAAACGACATTCCGTACCAGATATGGCCACTATGAATTCACAGTGATGCCATTCGGTTTGTCAAATGCACCAGCTAAATTCATGGACCTCATGAATCGTCTATTCAGTGAGCAGTTGGACACTTCAGTGGTTGTCTTCATTGACGACATACTTGTATACTCCAAATCAGCAGAGGAGCATGAAATTCATTTGAGGGAAGTGCTTGAGACACTGCGCGAGAACCAGCTGTATGCGAAGTTCTCCAAATGCGAATTCTGGCTAGATCAGGTATCATTCCTTGGTCATGTCATCTCGAGCGCAGGTATCTCAGTTGACCCTTCTAAGATAGAAGCTGTACGATCATGGCCTAGACCTAAGACTGTTACCGACATTCGGAGCTTTCTTGGTCTAGCCGGTTACTACCGGAGATTCGTAAAGGACTTCTCGAAAGTCGCTAAGCCCATGACTACACTGATGAAGAAAGATGCACCGTTTGTATGGACAGACGAGTACGAGTTATCATTTCATAGCCTAAAGGACTCATTGACCTCAGCGCCCATCCTTACTCTTCCAGAGGGCATAGAGGGATTTGAGGTGTATTGTGATGCATCAGGCAAAGGTATGGGATGCGTGCTCATGCAGCATGGCAAGGTTGTAGCTTATTCCTCCCGCCAGCTGAAAAAGCATGAGGAGAATTACCCGACACACGACTTAGAGTTAGGAGCCATTGTCTTCACCTTGAAGATATGGCGACACTATCTCTATGGGGTAAGCATCACCATCTACTCCGACCACAAGAGCTTACAGTATGTATTCACACAGAAAGAACTGAATCTGAGACTGAGAAGGTGGATGGAATTTCTTTCAGACTACGACATCGACCTACAATATAAGGAAGGGAAGGCAAACATCGCAGCCGACGCCCTGAGTCGTCGAGCACACTCGCTCCATTCACTACTCGTTTCTTCTAGCTTGGTTGATGAGGTGCGAGACGCTCAGTTGAGCGACCCTTATCTAACCGAAATCAGACAAAAGATTGAAAATGGTACATTTGAGAAGAAAAAGTATGACTTCAAGCTACATGAAGATGGTTTGATTCAGTTGAATGGCAGGCTATGCGTCCCCCGAAGCAATGCTGAGCTAAGGGATCGCATCCTGCGAGAGTCACACAGTTCCACATTGTCAGTCCATCCAGAAGCCTCCAAGATGTACAAAGACATGAAGAGGTACTTCTGGTGGTCTGGAATGAAATCGGATGTGACAGAATTTGTATTGAGATGCTTAACATGCCAGAAAGTAAAGTTTGAACATCGTAGACCGGGCGGATTGGTACAATCGATGCCAGTTCCGGAGTGGAAATTTCATGATATCTCCATGGATTTTGTTGTAGGACTCCCACCTTCCAGGGGAGGACTCAACATGATCTGGGTTGTAGTCGATCGCCTTACCAAGGTTGCCAGATTCATACCGATGAAGGACACCTGGAAGGTAGTGAAGCTAGCTGAGCTATTCGACAAGGAGATTATCACACATCACGGAGTCCCTAAAACCATAGTATCTGACCGCGACACCAGATTTCTTTCGAGATACTGGAGAGCCACACGGGAAGCGCTGGGTACAGAATTGAAGTTGAGTACCGCCTTCCATCCTCAGACCGACGGTCAAACAGAAAGGACCATCCAGACACTGGAGGACATGCTTAGGGCATGCGCCTTGGACTTTCAGGGGAGTTGGTTAGACAAGCTTCATCTTATCGAATTTTCATACAATAATAGTTATCATGCCTCGATTAAGATGTCGCCTTTCCAAGCTCTATACGGTAGACCCTGCCGTACACCCTTGTGTTGGGATGAGTCAAGCGAAGCGGTCATCATAGGACCGGAGTACCTAGAACAAGTCCAAGCGAAAGTGCAACAAATCCGAGCCAATATGAAGGCAGCCCAAGATAGACAGAAATCCTATGCGGATGTGAGACGACACGACCTTGAGTTCGCCGTGGGCGACCAAGTGTTCTTGCGAGTTTCACCTATGAAGGGCGTATTCCGTTTTGGTCAGAAGGGCAAGCTTAGCCCAAAGTTTGTAGGGCCGTACACTATTACCGAAAGAGTTGGATCCGCAGCCTACAGGTTAGCACTGCCTGAGGACTTGGGGCGTGTCCATGATGTATTTCATGTGTCACAACTCAAGAAGTATATTGCTGATCCTTCTCATGTCTTGGAGCCCGAGAGATTATCCATTGAGCCGACCATGATATATGTTGAAACCCTAGTAAGAATCCTTGATAGGAAGACCAGAGACACTCGCCATAAGTCTATACGAATGGTGAAGGTCCTATGGTCAAACCATGATGTCGAAGAAGCGACATGGGAGTTGGAAGATGCCATGAAGGCTAAGTACCCACAGTTGTTCATATACTAGAGAGTCTAGCATTTAGTAATACGGGTACGGGTCGTACCCCTTTTAAGGGGGGTAGAGCCCTTTTGCTTTTGCATTGCTTCGGGGTAAGCATTGCATAGTGTGTAGGTATTGTAGGTTTTGTATGGCACAGGTAGTGCAAGTGAATTTGGTATGTGTATGTATGTATGGGTAATGTGTAGTGCATGGATGTGTATGTGTAACGTGTAATGTATCGGTGTAATGTATTGGTGTAATGTGGATTGTGAATTGCATGGTGTACTGTGTAATGTGGATATGATGTGTATGGAAATGGTGTATGGTGTATGTGAATTTGTATTGTGTGTGAATTGTGTATGTTTGCAATGTGGAATGAAGCGAACACCCCATAGGTGGTAGTAAGATGCATTATGGCAATTGGTTCGCCTAATGAGTAGAATTACTTAAACTATTAAACCTTGAGCAACTTTGAGGGCAAAGTTTCTTAAGGGGGGTAGATTGAAATACCCCGTAATTAAAAATAGTGATTAATTAGGCTAATAAGTAATTTAGAAGCTTAATTAAGTGTAAATAATCACGAGGGAACAAATCCCGAAGAAAATGGATCCTTATAATGGATTAAAAGCACTAACGAACCTTAAAGCGTGTTTTCGAGGTAACCAGGAAAACGTGTCTTTAAGCGGGTCAAATAGACTCGTAACAATTTTGGTCAACTAAATAATCATTAATAAATATTAGTGAAGCTTTAGAACCAATAAAATCAATAAAACTAGGAATTAGTAAAAACTGTCAAAAACGGGAAGTTGTGGGGTAGAAACATAAATAACCAAAACTTATGTGTCCAATATTGTAAATAAAATTTCAAAACCCACATGGGGGCTGTGTGTGTGTCCGATTTTATTTCCCCCACACACCCTCTTAATTCCCTTTTCATTTGCAAAAAGACAAAGAAATTAAAAAGTGAAAAGCAAACCTATACTACCCCACTCTCACACTCTCTCTCCTACTCTATTCTCCTCACTCACGTATGCACACCCATCCCCCTCACTCTCTCAATTATTCTCCTTCCTCCCAGCAACAATAATGGAGAATTAGCAACCCCCACTAAAACCTCACTTCTCTCCTCTTGTAACCCCCTCAAATATCTTCCAAAAATTATAAAAACTACACCATTGTCTTCCTCTCATCAAGGGGAACACTTCCCTCTTTTCAAAATCCGGAAAAGAGCATTTTCGTTTTCATGGGTATACCCTATTTGGAGCTTCAAGACCACCATTAGAACCACCTCGTTCTCCTTGTTCTATTGAGGTAAAAATATTCTTAAAACTCCATCTTTTTTCTAGCCTTAAGGGCAAAACGAAATTTAAAGCTAAACCCTTGCTTGCTTCTTTATGCTAGCCGATTTTAGCCTTGTTGGTGGAGTTGGAATCTTGTTCTTGAGCCACTCCAAGCTTTATTTGCACCTTTGCAAGGAAATGGAAATTCTAAACCCTAAAACTTACTTCAAACGTTAATGCAATCTAAGGGTTAGTTTTTGTATTGAAATGGTGTATATGTATGGGTTGTAATGTTAGATTTGTTAAGAGACTATAACTGGTAGAGAGAGAGAGAAGGAAGGAAGAAGGAAGAAGCAAGAAGAAGAAAGAAAACTAGAGGAGAAACAAGGTAATTGTGCTCTTTTATGTAGCCTCGTATATATGGGTATGTAACAGATTTTTAGAAGTTAAAATTGGTATTGTAAAATAGTAGTGTATTGGTAGTGTAATGTGTGGGAGGAAACAGACGTTTTAAACCCTTAAAAGACAATTTAAACTTGTTAAAACAAAGTTGGGAGTCAATGGGTATGTGCAGGAAATTCTAATAGTGTTGTTGTGTTTGGTATTTGTGTATGGGAGCTTGTATATGGTTATTGTTTATAAACAGGTGAGATGATGAGAATGTAAGTGTAAACAATGTGGTGAGAATATAAAAATATAGGGGAGACTATGGCAAAACTTACATAGGAAAAGAGCACTTAGTGAACTAGGAACTAGGTGGATAATGTAGTTGTAACAGATTTTGATAGAGAAAGATAGAGAGTATATTAGGAGAGATAGTTAATGTAGTGGGAATGCATTAGAGGTGCTAGAAATGACCTTAGAAGAGGGAACTAAAGATGGGGAGTCTTAGAGTAAAAATTTGTAGCAAAAATGCATCAAGGAAGGAAACTATGTAAGTGTTGAATTGAAACTAGGAGAATTATATGAATAAGTTAGTATAGAATTGTATAATGAATTAATGAATGAGTTAGCATGATTTAGAGTGTTTAAGTAGTACTAAAACATGTTGGGAAGTATGTAGGAAGATTGGGGAAGCAATGGGTGAAATTGGGAAGGAAAAATAAGGCCTGTAGCACAATCTGCTACCGTCCGACCTAGAGCCTGGATCGGACAGTGGGTTGGACGGGGCTTAAGCAACGATAATAATCTTTCTGGAACGGTCCGACCCAGGGCCGTGAGTCGGACGTGGGTCGGACAGGCAAAATATTTCCTGTGTCGAAGTTACTGACTTCGTCCGACCCAGAGTCTGGGTCGGACAGTGGGACGGACTGAAATACCCCAAACTTAGATATGGTTTAAATGATAAACTAAGATATAAGGAGGCTAAATAATGCGTTAGAAACATTAAGAAACGTTTCTAATCAAAGAAAATATAAGGAAACACCAAAAGAGCAGTTTTAACAAAAACGTGCTCTAAGCTTGGAGAGACTTGGGAGAGTACCCAAATATTGTTCTAAGACCTTAGTAATATCCTAATGGTCATTTTAAATCAATTACCAAAGAAAACCAAGCTTGAAAACAAGTTAAAACACAAAATGTGCTTTAAGGAGTCTTAAAGCACGTTTTGAAAAATTGTCTTGTAAATGAGTTTTGAATGGCTAAATGTCCATCATTACTCTCTAATTAACATGTGTACTATATAGTATCACATTTGGAAGCCTATATCAATGGGAAATCAAAAATTTCACAACAATGTGCCTTGTTTTGGTGAATAGTGAATTAATTAAGCTAGTTTATAAACACAAGTCTATATAAGTGAGACATTTGGTCAACAAAGACTTAAGTACCCTCATTATTAAAAGGGGGCCGGTTTCTTAGGAGGTGAGTCATCACCTTCATGAGTCATTAAGCAAATAAGAAAGCAAATGAGAGTTTAAAGTAAAAGCACTATTCACCTTTTACATAAATATCACACTTTATTAGTTCTCTCTCCTCACTTCTTCATCTCCTTTGTTTTCCCACGGTTTGAGCTGCTCTCTCCCTTCTCCATTCACGTAAAACTCAACCTCCATGAAAGCTCCATCTTTCCTTGGTCACATCTTACTCATTTTAGCTCCAAATCCAAAACAAAATACATACTCTTCTTAGTTAGCTCAAGCTCCTTCTTCTATCTTTTCAAAACTTCAAGAGCTTCATTTTGGTGCCAAGTCAAACCACCATTAGAGGAGGAAATTCAAGTTTGGAGACTCCATTGGCATCTCCATTCTCTTAAGGTAAAGAAAATGTAAGAAAATCTAGGTTTCCACCATTTTCTTCACATGTCCGAAAATTTAGTGCTCATGGGACTCCATTTTAATGCCTTGTTCTAGCTTTTTTATACTCTTCAAAGGAGAGAGGAGGTCCTTCTTGCTTCATATCCAAGTTTATCTTGAGAAACCAAGGTAAAACAATCACATTAATACCTTAAAGCATATTAACCTAGGGTTTGTTCCTTAGGGTTAATGTGTTATCTAGTACTCATTGGAGTCATTGGATATTGGTTAGAACATTGGCAAGGAGAATCACATTGGTGACCGAGATTGAACAAAGAAAAACCTAAGGAAGAAAGCTTTTTAAGCTTGTAAAGGAACAAGGTAAATTACTTACCTTAAGATGTCTTGTTGTTTATGGGAAAGGGATTTAGGTATATGATGAGTTTTGTGTAGAGTTTATATTGGGAAGGTGTTATAAAACCTAGAAGAAACAATGACTATACTTGTGAACTTGTGACTAAAGAGCAAATGAGAAGAAGAGATAGTTAAAACAATGTGGAGATGAATTACAAGAAGCATTTTATTTCAATGGGAGCCCTGTTGTGTGTATTCGCAGGTTGAAGGCAAATATATGAGGAAGTTCAGTTTGCGATAACCACGATAGGCTTTGGATGGGGTGTTACAAAAGTGGTATCAGAGCGTAGTTACGCTCTGATCAAGAAATACCGGACATAAGTAACCACCGAGTTAGGATATAAGTTAAGGAATAAGTGTTGGGTTAAGGGTGTGAGAAGTTAGAGTGAGTAGAGTCAGATGACCACTAATAAGTGTGGAATGTCTTTACCGTCTACGGACGTTATAAATTTACTAACCAAAACAGTGGTGAATACGAATCTAATGTGAGTTATGCTTGTTCAGATGGCAGGACGCCCTAGAGGAGGCCGAGGTCGCGGCCGGGGTGAGGATACTTCAGGGATACCTAGAGGGCAGACGATCGCAGAGATCGTAGCTGCCGCTTTAGGGCACATGGGCTATCAGCCTGGTGTGGGCGCGCCACCTCCACCGCCACAACCTAGGGAACCAAACTGGGTGAAGAGTCTAGCAGATCTTTGACCCGCGCATTTTAAGGGGGAGACCGATCCCGCCAAGCTTGAGGCGTACATCTCCGAGCTGGAGACCGCCTTCGAGACCCTTGACGTCCCTGCTGGGATCAAGGTGCGCTTAGCTGCTTTCTATCTGAAGGGGGCGGCAGGCGATTGGTGGAAGCTGGTGAGGGCCGAGCATGTGGCCAATCCAGAGTTCTGCTGGGAGCAGTACACCGCCTTGCTACGAGCAAAGTACTACCCCGCCCATGTCCAGACGAAGAAGCGCTTACAGTTGGATGCGCTTAAGTAGTCGGACAAGATGACAGTGGACGAGTATTACTCATAGTTCACTACCTTGCTCCGTCTTCTGCCAGGTCTTGGATATTCTGACCAGATCTTGGTGGACCGCTTCTATGGCGGGCTTAGCCATCGACTCCGCTACGGCATGGGGCCAGCGAGTTACACTACCTTGCAGGTAATAAGAATGATTGAGATTTGAGTAGGTAATGAGTAAGCTTTAGATTATGAGAAATAAGTGTGACTAATACTATGGAAAAGCAGGAGTGCTATCATGCCGCTGCTAAGGTTGAGATTACCGTCCAGCTGAGGGACGATGAGAATGCAAAGAGGAAGAGTGCTGGTAAGAGCTCAGAAAGTCAAGGGCAAGGAGGGTACAAGAAACAAAAGTACCAGCCTCAGGCCCAGAAAAATCAGAACCCAAAGGGGAGGGAGGAAAAGGAGAAGGCTTCGGAAGAGCCATTGAAGCTGACCTATGCTATTGCAGCTATACCACTGCGCTCTAAGGCGCCAAAGGGTAAGGGAATTGATATTGAATGAGTTAAGAAATAAATTAGTAACCATTTGAGATATGAGGATTGACTATATGAATCATCAGGATCTGAGACTGAGAAGGGAGCCGGTGGTGGCTACCAGCGACGCTTCATCTGTAGATGGTGTCACAAGGACCACCCCGGGCTCGACTGTAAGGGGAATAAGGTGGAGTGCAACTTTTGTGGAGTCTACGGGCATCGAGCATATGAGTGTTACCGGAACCCTGCTAGCAGAGCCTATAGGCCCGATACCAGGGGCAAGGGCAAGACCGATCAGGGAGCTGGATCTGACGGTCAGAGGAAGGTGCAGCAGCCGGCGGACAAGAACCCACGGGTGACCCAGAAGACGGGACCCACTTTACACATGGTGGACCGGGACGATGAGCCTGAACCCTCATCGAGACCAGGTACCACTATAACCATTTAGCAATAAAACTACCTACTTACCGCATTATCATGCATGTTTGGTGATAAATGAGTTAAGTAAGAATAAGATAAGATTAGAACTTAAGTAAGATATAACCTACTACCACTTTAGGAGGATTCAACATTTGCTACCCAATACCATCTACATCTAACCCGGAGCACACCGACATCGAAACCATAGACTTTCCAACCGAACAATGTCAGGTTATCCGCCCAGATATGATTTTATTAAGGGGATACCTGACACCCGAAGCACAAATAGCCATCATCAGGAGATGCAATCAACTAGGAATGGGACGGGAGGTTTTTACACACCGGAGTACCCAGGAGGAGCAAGGATGAAATTAAAGATGATGAGCTTGGGCAAGGATTGAATCCGTATGCCAAGAATTAACAAAACTATGAGGGTGCAAGATGGAGTCTCACAAACGGGAATACCCGAAGAGTTCCATCCAGTTATTACACAAGTCGTGGAAATCGCTCAGCAGTTGGAAGCTGAACCGATTCCAGACATCCAGGCAGACATTTGCATTGTAAACTTCTACGAAAAAGATGGGAGACTGGGACTACACCAGGATAAGGACGAGACAACGGAGTCTCTCGAAAGAGGGATACCAGTAGTGTCTTGGTCCATTGGGGATGATGCAGAATTTTTATACGGCGAGCAGAAGCGTGTGGACCGTGCAGATAAGATAGTACTTAAGTCAGGTGATGTATTAATTTTGGGAGGAGAATCAAGGATGTTATACCATGGGATTAAGAGAATCAAGCTGAATACAGCACCGTCAGCAGTAATCAATGCGACCCTATGAGACCAGGAAGATTAAACCTAACCTTTAGACAATATTAGCCATGTAATGTTAGAATGAGATGAGAAATGAGATGTAAGATTGAAGCACATGTTGTAAACAGGATGGTCATGAATAAAATAACAGTGTTGTTCATATAAATTGTTACGACTCTTGTTATACCATCAACACTCATGAAGCTTGTGAACACAATTAGGTTATGGACTCGGTACGGAAGGTGCACTAAGCATACTTACAGAGGCACAGGCCGACGCCAGCGGTACTATCCTCACCAGCACCTTTCCGATTAATGGGATTGAGGCATCAGTTCTCTTCGACTCAGGGGCCTCGCATACCTTTGTCTCGGCATCATTTGCGAGCAGGTTGGGGCTAGACGCTGATGAGCTACCCGACTTCACGGTTACGCTCCCGTCTAAGGAGAAGGTTCGTTGCACTCGTTACTACCGAGGAACCACCATCAGAATTAAGGGAGAAGACTTTCCAGTCAGTTTCATTGAGTTCAGTAAGCTAGGATTTGATGTTATCTTCGGGATGAACTGGTTGGAGCGGCACAAGGGACGTATCCTCTGCGCCGAGCATAGATTGCTGCTCAGGAGTCCGTCTGGGGTAACAATATCATACCGCCAGAGGCCCAGAGAGCCTTCGACTAAGATCATCACCGCCATGGCAATGCATAGAGAGTTAAGGAGAAAGGAAGAAGTATACCTCTGCTATGTACAGGACATAGAGAGAGACCCTGAGTTCGACCCCGACTTACCGGTAGTGTCGGAGTTCCCCGACTTATTTCCACGGGAACTGCCCGGCATGCCACCCACTCGAGAGGTAGAGTTCACCATTGAGCTGCTACCTGGTACCGGACCGATAGCCAAGGCACCATACCGTATGGCTCCGGCAGAAATGACTTAATTAAAAGAACAATTGAAAGATTTGTTAGATAAAGGATTCATTAGACCAAGTGTGTCACCATGGGGAGCGCCAGTCCTCTTCGTGAAGAAGAAGGATGGTAGTCTCCGCCTCTGCATCGACTACAGAGAGCTGAATGCAGTGACAGTGAAGAATAAGTACCCACTACCCCGCATTGACGATCTGTTCGATCAGTTGAAGGGAGCATCTGTGTTTTCCAAGATTGATCTCAGATCGGGGTATCATCAGATAGCCATTAAGGAGGGAGACATTGAGAAGACGGCATTCCGGACACGATACGGCCACTATGAGTTTACAGTGATGCCGTTCGGTTTGTCGAACGCACCGGCGAAGTTTATGGATCTGATGAACCGCTTGTTCCGGGAGCAGCTGGACAAGTCGGTTGTGGTTTTTATTGATGACATTCTGATATATTCAAAGTCTAAGGTTGAACATGAGGAACATCTGAGGAGGATATTGGAAATACTGAGGGAGAACCAGCTATATGCTAAGTTCTCCAAGTGTGAGTTTTGGCTTGACCAGGTTTCCTTCCTAGGTCATGTCATCTCAGATGCTGGGATCGCAGTGGATCCAGCAAAGATTGATGCCGTACGTACCTGGCCAAGGCCGAAGACTGTTACCGACATCCGGAGCTTTCTCGGTCTGGCAGGTTACTACAGGAGGTTTGTTAGAGATTTCAGCAAGGTCGCGAAACCGATGACCAGTCTGATGAAGAAAGATGCACCGTTCTTGTGGACAGTTGACTGTGAGAAATCATTTCAGCGCTTGAAGGACTCACTGACCACTGCACCGGTTCTGACCATTCCAGACGGTACAGAGGGCTTTGAGGTTTATTGTGATGCATCCGGCAGAGGGCTGGGTTGCGTGCTCATGCAACATGGCAAGGTGGTGGCATATGCCTCACGCCAGTTGAAGAAACATGAGGAGAACTACCCCACACATGATTTAGAGCTGGGAGCTGTAGTCTTCGCTTTGAAGATATGGCGCCACTACTTATATGGGGTTAGTGTCACGATCTACACCGATCACAAGAGTTTGAAATACATATTCACTCAGAAGGAGTTAAATCTTCGACAGAGGAGATGGTTAGAGTTTCTGAAAGACTATGACATTGACCTCCAATACAAAGAGGGGAAGGCCAATGTTGTAGCAGATGCCCTGAGCCGTCGAGCACACTCACTCCATTCGCTAGTTTCTTTCTCCAGCTTGGTTGATGAGGTGCGAGAGGCTCAGAGGACAGATGAGTACATGAGGGAGGTCAGACAGAAGCTGACAGATGGTACCTTTGAGAGTCAAAAATACGACTTCAGACTTCATGATGATGATCTGATCAGACTTAAGGGCCGGTTATGCATACCACGAGGCAGCGCGGATCTGAAAGACCGTATACTTAGAGAATCACACTGTTTTTCAGTTTCCATCCATCCGGGAGCCTCTAAAATGTATAAAGACATGAAGAGATACTTCTGGTGGTCGGGGATGAAGACAGATGTTACCGAGTTCGTCTTGAGGTGTCTCACATGCCAGAAGGTGAAATTCGAGCACCGACGACCGGGCGGAATGGTACAGTCGATGCCAGTTCCGGAGTGGAAGTTCCATGATATCTCCATGGACATCGTAGTTGGGCTTCCACCTGCTAGGGGAGGTCTCAACATGATATGGGTGGTGGTGGATCGCCTTACCAAAGTAGCCCGATTCATACCGATGAAGGATACTTGGAAGGTGACCAAATTAGCTGAGTTATTTGAGAAAGAAATCATGAGACATCACGGCATACCAAAGACCATAGTGTCAGATAGAGATACCAGATTCCTTTCGAGGTACTGGAGAGCTACCAGAGAAGCGTTGGGTACAGAACTCAAGCTGAGTACCGCGTTCCATCCTCAGACAGATGGTCAGACTGAGCGTACTATTCAGACACTCGAGGACATGCTGAGAGCATGTGCCTTAGACTTCCAGGGCAGTTGGATTGACAGATTGCATCTGATCGAGTTTTCATACAACAACAGCTATCACGCTTCGATCAAGATGGCACCTTTTCAAGCGTTGTACGGTAGACCATGTCGTACACCGCTCTGCTGGGATGAGTCGAGTGAGACGGTCATTATAGGACCAGAGTACTTAGAACAAGTTAAGGCTGAAGTTCAGCAAATCAGGGAGAACATGAAAGCTGCTCAAGATAGGCAGAAGTCGTATGCTGATGTTCGACGACGGGACCTGGAGTTCGCAGTGGGCGACCAGGTATTTCTGCGAGTATCACCGATGAAGGGTGTATTCAGGTTTGGGCAGAAGGGCAAATTGAGCCCGAAATTTGTTGGTCCTTATGAGATTACGGAGCGGGTGGGCCCGGTTGCTTACAGGTTGAATTTACCTGCTGAGCTGGGTAAAGTGCATAATGTTTTTCATGTTTCACAGCTAAAGAAATACATGCACCACCCCTCCCATGTGTTAGAACCTGAGAGGTTGACTTTAGAACCGAATATGAGATCCGTGGAGACTCCTCAGAGAATCTTGGACAGTAAGACTAGGGACACTCGCCACAAGTCAGTGCGACTGGTGAAGGTCCTCTGGTCTAACCAGGATGTCGAAGAGGCCACGTGGGAATTAGAGGATAAGATGAGGGCGAAGTACCCTTCTTTATTTACTGACTAGATCGTCTGTATAGGGTACGGGGCGTACCCCTTTTTAAGGGGGTAGAGCTTCCTCGCTTTTGAGTTAGGAAACGATCATGTTTGTCGTTTGGTTGGTTGTTTAAGATGTGAATTTGTGTAAGTTGCTACACTTCGGTGTAAGTTTGAGTTATGTATAATACTTATGTATTGTATTTGAGAATGACATTTGAGTCTTGAGATGTGTGAATGTGAGTATAAGATGTGGTGTTAAGATTAAGGAAATTGAGTACCGTGAATGATTAAGCACATATGTGAACTTTGAGGACAAAGTTCTTTTAAGGGGGGTAGATTGAAATACCCCAAACTTAGATATGGTGTTTAAATGATAAACTAAGATATAAGGAGGCTAAATAATGCCTTAGAAACATTAAGAAACGTTTCTAATCAAAGAAAATATAAGGAAACACCAAAAGAGCAGTTTTAACAAAAACGTGCTCTAAGCTTGGAGAGACTTGGGAGAGTACCCAAATATTGTTCTAAGACCTTAGTAATATCCTAATGGTCATTTTAAATCAATTACCAAAGAAAACCAAGCTTGAAAACAAGTTAAAACACAAAATGTGCTTTAAGGAGTCTTAAAGCACGTTTTTGAAAAATTGTCTTGTAAATGAGTTTTGAATGGCTAAATGTCCATCATTACTCTCTAATTAACATGTGTACTATATAGTATCACATTTGGAAGCCTATATCAATGAGAAATCAAAAATTTCACAACAATGTGCCTTGTTTTGGTGAATAGTGAATTAATTAAGCTAGTTTATAACACAAGTCTATATAAGTGAGACATTTGGTCAACAAAGACTTAAGTACCCTCATTATTAAAAGGGGGCCGGTTTCTTAGGAGGTGAGTCATCACCTTCATGAGTCATTAAGCAAATAAGAAAGCAAATGAGAGTTTTAAAGTAAAAGCACTATTCACCTTTTACATAAATATCACACTTTATTAGTTCTCTCTCCTCACTTCTTCATTCTCCTTTGTTTTCCCACGGTTTGAGCTGCTCTCTCCCTTCTCCATTCACGTAAAACTCAACCTCCATGAAAGCTCCATCTTTCCTTGGTCACATCTTACTCATTTTAGCTCCAAATCCAAAACAAAATACATACTCTTCTTAGTTAGCTCAAGCTCCTTCTTTCTATCTTTTCAAAACTTCAAGAGCTTCATTTTGGTGCCAAGTCAAACCACCATTAGAGGAGGAAATTCAAGTTTGGAGACTCCATTGGCATCTCCATTCTCTTAAGGTAAAGAAAATGTAAGAAAATCTAGGTTTCCACCATTTTCTTCACATGTCCGAAAATTTAGTGCTCATGGGACTCCATTTTAATGCCTTGTTCTAGCTTTTTTCTACTCTTCAAAGGAGAGAGGAGGTCCTTCTTGCTTCATATCCAAGTTTATCTTGAGAAACCAAGGTAAAACAATCACATTAATACCTTAAAGCATATTTTTAACCTAGGGTTTGTTCCTTAGGGTTAATGTGTTATCTAGTACTCATTGGAGTCATTGGATATTGGTTAGAACATTGGCAAGGAGAATCACATTGGTGACCGAGATTGAACAAAGAAAAACCTAAGGAAGAAAGCTTTTTAAGCTTGTAAAGGAACAAGGTAAATTACTTACCTTAAGATGTCTTGTTGTTTATGGGAAAGGGATTTAGGTATATGATGAGTTTTGTGTAGAGTTTATATTGGGAAGGTGTTATAAAACCTAGAAGAAACAATGACTATACTTGTGAACTTGTGACTAAAGAGCAAATGAGAAGAAGAGATAGTTAAAACAATGTGGAGATGAATTACAAGAAGCATTTTATTTCAATGGGAGCCCTGTTGTGTGTATTCGCAGGTTGAAGGCAAATATATGAGGAAGTTCAGTTTGCGATAACCACGATAGGCTTTGGATGGGGTGTTACACGGACGGAGCTTGGACACGGGACCGAAACTTTCTGGAACGGTCCGACCCAGAGGAGTATGGGTCGGACGGAATAGTGCTGGGTCAGATGGGGAGAATTTCAGAGGACGAAATCTACTGGAATGGTCCGACCCAGGGCTTGGGTCGGACGCTGGGTCGGACGACCCATAACTTACAAAAAAAAAACTGTAAGCTTATAACTAGTATATATATATGTATACCCACCTATACATATGTACATATATATATGTAAGTAAACCATCGTTAAGTAATCGAAAGTAAGTAAATAAAATCTAAGTATAGGAATGTAGAGACTTAGTAAGTATGAGTTAGGAAACGTAAGATTCGAATTAAGTTAATGATATTTAGATTAATCATCCAACTGTATGTATATCATAGGATTCGATTTGTGACACCGGAGGAACGTTCGGAAACACGTACAACGGTGAACGGTATGAATTCCTCATGCCCCGTATGCTATCTTGGTGACTCTGATTTGTGTGTTGTGTGCTAATTGATCACCAAATAAGATAAATGCATGAATCAGAGTTATCATGCTTACTTGTGAATATGTAGTGTGGTATGTTGTGTATATTTTCTTTAAATCTCAGTTTGTATAATTCATGAAATGTATGGATGAATATGAATGTGTGTATGAATGATATACTGTATTGTGACCGAACATGTTTGTGATTGGACTTCTAACTGATTCCTAACAAGCTAACCAATCTAACTTAAATTGGTAATTAAATTGGAATGAGTAGAAGTCCGATATAGTTTCGGCCACGTGTGAGGATGAGGAGACACAAGAGGTTGGATCCGATTCCTGACTCTTAAACTAGTCCGTGGCCCAAATCCCTTAAGTGGGTAGCATCCCGGATTGGTGAGTCAAGTAAATCCCGGTGGTGGGACGGTGTAGTCCCCGGGCCGGAGGTCATACCGACTTAACTTGAGTATGAGTAAGTAAATAAGAATGAGTAAATAAGTAAATGAAGTAAGTAAGTAATGTAAGAGTAAGTAACATGCAATGAGTAAAAGAGTAATAAGCATTCCGATTAACCCGGATGCGTAATTTGACTAACACGGTGAAGGTAAGTAAGTGTGTGTGCTACGGTATTGCTATGTTGAATTGTACAATGTATTGTAAATGCATGTATGTTGTATGTAAAGCATGTATGTATGAAATTAATGAACCGCATGTTTAGTGGACGTCAAATAGTCGGCGTGCCCTAGCTAGCATTCGGTATATGCGGATTTTATGCGCAGCTTTTTGCTGAGCCCCTTGGGGCACCGTTTTTAATATGAATGCAGGTGCAAGAGAGGGATGAAGCTATTGAAGACATAGTCTTATTTTTTTGTCTTCTTTTTGGATTGTAAACATTGAATTGTGAATGGTGTACTGAGTAGTACACGGCTGTAACTTTTGATTAGCCGGTGTACCATGGGGTACACCTTTTTGGATAGTGTGAAGGGATTATGATTGGTATAGATGAGTAGAGGTTAGACACTCATTCTTTTGGGGAGATTGGTATGGGATGTAATTGAATACTTTAAATACTCGGTGATCCAGTAATGCAAGTATGTTACCTTTTGTAATCAATATGAATTGTAGTAGCTCGGTATATTATGTTCATCAGACCGTCACTGTTAGTAGAATAGCCTAGCTAGCCGTATGGGCGGTTAGCGGCGTTGTATCACCCGCCGTAGTAGGTAGTAGTCTTCCGCTGCGTACTGATGGAATTAAGGGATGATTGGACGGTAAGCATAGGATTAACGGTTGGGGTGTTACATCGCTAGTACGCGGGGTATGCGGTTATCATATTCAGCGTAAGATGACCCCCTAGGGGGAATGTTTTTATTCTACAGGTACCCGCGAGGCGTGATGGTCGAGTAAGGACCGGAACGAATTCTTTTTGGGGTAGTTAGTAGATTGGGATGGTGTACCGAGTTGTACACGGCTAATGCCTTTTGAGTAGCCGGTGTACCATGTGGTACACCTTTTTTGATATTGAATTATGATTGGGTAGAAAGGAGTAGTTGTAAAAACTCTTAAATTCTTGGGAATAGTCTTGAAATGTAATTCATATACTTTAGATACTCGGTAATCAAAGTGTAAGTAATCATTGGGTATTGTAAGGTAACTATATATGTATTCGGGATATTCTAATCATCAGACGGTTACTGTAAGTAGTAGTAGCCTTGTTAGTCTTAGATGGCTAACAACGTTGTATCACCCGCCGGGAGTAAGTAAGTAAGTAAGTCTCTGCTGCGAGTAAGGTAATTACGAGTATAATTAGAGGATAATGGAAGGATTAGCGGTTGGGGTGTTACAGTTAGTATATGTATATTTATATAAGTTGATCTGTAGTCGACGTAGTATTAGTCCCGAAGGACGTTCACGCATATTAAATAATGCGGGAAAATAAACAGTTAAACATCACATAACATTATACGCACATACATACATACATACATTCACACATATATCACACACATTATACAACAAACATATCTGAGCCCGAGGAAGTCCTCAGGACATCTCAGATCAAACTCCTTTATATACCGTTCAACATAGACCAAGGATGCGCAGTAGGCCACTAAGCTTGTGAAGCGCCCCCGTCAGAAGTACGATCTAAATATGAAACATACTATAAGTCTATCCGCATGACTTACTTAAACTCGGTAAATCCTAATATCGCAAGTAATCACGACCTTTCATCCCCGGATTTCAACAGTTAATTGTTTAAGAAAACGTTACGTAATACTCGTCATCTGTAGTAATTACTAACATTCAGGTTTGAGCATGTGAGTCGGTTGCATAAGAACGTCCCGACTTATATCTCGTCGTACTTCCTACACTCGGGTTTTTGTCCCAGTATAAACAGTATTGATACGCATTATTACATTTATACATTCGCATTCGAAATAAGTATATAATTTATAATTGCATGCGTGCATGCATTGGTAATCCGTGTGATATTGTTATCACACATTATACCGTATATCATTGTCATACTTGTACGGTCATGTTCATAATCCTTTATTTAATAGGATTGCATGTATATAAGTGTATATACAAGAGTATAACATATAGTTGTACGTTTTTGAATGTTAGGATTTATTCCATTGTATCTCATAATATTCACGAACATATAAATTTACATTCAAGTTTATACTTAAGTATTAAATTAACCAATCCGGTTAGGTATACGAGTACTCATTTATAATTATAGTTGCATGTATACATGCAACGTTAGTTCGTGCGATACATTATGCTCGTATACGAATGTTTATAATTCATTCTATGACTTAATATTATTCTTATTTATACTTAGGTATATAATATATAGTTGCATGAATGCATGCACAAATGTTTATATGGTATTTTTATTTAGCCATTTATTATAATACAATGCATCATAATATACAAGGTTAATAACAAGTTATATTTAATTTCAAACTAATATAACTTGTACTTTATAAAACTCACCAATGTAATAACATTTACTCTTTTGTATTATATAGTTTCCAACTATATCATACACTTATCTTATATATACCTCCACATATGCTTGTGCATTTATATATATATACCTATACATTTGTGTTTTATAAATCATATTCTTATATTATATGTCACACTTTTATCACCTTATGTAAGATGATTATTTCCATTTATTGCATTACATTTTACAATTCATATTAAGAACTTTATCTTAATATTATATTACATCTTATAACATAAGTTTCCTTGCGCGTTTCTTTATGTTTAACGTTTAATTACGTATCCATGTATTTATAATTGTACACGTATGTTCTGTACAATTCTAGTGTATTTCCATCATTACACTAATCATCTCGGTACTTTTCCTAATTACACCGATTCCCGCTCTTAATGATTATGAATTTTATTTACAAATCTACCTCCTTCCATTTCACTTAATATTGTAATTTAATTCAAGCTATATATATATACACACACTTGTATAAGTATGTTCACACCAATCAAATGCTACACTAGTTCACAATACAATGCATAAACCTTAAATTGCTTGGCACTTAGGCCCTTAAATGACATGGCTCTTAGGCCCTTAGATGACATAATTTAAACACTGAATTTCACATAGCCACCTGCACACAACAATAATCCCATGGCAATACATAAAAGCTCTTATAATTCATTTATGATTGTTTCCTAACTTATTTGTCAGTAGCTCCTTAGTCACAAGTTCACAAGTATGATCATGTTATTTGAAATACCCCAAACCTTAATGTATTAATTAATTATGTAATTATAATTTTATAAGGCTAATTAAGTCCTTAAGATCATTGGAGAAGAAATAAAAACCAAAAAGAAAAAGAAAATGCGTAAAAGGCACAAGACGTGAAAACGCGTTTTAATTATTTTAGGAGGTACATAACCTTTATTAGGGTTATAAATATATTTTTATACCCTAATTACATACTAAGAACATGTGGGAAAAATTCCGAAAGAAAACGGATCCAATCAATGCGTTAAAACGCTAACGGAGTCTTAGAGCGCGTTTTTCGGGGAAACCCGAAAACGTGACTTTAAACAGTCAAATGACCCCGTAAAATTATAGTTTATCATATAACTATAAATAAACATTAATGGGAGTATAATAACCATTAAAATTAAATAAACGAGAAAATTCCAGAAAACGGGCCCGGTTAGTGAATAGTGCTAAACCGGGTAAATTAACGAGCGTTTTCTGTAAACGACGAAAAACGCTCCAGCCTGTAACAGTTATGTGGGCCGGTTTTATTAATGTAGATAGCCCCTCACACATGACTAGTTAACTAATTAAATAAGTCAAAAAGCAAAAAGTAACTTATACCCCACCACACTCTCTTTCTTCCTTTATTTCTTTTTCCTCTATTCTCTTTCCTCCCTTTCCTTCTTCCTCCAGCGATTTTCTCCCCTCCTCTCTGTGTGTTGGCAATTTTGAAGCCCCTTCAATGGCTTCCCACCTTTCTCCTCTTGCCCAAGCTTCGTCCATGCTCCAAATGAAAAACTAATCACATATTCTTCTTCCTCTCATCAAGCTCTACACTTCTCTCTTTTAAAAATCCGAAAATAGTGAAGTTCATCTCCATGGGTTTTCCCCATTTGGAGAGAAAATGGCACCAATGTGTAGCTTGGAGCCTCCTATTTCAAACAAGGTAAAAATCTCATTGAAAAACTCGTTTTTGTTCTTCCTCCTATGGTAGCCGATTTTTCTCTCTCGCTCTTACCTTGTTTTTCTTTGTTCTTGAGCTCCAAATTGACCCTTCAATGGTGGAGTAGTTTCCCTCTTGATTCAAGGGTGAGAATCCCTCTTAAAAGCTTCAAAAAGGTAAACCCTAACTTTGTGTTCTAGCCATTGATTGAATTAAGATATTCCAAGGGTTTAGATAATTAATTGGGTATGTTTATGTGTTCTTGGATGTTGGGATGGAGTTTGGAAACTCCATACCCTCTTAACCAATTTTGGAAGAAGATGAGGAGCAAGAGATGAATTAAGGAGGCTTGTGAAATTAAGGTAAGAAAAACTACCTTGAACCTTGTTTATAATTGTTTAAGTGTTTGGGATGGGTAAGCAAAGTAATGAACCCAAAGTGATGGACAATGTGGTTATTGAGATTTTGGAGATTTTTGGTGATTGTGTTGTTGTTGTTGTTGAATTTGAGGATTTTGTTATGTGCTGGTAGAACCCTTGTGGGTTTGGCTAGTTATAGGGTGAATTATGTGAAGAAATGAGTTTTGGGATATGTAAGGTTTGTAACGAGGTCATGGCAAAATTTCGGTAGAAATGTAGAAGCATGGATGGTGATGTGAGCTGGAAGGGTTTAAGTGTTTAACTAGGTGTTGTTGGGAATTGATTTGAGTTAGTAGACCACTTGGGGAATGCTTGTTTAAGTACCGAAGGTTTGTGCAAAAATCTGTAGCAAAAGATATTGTTTAAGTGCCTTAGGAGTTTTGGAAACAAAGAGGATTTAAGGCTTTAAGAATGAGGCATGAATCTAGGTATGAGAAGTGCATTGTCTTAGAGGATTTGCAATGGTCAAATGGAGTAGAACAAATACAAATTGCCAAGAGGTGAAAATCTGTAGCACTAGTGTGCATAAGTGTAACAGAGAAAGGAAAATTCATGAATTTGAGCAAGAATTTAAGTAGGGATTAAACCTAGGTTTTGAAGAGCTTTAGAGCATGATTTAGTGTGTTTAAACATGTAGGAAACATGTGGAAACATTAGGAGAAGGTTAGGCTTTGTTTGGAAGTTGAAAAGTGGCAAGAAAAATAATGTTCTGGACTAATACTGGAGTGTTCCGGGTTTGCAACCAGAACCTAAACCCGGAACCCCCAAAAATAGACCCGAGAGTCAAGTCTGTATGTGGTCCGGGTTTGTAAACCCGGATACAAACCCGGACCAGGTAAAAAATTGGGCAGAAAGGTTTACGACGGTGTGTTCCGGGTTTGTAAACTCGGACACAAACCCGGACCACCCTAGAAATGCACCAGAGAGTGTTATTAAGTGTGTTTAAGATGGGGAAGTGAATGATAATGGTTTTAGATGTGGATTAGGCCTTGTTTGGTGAGTTTTAAAGGCCATTGGAAGTATAAACAAGTGTTGGAAATGATTGAGGAAGTTGTGAGTTTTAGTACCCAAAGTTAAACCGAAATAACGGGATAACGGGGTAAGTACGGGAGTAGCAATTATGTACCTACCGTAACACCTTAATATTAATTGAACCATTTGACATGTAAATAGTGGTTCAAGAGTATGACATGAGGAACAAGTGTGAATCGAGGAACGTGAGAACACCCGTAAAGTAATTCCCCACGGTGACAGGTATGGTTTTCTTGCAACCTGTGTCCTACCGGATTACACCGGCTTGTATGCCAATGTGTTTTTCTGTGTGTTTGCCACCTTGCAAGATAAAGCATGTAATGAGTTTATAGTAATTCATATATGTGGCGCACCTAGTTCCGATACCGTTAACCTCGAAAGTGTTAAACCTTAGTTAACTACGCCTAGGATCACATAAGAGATCGGTATTCGGATTCAACGACCCGAACCACGGGGACGTTCTAACCACGGCTATGTGTGAGTTAGTTGTGTGATGTTGTGAATGTTGTTGTTGTAAATGTGTGAACATCTTTTGTGTGTCTAACTCAGTTGTGATACTACATAGTGTATTGATGTGTTAGATTCCACAGCGGAGTCTTTATCTGTGTATATATGTATATTATGGGGGGAGTAAGGAATCCGGTCGTTCCGGTCGCGCGGTGTTTGGGAGTTGTTGTATACAGTTTCTTCAACTTTCATTCTGTTGGTTGTTTTCCTTCATTGGTCTTCAATCACCCCTGAGCTTAACCAAGGCTCTTGACTCACGTCTTTTGGGGATTATGTATGTTGAGTTCGGATCACCAAATCCGATCCTTCTTTATGTTAAGTTACTCGTCCGACTAACAGGACGGTAATGAGTGATGTAAAGAGCTTATCATGAGGGTGTATTCATCCTCTAGGCTCCAAGTTAACTAACTATGTTTGGGACGGTTCCTAAAGAGATCCGTACCCGTTATGTTATGTGTTGTTGATGTACTGTAATGTAAATACGATGTGATGTTATATGTTGTTTAAGAGTGAAATGTGTGGATCATGGATATGAATCCCAATTATAACAAGAGACGTTAAGGTTAACCCGATAGCGGGTAAGTGTCGTCTATTAAGGGAATAGCTCCATTAGAGGAGAAATACTCTAGGGTCGAAGTGCTCAACGATTGATCTGTTAAGTAATAATGTAATGTCTGTTGTTGAACCCAATATTTGGGAATGTTGTGTGTTGTGTGTTTATAATGTTCATGCATGATTTAAATATAATCAATCGCATGCTAAGACGATAAATAGTTGTGCGTGGCCCGGTAGCATGCGGGCTGCGGGATTACCATACCAGCAAAGGTGCTGACCCCCTTTGGGGGCCCCCATTACTCTACAGGTACGAAGGAGCTGCAAGCCGTTCGAGAGTAGGACGGGTAGTTGTTGCACATGGGTGGTCATTCCGATTGAGAATGTATTGTAGGTGTAGTAAGACCGAAATTGTTATCGGCATTAGTTGTAAATACTCGGTACAGTTGTAATGTAAGTGTACAAAGAATGTTGGACATGGTACGGGATTAAAGTGTAGTTGCTCGGGAATTTAGTCCATCAGACCGATACGTTGTATGTATGTTAGCCTTGTTAGCCACGTGGGTGGCTAACGGCGTGTAACACCAAGGCGTCGAGTTATGTTATGAGTTGAGATTTCCGCTGCGATGTGTTATTAAGTGTATTGTTATAGTTGGGGTGTTACAAAAAGTGGTATCAGAGCGAAGTATCGCTCTGATGACTGAAATACCGAGCCTAGGAAGTACCGAGTTAAGAGTTCAGTACTTTGGGTTAAGGGTTGAGTGATAGCGTGAGAAGTACGCTAGTTAGGGAACACCAGTGTGTACTGGATACCTACAGTATCCATCCCGCCCTCCACAAACCCTATTATATAACTTGGAAAGAACGCCAGAGAGATGGAAGTCCTCTCTTACTCGGGAATACCCGATCTGGCTGTCATTAACGTCCTTATAAGTACGGAGAACCTGTCACACGGTAGATTCCGAAGGGCGTGAATCCCGAAGACGGTCTCCATTTTAACAATATCTGCCGCATGAGGTAGCGAAAAGTGAAGAATCTTATGCATAAGAGAATGGAATTTCTGACACCCTGGGTCGACATGCGGAGCAGTCGAGGACAACCAGCTTGCAAGCACTAACCGTGCAACAGTGGAGAAGTGAAGTAGTAGAAACCCGAGACGAGTGTCTACGGGACTACAGATGTTAACTAATACACCAACGGTATACCAACCGATTAAGGAACTACAACGTAGTACGGGGAGGATACGATATTAAGTAAAAAGGGGTCTCCCAGGATGGGAAACACCCTAGTTAATGATTATCAAGTGAAGACAGTAAGATGTACCCAGGAGACTATTGTTAAGACCGTAAGATCAAGTAAGGGCCAACAAGGCCACTGATGTTAAAGCGGGAGAAAGCAATACCGCAACCAGTGTGTGCTGAATGGATAACCAGATTGCATGGCGCACTTGCCCTGGCAAGTGCTGCTATAACAAGACCGTACGGAAAATTTAAACAATTACCGGTACTTAGTAAAGTACCATGAAGTTATGTGGGATCATCATAACCGTGGGAGGGCTTAATAGCCTGACCTCAGTGCTTGGAAATACACCAGTCAGCAGGAAGCTAGACTTGGATAAGGCAAGAAACGTTGTAAAACCACGGAAATTTTTCTTTAAACCTAAAGTCATTTTCCTTCAAACTCTTTCCAAAACCAAATTTTCTTTCAAACCCATTTTATTTCCAACTTTCCTTAAAACTAAACCAGAAGACCTACACCGGCCTCAGTGCCACATGGTAGGAATGTTTTACCCAGTCACTTTTAAATAACCGGATGGAAACCGGTAAACCCAAGGGTAACAACCCGAGGGAAGGATTGAGTTCATAATAATACAACAGTGGATACACTTCCCTTGATTAAGTTCGGGAAGCATGGAATGCATATTATCACAGGATAATATAAGAGGAGTTGACAACAGAATACTCCACCTAGGCGTGTGACGGACACTGCGAGTGTACCAACTGTAATGTGGGACGACCGCACTCCGATAGGAGCTTGTGGGCCCGACAGACCTACTTATGGGTTAGTCGGGTAAGTAGCGATGTATCAGTAGGATACCCCACGTACGTATACGAGTGGAGTCTGGGACACGAGAAGTAGTCGACTCCATACTATGGTCCGAAGTAAAAGACAAGCAAGAGCAATGGATTACCAAGAGTGGTGGGAGTAAAGGAAACCAGTTAAGTCAACGAGACTAAAAGAATCAGTGAATTCATTTTAAGGAAATATTTAAAGGGGAACAAGTGCGAAGTGCACTGGCTAGTAAGTAAAGACATTGCATATGTCTTAAGAATCCTGAGGGATGAATGTAATAGCTGGAGTAAGTACCCAACCTACATATGGTGAGGCAGATGCCTACTATGGACCCGTTAATGTGCAAGGATCGGGATGAGACTCCCGAGATGATCACTAGAGATATCAATCTCACTAAGGAGGGTATTTAACCCAACAAAGAACACAGGGCGAAGTAGTAAATTAAACATACCAATAAGTGCGAGCCAGATGTAATGGCACAACCTAGTAACACCCAGGAACTATCCTTAAAAGGGTGATTGGATCAACAATGGTTCAACAAGATACGTGACAAAAACGCGAGATTGAAATAAACACCCAGCCTAAGCATAGGTCGTCAGGAGGAAGTCTGACATCCTTGAAGGGGCACGCCATGAAAGGAGCAACGACCTTGTCATGGAACTCAATGCAACCTATAAACCATGTAATGTTGTACAGAGAAGTAAATGTGTGTGGATAGCCTACAAAGAGCAAAGCTCGAAGCAATAAGGCTTATAAGCCATAAGTAGAATGTGTTAAGAAAATGTTATTGATTTCGAAAGTTATGTTATATAAGTAAGTAAAGCGGATAACGAACCACCGCTTTAAGAGTGGGGATACCTCATGATACTGTGAGACCGCAACAGCGGTAGTTATGTGAACTAAGTTTAAGAAATATGTTAAGAGTTGACCATGTTGTTATTACCCAAGGATGATGTGAGTAGAAATAATACGAAAAGAAGTGTTTATACCAGTTGTAGAGACCGCAAGAGTAATAAGTCTAATAGCAACCACCGTAGGTGTGTGATGCTAAATGTGTAATGAACAACGCTCAAGGAGCATAAAGACTCGAAGAATAGAGTATTCAACAATCAACCAAATGAGTGGCAAAACACAGTGTAATGGCGGAAGCTAATATAACAGCGGATGCAGTGCAAGTTGATGTTATACAATGAGTGAAAGCACGGACCGCAGTAAGCGACCGTCGTATAAGTATTGCTAAATAATAATGTGGTGAATAGGACCCGTTATGAGTCAAACTCAATGAACATACAGGTAAGTGATGATAAACAGACTGGGCAATAAGCCAGTAGTTGATACAATGTGATAAGGAAAACAGTGTGAATTCCTATTGCTATCGCATAAGAGATTTACTGTCAAAAGTTTACGCCTCTGCACTCTGTAGGACTGAGTGTTTTGGTATTGCCCTTGCGTGGTAATGATCGAGTGAGATAGCTAGGAAGTTTTGGCAAATGTTAAATGTGATGGAAGAACAAGACTTATGACGTGATAAAACCGATGCATAAGACAAGCACGGTCGTACCAATCAGAAGGTACTTGGTTAGCATAAGTGACTGCAGTAGCACGATTGTTAAATATCGGTATGGAATATACCTCAAGTGTTGGAAATAACCGACAGAGTACTACACAATAGGTAGTAGCTCAAACTTAACCGACAGTAAGTCGGAAGAAATCAAGTAAGTCATTGTGGAACACAGTAGGCTATCATGGAAGTGGATAGAAAGTTTGTAACTCACCAAATTCGCTCATGGTAAGAAATACCACGCGTCGGTTGAGAAACCGTTATTACCAAGATAAAGATGATAATCGGGGATGTACAATACAGTAAGAATAATATATAGGGCAAACTAAGCTCTAAGTTATCAAGAGTTGCGCAGCAGAAACTAGTGAGCCAGCAATTCAAGTGATAAATGTGTGTAGTGAACATGAGTGCATGGCAGATGAATGATGCCTAAAAGCCTCACAGGCCAGAATCGAAACCAGTTAAGAGCTAAAATAAGCTCTAGTGAGAATTATTGGTTAAGGACTAAACCGCCAATATGGCTAAGATCCTCAAACCAGAACATGTTGTATAATAAACCGCGTGGAGGTAAAACACCTCACAACGGTAGAATGTTCAAACCCAATGATTAAGTGATTGATTACGTGGGCGTAATCCCTTTTAAGGGGGGTAGAGCGCAAAACCGTTTAGTATGTTTTACCGTACAAGTGTACGTGAACTATGGTGTGCATAACACAAAATAATTTGTTTGGATGATTGGTGTGTGTGTTACATAAACATACGCATTCATTCATGGTTTAATTATGGTAATTGCGCATAGAGGATGCGAATACCATTGTGATAAGTGTGTTATTTTGTTAAGAGATGTGTGTGGAAGTACAAGTATAAGGGAGTAAAGAAACTCCCGGGGAATTAAAACCCCGACCGTGTATGTTTATGTGATACTAAATGTAAAACTGTCTGTTGTATTTAGATAAATTATATGTATATATACAGCATGGTGATCTATGAAAGGGTATGAAACCGACATAGAACCTAGTGAGAATTAAATCCCCTAAGTAACTTGGATTAAGTTGAATTTGGGTGATGATTGATAGACGGAGTTCTATCCCTTGGAGATGTATGATTATGACTAGAAGGATTAAAGATAGAAAATGGTATATGCTTGAATTAGTTGCTGTTTGAAAATTGAAGTGGGAGGTGGAACTTGATTTGCATGCGATCAAGGGAAACCGAACACAAATTGGAGTGGAAGGATAGTTCAACACTGATGCTGATCACATTAGGGTTGGATGATTCTTGAAACTCCCTATAAGTGGTCACAAATAACCACGCTAAGGGAAGATGCAAATAGCATAAATTGGACTTGGAGTTGTATTGAGTTTTCAAAAGAATTTTAAAATGAGTTTTCAAATTTTCTGTTGGTATTGTCAAAACTTCGATCGATATTCTGAATAGAGGATTCCCGTCTACTCAACCGTACAAACAATATTTTCGTATTACTTGCTCACGAGCCGAGGACGTACGAGCCTTTGTCTTCGGACCGGTGACATGAGAAGTATATTTTGAAAATGTATGAGAATGTTTTGATCTCCCAAGGGAACGGGGACAATATGTGTCCATCGCGACCGAGTTCTGCGGGAGCACAGTGTATGTAAAAGGAATTTCTGGTTGATGTACATGCTAAGACATGTTGTGTGGTATATGTAATAATTATTATTTTGACCTTGAGTCCTAAAGTGACTAAGTTCCGAAAGTGTTATGATACCTAGACCTATGTGTCTAAAGGTTGTTATGTTATCAAGACCTAAGTGTCTAAAGAATGTTATGTTACCAGGACCTACGAGTCCAAATGTTGTTATGTTGCCCAGACCTAAGAGTCTAAGGGTTGTTATGTATGTGCAAATGATGTTAAGGTAGCCGGACCATCAAGTCCAAGATTACCATGTAAGTATGTTATGATATGTATAGATGTGTATATGTACCCGGACCATTAAGTCCGAGGCCATGATGTAAAATATGTTGTTATGAAGTTTTATGTTACAAGTAATCCCTGTATTCTAACCAACGATGTGTGGGAAGTGTGAACTTCGAGGACGAAGTTCTTTTAAGGGGGGTAGATTGAAATACCCCAAACCTTAATGTATTAATTAATTATGTAATTATAATTTTCTAAGGCTAATTAAGTCCTTAAGATCATTGGTGAAGAAATAAAAACCAAAAAGAAAAAGAAAATGCGTAAAAGGCACAAGACGTGAAAACGCGTTTTAATTATTTTAGGAGGTACATAACCTTCATTAGGGTTATAAATATATTTTTATACCCTAATTACATACTAAGAACATGTGGGAAAAATTCCGAAAGAAAACGGATCCAATCAATGCGTTAAAACGCTAACGGAGTCTTAGAGCGCGTTTTTCGGGGAAACCCGAAAACGTGACTTTAAACAGTCAAATGACCCCGTAAAAATTATAGTTTATCATATAACTATAAATAAAATTAATGGGAGTATAATAACCATTAAAATTAAATAAACGAGAAAATTCCGGAAAACGGGCCCAGTTAGTGAATAGTGCTAAACCGGGTAAATTAACGAGCGTTTTCTGTAAACGACGAAAAACGCTCCAGCCTGTAACAGTTATGTGGGCCGGTTTTATTAATGTAGATAGCCCCTCACACATCACTAGTTAACTAATTAATAAGTCAAAAAGCAAAAAGTAAATACCCCACCACACTTCTTTCCTTTATTTCTTTTCTTCTCTTTCCTCCCTTTCCTTCTTCCTCCAGCGATTTTCTCCCCTCCTCTCTGTGTGTTGGCGATTTTGAAGCCCCTTCAATGGCTTCCCACCTTTCTCCTCTTGCCCAAGCTTCGTCCATGCTCCAAATGAAAAACTAATCACATATTCTTCTTCCTCTCATCAAGCTCTACACTTCTCTCTTTTAAAAATCCGAAAATAGTGAAGTTCATCTCCATGGGTTTTCCCCATTTGGAGAGAAAATGGCACCAATGTGTAGCTTGGAGCCTCTCTTTCAAACAAGGTAAAAATCTCATTGAAAAACTGTTTTTGTTCTTCCTCCTATGGTAGCCGATTTTTCTCTCTCGCTCTTACCTTGTTTTTCTTCTTGTTCTTGAGCTCCAAATTGACCCTTCAATGGTGGAGTAGTTTCCCTCTGATTCAAGGGTGAGAATCCCTCTTAAAAGCTTCAAAAGGTAAACCCTAACTTTATGTTCTAGCCTTGATTGAATTAAGATATTCCAAGGGTTTAGATAATTAATTGGGTATGTTTATGTGTTCTTGGATGTTGGGATGGAGTTTGGAAACTCCATACCCTCTTAACCAATTTTGGAAGAAGATGAGGAGCAAGAGATGAATTAAGGAGGCTTGTGAAATTAAGGTAAGAAAAACTACCTTGAACCTTGTTTATAATTGTTTAAGTGTTTGGGATGGGTAAACAAAGTAATGAACCCAAAGTGATGGACAATGTGGTTATTGAGATTTTGGAGATTTTTGGTGATTGTGTTGTTGTTGTTGAATTTGAGGATTTTGTTATGTGCTGGTAGAACCCTTGTGGGTTTGGCTAGTTGTAGGGTGAATTATGTGAAGAAATGAGTTTTGGGATATGTAAGGTTTATAACGAGGTCATGGCAAAATTTCGGTAGAAATGTAGAAGCTTGGATGGTGATGTGAGCTGGAAGGGTTTAAGTGTTTAACTAGGTGTTGTTGGGAATTGATTTGAGTTAGTAGACCACTTGGGGAATGCTTGTTTAAGTACCGAAGGTTTGTGGAAAAATCTGTAGCAAAAGATATTGTTTAAGTGCCTTAGGAGTTTTGGAAACAAAGAGGATTTAAGGCTTTAAGAATGAGGCATGAATCTAGGTAAGAGAAGTGCATTATCTTAGAGGATTTGCAATGGTCAAATGGAGTAGAACAAATGCAAATTGCCAAGAGGTGAAAATTTGTAGCACTAGTGTGCATAAGTGTAACAGAGAAAGGAAAATTCATGAATTTGAGCAAGAATTTGAGTAGGGATTAAACCTAGGTTTTGAAGAGCTTTAGAGCATGATTTAGTGTGTTTAAACATGTAGGAAACATGTGGAAACATTAGGAGAAGGTTAGGCTTTGTTTGGAAGTTGAAAAGTGGCAAGAAAAATAATGTTCTGGACTAATACTGGAGTGTTCCGGGTTTGCAACCAGAACCTAAACCCGGAACACCCCAAAAATAGACCCGAGAGTCAAGTCTGTATGTGGTCCGGGTTTGTAAACCCGGATACAAACCCGGACCAGGTAAAAAATTGGGCAGAAAGGTTTACGACGGTGTGTCCGGGTTTGTAAACTCGGACACAAACCCGGACCACCCTAGAAATACACCAGAGAGTGTTATTAAGTGTGTTTAAGATGGGGAAGCGAATGATAATGGTTTTAGATGTGGATTAGGCCTTGTTTGGTGAGTTTTAAAGGCCATTGGAAGTATAAACAAGTGTTGGAAATGATTGAGGAAGTTGTGAGTTTTAGTACCCAAAGTTAAACCGAAATAACGGATAACGGGGTAAGTACACGGGAGTAGTAGCAATTATGTACCTACCGTAACACCTTAATATTAATTGAACCATTTGACATGTAAATAGTGGTTCAAGAGTATGACATGAGGAACAAGTGTGAATCGAGGAACGTGAGAACACCGGTAAAGTAATTCCCCACGGTGACAGGTATGGTTTTCTTGCAACCTGTGTCCTACCGGATTACACCGGCTTGTATGCCAATGTGTTTTCTGTGTGTTTGCCACCTTGCAAGATAAAGCATGTAATGAGTTTATAGTAATTCATATATGTGGCGCACCTAGTTCCGATACCGTTAACCTCGAAAGTGTTAAACCTTAGTTAACTACGCCTAGGATCACATAAGAGATCGGTATTCGGATTCAACGACCCGAACCACAGGGACGTTCTAACCACGGCTATGTGTGAGTTAGTTGTGTGATGTTGTGAATGTTGTTGTTGTAAATGTGTGAACATCTTTTGTGTGTCTAACTCAGTTGTGATACTACATAGTGTATTGATGTGTTAGATTCCACAGCGGAGTCTTTATCTGTGTATATAGTATATTATGGGGGGAGTGAGGAATCCGGTCGTTCCGGTCGCGCGGTGTTTGGGAGTTGTTGTATACAGTTTCTTCAACTTTCATTCTGTTGGTTGTTTTCCTTCATTGGTCTTCAATCACCCCTGAGCTTAACCAAGGCTCTTGACTCACGTCTTTTGGGGATTATGTATGTTGAGTTCGGATCACCAAATCCGATCCTTCTTTATGTTAAGTTACTCGTCCCACTAACAGGACGGTAATGAGTGATGTAAAGAGCTTATCATGAGGGTGTATTCATCCTCTAGGCTCCAAGTTAACTAACTATGTTTGGGACGGTTCCTAAAGAGATCCGTACCCGTTATGTTATGTGTTGTTGATGTACTGTAATGTAAATACGATGTGATGTTATATGTTGTTTAAGAGTGAAATGTGTGGATCATGGATATGAATCCCAATTATAACAAGAGACGTTAAGGTTAACCCGATAGCGGGTAAGTGTCGTCTATTAAGGGAATAGCTCCATTAGAGGAGAAATACTCTAGGGTCGAAGTGCTCAATGAGTGATCTGTTAAGTAATAATGTAATGTCTGTTATTGAACCCAATATTTGGGAATGTTGTGTGTTTATAATGTTCATGCATGATTTAAATATAATCAATCGCATGCTAAGACGACAAATAGTTGTGCGTGGCCCGGTAGCATGCGGGCTGCAGGATTACCATACCAGCAAAGGTGCTGACCCCCTTTGGGGGCCCCCATTACTCTACAGGTACGAAGGAGCTGCAAGCCGTTCGAGAGTAGGACGGGTAGTTGTTGCACATGGGTGGTCATTCCGATTGAGAATGTATTGTAGGTGTAGTAAGACCGAAATTGTTATCGGCATTAGTTGTAAATACTCGGTACAGTTGTAATGTAAGTGTACAAAGAATGTTGGACATGGTACGGGATTAAAGTGTAGTTGCTCGGGAATTTAGTCCATCAGACCGATACGTTGTATGTATGTTAGCCTTGTTAGCCACGTGGGTGGCTAACGGCGTGTAACACCAAGGCGTCGAGTTATGTTATGAGTTGAGATTTCCGCTGCGATGTGTTATTAAGTGTATTGTTATAGTTGGGGTGTTACATTATTTCCTAGGTTATATAACCCATAAAGTTAAATCTTATTTATTTTGTACTAACTATATATATATACTTGCGTATATTTATATGTAAGTTCTCACAAGTCTAGCAATACAACATCTATTATTGATTCTAAACTTTTAAATCAATTATTCCAATCCTCCAACTATATATATATATATTTATTTATTTATAAGTTCAATAGCATAAGCTATCTAGGTCACTCTTATGTTACATCAGTCATCTTGACTTATAATGTAACCCTTACTATATACATAACATACTAATTCTCTTTGTTTATAATATATATATGTATAATATATTCATATTCTCATATATTACTATCAATTTAACACTTATAACTAAAAACCCGATGTAATAAAACAATTACTTAAATATTCTAATCAATCAATTCATCCCTTACAAATAATTCATTAATCTATTAAGTATACATATACAAAACTTTAAATCCTCGTATAATTAATAGCAACCTGAATACTTACTAACTAATATAAGTTTATAGAACAATTAGTATTATCATTACTATTATTAGTATTAATTATTTGATTCCATAACCTAATCACATTACTAGACCATTAATTCCATTTACATTACCCATTTAAACTCTTAATTTTTTAGGATTAGCCCATCCTATATTTTTGGACTACTCCTTTGGGCTATCATTTTAGTCCCACCTAATGGATTTGGCCTTCTAACTATGACCCAGTTTAGTTTGACTTTGTGAAATACGCCAAACCTAAGTATGCTAAGTAAACATCAATTTATGATGTAGTAAGGCTAGAATATGCCTTAGAAATATTGGTAGACAATTTAAACCAAGGAAAACACAAGGAAATGCCTTAAGGGCAATTAAGGCAAAAATATGCTCTAAGCTTGGAGTGACTTTGATTAGCACCCAAATATCATTGTGAGACCTTATTAACATGCTAATGGATATGTTAAATCAATTACCAAAGAAAACCAAGCTCAAAAACAAGCTTAAACACAAAATGTGCTTTAAGACTCCTTAAAGCACCTTTTTGAGAAATTGTCTTAGAATTGAGTTTTGAGTGGCTAAATGCCTATGATTACATCTTAATAAACATGTGTACTAATTAGTATCACATTAGGAAGCCTAAATCAATGGGAAACCAAAAATTTCATGATTATGTGCTCTAATTTGTGAATAGTGCCAAATAGTGCCTAGTTTAAGTTTTAGTCAACATAAGTCAAGAAGTTTGTCAACAAAGACCATGAATATCCTTATTTAATAAAGGGGCCAGTTTTATAAGGGTGGTGAGTCACCACAACATGCTAGCTAAGTTGGAAAAAGAGAGGGAAATAAAGTAAGGTAACTATTCACCTTTTAAGAAAAATATCTCATTTAGCTTACCTCTCTCCTCTTCTTTCTTCATTCTCTTCTTCTTCCATCGATTTCTCTTCTTCTCTCTATTCCAAAACCGTGAGTGCTGCTCCTCCATGGTTCTCCATCTCCAACCACTTACCAAATACACAATAATGCTCCAAATAAAAAACAAACCTTATATTATTCTTAGTTGGAGCAAGACCTTCATTTCTATATTTTCAAATATTTAAAAGCTCAAGTTTTATGCCATGGAGAAACTCCATTCAAGGGGGAAAAATAAGCTTGGAGGATGCATTAGCTTCTCCATTCTCTTAAGGTAATGAATATGCAAGAAAAATCAAGTTTCCATCACTTATTCACATGTCCGGAAATTACACTCATAGGGCTTAATTTTTATGCCATGTTATAGCTTGATTCTATTCTCCAAGGGCTAGAGGAGGTCCTTCTTGATTCATATCCAAGCCTATCTTAAGACTCCAAGGTAAAACATTCATTTTAATACCTTAGAACACATTTTTAACCTAGGGTTTACTCCTTAAGGTTAGTGTATTGTTTAGCACTCATGAGAGTCATTGTATATTGATTAGAACATTGGCAAGGGAAATTAAGATGGTGGCTGAGATTCCCAAGGGAAAAGGTCTAAGGAGGAATTTAAGATAAGCCTGAGAGAACAAGGTAAATTGCTTACCTAATGGTGGTTTAAGTTTTAAGGGATGAGATTTAGATAAGTATTAATGTAGCTTAAAGCTTACATTATGTAAAGGGTTATATAACCTAGGAAAAAGAATTTAAACAAGCTTATGAACTTGTGACTAAGGAGCCAATGGGAATGAGTTAGTAAGATAAGTTTAAGATGGATTTTGAGAGCATTATAACTACTATGAGATTGATGTGTGTATTTGCAGGTTCAAAGCTTTTCTATGTGAGAAATTCAGTGTTTAAATTCATGTCATTTAAGGGCCTAAGAGCCATGTCATTTAAGGGCCTAAGAGCCATGTCATTTAAGAGCCTGAGTGCTATGTAATTTAAGATTATTGCACTATATTGAGTTTATTATGAATAAGTTGATTTGGGTGAGAAAATATGATGAGAAAGAACTTGATGTGTGTGAGATGGTTAAATGAGGAAAACAATGCATTTGGGCATGATAATATATACTAGAGGAGCTATGGCGAAATTTGAGTAGAAAACAAGCGTTTAAGTGATGGTTAAGATTCAATATGACCTAGGATTTACTTGGGATCGTTAAAAGGAACTTGAGTAGAAATGAGCTAACTAAGGAGTTCTTGAGGTATGGAATGGCCTAGAGTCATCTAGGATGAACTAGAGGTTAGATGGGTGTATTAGACACAACAAACTCATGTTATAAGGAATGTTAAGACTTGAGCAAAAATCTGGAGGAAATGGAGTACAATACTTTGAGATGATTTAGGTATGAACTAGAGAATATAGTAATGAGAAATCTTGATAGCTTGTGTGAGTGGTGAAGATGCTAGTAGTGGATTAATAAGGTCATAGTTGGATGGTAAAGGGTGGACTTGGGTGATGGAAGTGAAAATTGAAGGAGAACGTTGTCAATTGTCGAGGAAAATGACTAGGAATGTAAAAGGGTGTGTGATTATGAGAATGGTGAGTAAATTGGGTAAAAGAGATGGAAATGTTTAAGGAGGGTGCAGCATGGTCAAGGTAAATGAAGAACAATGTTAAGGTGCTAAGAAGATGGGAGGAAATGTATAGGTAAGTTCATGAGTTTAGGGTGATGAGTAGCAAATGGAAAGGAGAGGCATTTGTGCATGGATATGCAAGATGACTTGAGAAAATTTTGGTAAAGGAACTGGAGATGGAAAATGATGTCTATGAAGTGCTCAAACTGTTAAGGAGGGAACACTTGGGTTGGTTGGAGTTTTGGTAAGATTACGAGTTGGAAATGTAAGGAAATAAGTGCTAAGTGTTAGGAGTTTTATAAGAATTTAGTAAATGTTTAAGAAGATCTTTGGTGGTTGTTTTAGTGAGTCTGGTGGATGTTTTAAGGCGAGTTTAAGTGCCTAAATGGTATTAGGACATATGGGGGAACTTGTGGTGAAGTTTGGGCTGAATTCAACACTTAGAAATAAGTTTATGGAGCCGACCTACCTTAGGACCATGGTCGGTCGGGCTCAAAATACACATGCAGGAAACTCTCTGGAATGGACCGACCTTAGGACCGACCATGGACAAGGTCGGTCGGGCTAAAAAACAAAGGGCAAGAATGTTTCTGGAATGGACCGACCTTGTGGACCGAACTTGCAAGGTCAGTCGAGGTGGAATTTTCTGACGGTAATGTGTTCTGGAATGGACCGACCTTGGGACCGAGCTTAGCAAGGTCGGTCGTAGTGTAAATTCTCAAACCCGAATGTCACTGGAATGGACCGACCTTGGGTAAGGTCGGTCGGTAGGGTCGGTCGACCCTTAATATTTAAAAAAAGGAAACTCTAAGAGTGTTAAGTGGTATTGATGGTACCCCATTAAGAGGGCAATGATGATTAGAAACATAAAGACCTAAGGGATTAAGTTAAGTATAAACTTAAACGTCTAAGGTTAAGTTTGTAAGACTAAGTTATAAGAACTTAAGTGGTGTTAGATGGGGAACATTAGTGACTAAGTGAGTTAAGTAAGTTAGCTTTATTGGAAAAGTAATTAACAACCTAAAACTGAATGAATATTTTAGGACTAGAAATTCACTAGTAGAAAAAAACCCTACCGCAGCGGTTGTTTGGTACCTATGGCAGCGGTTGAAAACCGCTACGATGGGTGCCGCTGCGGTAGGTGTACCGCAGCGGTTGAGAACCGTTGTGGTAGGTACTCTAACGCAGCGGTTCTTTTAACAACCGCTGCGATAGGTACCTACCGTAGCGGTTCTACAACCGCTGCAGTAGGTACTCTACCGCAGCGGTTGTTAAAAGAACCGCTGCAGTAGACCTTTTTTTTTAAAAAAAAAACAACCTATCGCAGCGGTTGTTGAAGGAACCGCTGCGATAGGGTCTCTTCAGAAAATATTGACGGGGCCTATTGCAGCGGTTCTTACTAAGAACCGCTGCAATAGGTTTTTTTTTTTTCCATTCCACCCTACAATTCTACCACACACCCAAAATCAATCAAACCTGTTAAGATATAGCAATTAACAATGCCACCACAGTGGGGCATTAGATCAACCATTTCACCATTTAATTAGCCACCAAACCTATCTACGGGCAATAATCCACTTACATTTACAAATTTGAGCAAATTAATCAAACATCAACAAAATCTTTACAGAAACGACAATTGTTTCATGAGAATTTCAAAATCATCCTACTCAATCCTACCAAACCCTAAAAGCAACCTACATTAACGCTCATGAATTCTGCCCATTCTTCGAGCACCTCGGTTATATGTCCTTCGTTGTAACCGTCTACCAACTCTTCAAAAGCCTTGAAATTAACACAAAAAGAAATTAAATATGATTAGTTGCTAATAATACTTTGAGTTTAAGAATCAATGTTAAAAATTATCTACAAAACCAAAATATTTCGAGAATGCTACTTACTATGTCTAGAGACTTCTCTGGCAAGAGTCTCGGTGCCGCTATCAAGTCACTCATAAACCGAATGACATAGTAGCCACATTCCGAAGCTCCCGGCTGCAGTGGACACTGCACATGTATATACGTACATATTCAAAATCGATTTAACACATAAATTATAATACTGTTCCTATTTTAAAACTAATGAACATATTACAACATTTGAATAAGGACTACAAAAATACCTTGACTACATTCCACGGAATCTTCTTAATTCTCTCTCCTCGGACTTGCGTTATTACAGATACAAAGGCACTAGAATTCATACGCACAGATAAAGTAAAAGTTATCAAGCGGATGATTAAGAAATAACTAAAAATTGATAATTAATCAAGTTAAGTAAATTCATCACCTCATCAACATGTTACATATAAGTGGCCTCTTGGGATGCCGAGATGCTGAATCAAGCTGCAGGACTCTTGGGCTTTTTATACATAGAACGAGCAAAGACCAGTGTCGGTTGTTCATAGATTACAATACAAGCAGAACTTAATTCAATCAATTACATAATAAAAATATCATAATTTTTAAACTAACTTAACATTAGATAAAATTCTTACCCTTGATGAAGAGGCAGCATTATGTAAGATTTATCAGCAACTGCACACGCATATATCACAGTCGACAAGTACTGGACCAAAGCTTGGGGGTCAGATCCCATATTAGCTTCAGAACAGTAGTCAGGGCATAAGAACCCGAAACTACTATTCTCATGTACTTGGACCGCCTTGTCATCAACAAACCTGCACAATATAAAGAAACCAATAATATGAATTTAATTTTCAAATATACAGAGTAAAATGTGTACAAGGTATGCTAATTACTCACATGCAAGCCAATTTGAGAATCGACGCACTCAACCAATCCTTCGTGAACAACTCCACAAAATCAGTAAGACAGATTTCAAAACTCTGAGCGCCTGCATAGTAAAAAGATCCGGTCTTGGTTCCATTGTAACCGAATCTCTTCCTCGGCGTCATCAAAACAGTTCAGCATTGGGGTAAGGCATTCAGAACCGCGGTTGTAGCAAATTCGATCTCATCACAACTCTAGCGGTGAGCCATCGAAGGATTAGCTGGTGCAAAACAACTCTCTTTCCTTTTGCCTTATTAGATTGATTTGATGTGTTCCTAAATATTTAATTTAATAAGTTATGTTTCTACTCGTAGGATAGTTAAAGAATAAGTTTTTTCATGGGGTTACCTGCTGCTCCAAGCTTAATCAATCTACAGGGCCACTGTACTGTATTGGATTCAGCTTGACGAAGGGTGGATGTCTGCATTGGGCACCGGTATCTGACAATCCACGTAAGCAGGCGCGTAACCTTCAACAAGCACCCGAGCATGGTACTCTCGGAGCGCTGCATTCCTCACGGTGTCTCCAGCACAAGACTTGAAAAGTTTTCCCCACCCTACTTCGACTTCGTCAACGCCAATCACTTGGAACAATGTGCAATCAATTGGTTGCTAAATTTTCAAATTAAAGATTTTAGATGCACATAAACAAGTGTATAATTTGTTTTTTTTTGTATTTGTAGTTAACATGTTGTTCTAACCTTTAGAGATGAATATGGAAATGGGTTGACGGAGTGAACACTACTGGGAGGCACTGCTGCGGGCTCTGATGCTTGTGCCTGGTGATAAGTGTCCAAATGAGCATGATTTATAGGTGTATTTCATATATAATATTAGCACTTTTCTTGCTCATTTCTCCACTTCGGTTAGTTTCCTCTAGTTTATGTTTTATTGTTTATCTCACAAATTTATTGGTTTAACATGAGGAAAACCAAGCTGGGAGTAAAATAGATGAATAGACGAACGCATAGACGTAAACGGCTCAGAAAACGGAGTCCAAACAAAGAATCTAGAGCCGGTCGAAGTTCGTAGAAGGAAATAGGTCACGGTCAGCATTGCAACCGCCTAGCTAACCGCCCAAAATAGAGGCGGACGTGAGACAGATACGTGAGTGAGGCGGAAAACAAGAGGCAACCGCCTTGTTTTGAGGCGGTACCGCAGGCGGACAAGGGATATGCAACCGCCTCTACCACAAGCGGACAGCAGGAGGACACCACGCGGACACGTGTAAAAATTCCAGATCTGAGACGCGAACAGTTTTCTTCTTCGCGCACCGTCTGCAACTTTCATTCGCCGACTTCTACAACTCGCCCGCTGCAACTCGTCCACTGTCTGCAACTTATCCATCTACTCTGCACACGCTCTGTCCCCTGCAATAAATGAGAGCAATCAATGAGCCCTTCACGCGTGATCCAGCCTGTCTTTTCCTTCTCCTTCCTTCCTCTTCTTCCTTTCTATATAAACACACGTAACTTCTGCTTCCAAACATACATCCATCAACACATCCACGATCACTTCACCACACCTCACGCCATCCCATTTCTTTCTCCCGCCTTCTCCATTTTATTTATTTCCACATTCCACAAAAATCCACCTCTAGCCCTACGTATACAAAATAGCAGAGTGAGCAGAGTGTTACGGATGATTTCTATTACTCTTGTCTCTGTCATCTATTTAATATGTTAGGCTAGTTTACGTATACTCTGGGAATGGTTATTATGTTTGTATTAATTATGCATTATTTTTACTGGTTTTAATTATATATAGTTTGTACGTTTTAAAGGTTATCTCGCACCTTTTAATAAATGTCATGAGTTTATTAAATTGCTTTCCTAAGTCTATTTTGATCAGACCGGTGATAAATAGATAGGTTAATTAAGACGTAAAACTGGAGGAAACTTGTTATGATTTAATAAGTTAGTATTCAGTTGTAAATGTAATTCCTCAATACTCCTCTGCCGTTCGCAGGCTTTTGCTTGAACCTTGATTAGAACCTTGCATTACAGGTGAACGAGTTCTTATGAGGCTATGAATTAGTCCTTAAGATAATTACAGGAACCTTGCCAAATTATTAAAACCAGTAGAAGAGATAGCTTAATTATGCAGATTATATTACCTGACCCAGAGTTCCATTTTATTATCTATAACTTAGTTTATTTTATCTTTTCTTTTTATTTATTTTACAAGTCAATTAATCCCCCCTCTTGTGACACGCTTAGGTACTATTATAGTACATAGTCCCACGGTTCGACATCCGGTTGCTTACATTTTCACTATACGAATGAGACCGGGATTTGTTGCAGCCCGACGTTAATTTGAGTTTAATTTCTTTTCTTTTAATTTACACAGTTTAACCACTCACAAATAACGTCTGCAAAATGATTTCCATTTTTTTTTAAATTTGTACCATTACTACAATTCATAATAATATTAATTTTAAAGAGAAAAACCCACATATAAAGGGTCCATATATTTGAATTGGACAAACGCATGATAAGGAGAGAGATTAAACATTTAAGCACAAAATGTCACTGAGAAAGGGCACACTCCCCACACTTAAATGAACAATGTCCTCATTGTTCACCAGAAAACAAGGGAAGGACTCAGAAGACCTTTTCGAGTAGATTATAAAATAGAGATAACAAAAGATCACAAATAAACATTTAAGCACATAAACGCTCCTCTGCAATTTTTATTTAAAATAAAAGCATAATTAAAAGAAACTGGTACTCCCTGATTTATTTTTGCTAGTTGTTAAAGGAGTTCCCCCACACTTGAGCTTCAGCCTCAAGTAGCGTAGCTTGGTGCGGTGTCCACATGGAGGTGCACCCGCTAAGACACTAGAAGCAACCATTCTACAAACGGGTTAAAAGTTAGCAAAATTAAAATTAAAGAGAACCTGAAAATTAAAAAGAGCATAAAAGCAAAATAAAATAAAAGTACAATTCATCCGGGTTGCCTCTCGGGAAGCTGCCCTTCTTTAACGTCTTTGCCTAGACGCCCGCTTTGTTATCCTGGATCAAAACAAAACGTTACCTCGGCATATAAAATAAGAAAATTAATACTCCACAAAATCTGGTGTTTGAGGAGGTACTGCCGGGAACGTAGTTCTAACAGAAGATCCGACGGTGATGATTTTCCTTCCTCAAATTGGAGGATGTAAACATCATCCTCTTGTAGGTGAGGCTTGTAGAAAGAACGCTGATCGATATCATCTTCAGAGAAAGTTAATTCTTTAAAGGTGATAGTGGCGTTTTGTTTGGATATTTTGGAGGGAGGTGATGGCAATTCCTTCTCTTCATTTCGAGGATATAAATATCCTCATTTTCTGGATAGAGCACAGAGAAGGATGGAAACTGGCGGTAGGCGACTATAGAGGGTAGAGAATAACTTACATCCGTAGTGGGGTGTTCTACCTCATGAATTATTTCGCTCTCTGGTTGCAGTTCTTGTTGAGCGATTCTCTCCAGGTAGTCTGGTTGATCTTCTAACCAGAGTTGTTCTTGTAATATGAGACAATCTTCATAATCATGAGCTCCCCCACACACGGAGCAGTATAAATACTGTGAATAGCAAAACTCCTCTTCGAATACCTGTTCCATTTCCATTTTTTTTTGGTGTGTTTTTGTATATAAAATAAAACTACTGAAACAGATTAGACAATAAAATAATTGAAAATAAACACAATAATAATATAAGTGGTTTGGTGAAGAAGCTGGAGCAATTTTGAAGTCGGGAAGAACAGAAATCAAACGCGCGCTTCTGATTTAGTTTTGTCCGCTTCGGACGTCCGCTTCGAATCAAGGCGGACAAGGCTGCGCGTGAATTGGAGATGTCCGCCTGGACGTCCGCGTGGTAGTGGGGCGGACGTGGCTCTGTTCTCTTTTTTTTTTCTTCTTCACGTACTCACTGAAACAAACGTTACTTACGGAAACAACATTAGAAAACTAACATACTATCAATATAAACAAAATAAAAAGATAATTAATATAAACAACAAACAAAGATAATATAAACAAAAATATTTTAATATAACAAGTGAATAATCCGGGGCTTAGGGACTAGAATAAACTAGTCCCCGGCAACGGCGCCATTTTGCAGACGTTATATTGTGAGTGGTTAAACTGGTGTAAAATTAAAAGAAAAGAAATTAAAACTCAAATTAAACGTCGGGCTGCAAACAAATCCCGGTCGCAGTAGTATAGTGAAAATGTAAGCAACCGGATGTCAAACCGTGGGACTAATGTAGATATAATAGTACCTAAGCGTGTCACAAGAGGGGGGATTAATTGACTTGTAAAATAAATAAAAAGAAAAGATAAAATAAACTAAGTTAATAGATAAATAAAATGGAACTCTGGGTCAGGTTAATATAATCTGCATAATTAAGCTATCTCTACTGGTTTTAATAATTTGGCAAGGTTCATGTAATTATCTGAAGGACTAAGTCATAGCCTCATAAGAACTCGTTCACCTGTAATGCAAGGTTCTATTCAAGGTTCAAAAAAGCCTGCGAACGGCAGAGGAGTATTGAGGAATTACATTTACAACTGAATACTAACTTATTAAATCATAACAAGTTTCCTCCAGTTTTACGTCTTAATTAACCTATCTATTTATCACCGGTCTGATCAAAATAGACTTAGGAAAGCAATTTAATAAACTCATGACATTTATTAAAAAGGTGCGAGATAACCTTTAAAACGTAACAAACTATATATAATTAAAACCAGTAAAAATAATGCATAATTAATACAAACACATAATAACCATTCCCAGAGTATACGTAAACTAGCCTAACATATTAAATAGATAGACAGAGACAAGAGTAATAGAAATCATCCGTAATCACTCCGGCTCACTCTGCTATTTTGTATACGTAGGGCTAGAGGTGGATTTTGTGGAATGTGGAAATAAATAAAAATGGAGAAGGCGGGAGAAGAGAAATGGGATGGCGTGAGGTGTGGTGAAGTGGTCGTGGATGTGTTGATGGATGTATGTTTGGAAGCAGAAGTTACGTGCGTTTATATAGGAGAAAGGAAGAAGAGGAAGGAAGGAGAAGGAAAAGACAGGCTGGATCACGCGTGAAGGGCGCATTGATTGCTCTCATTTATTGTAGGGAATAGAGCGTGTGCAGAGTAGATGGATAAGTTGCAGACAGTGGACGAGTTGCAGCGGGCGAGTTGCAGAAGTCGGGGAATGAAAGTTGCAGACGGCGCGCGAAGAAGAAAACTGTTCGCGTCTCAGATCTGGAATTTTTACACGCGTCCGCGTGGTGTCCTCCTGCTGTCCGCCTGTGGTAGAGGCGGTTGCATATCCCTTGTCCGCCTGCGGTACCGCCTCAAAACAAGGCGGTTGCCTCTTGTTTTCCGCCTCACTCACGTATCTGTCTCACGTCCGCCTCTGTTTTGGGCGGTTAGCTAGGCGGTTGCAATGCTGACCGTGACCTATTTCCTTCTACGAACTTCGACCGGCTCTAGATTCTTCGTTTGGACTCCGTTTTCTGAGCCGTTTGCGTCTATGCGTTCGTCTATTCGTCTATTTTACTCCCAGCTTGGTTTTCCTCATGTTAAACCAATAAATTTGTGAGATAAACAATAAAACATAAACTAGAGGAAAACTAACCGAAGTGGAGAAATGAGCAAGAAAAGTGCTAATATTATATATGAAATACACCTATAAATCATGCTCATTTGGACACTTATCACCCCACACTTATCTTTTTGCTTGTCCTCAAGCAAAATCACATACCCAAGTAAGTAGGGAGTGCTCAATACTAACAAATATTATTATGAAGGGTAGGATAAACATGATCTTTTAAACTTATTGAGGAGTGTGAAAAATTAACTGCTGGTGGCATAGGTGTGCTTAGGGTAAAAATAAAATATAGAGTTTCGGGGTATGATCTAAGGTACTTCAATGTTTCTTTTAGGTGACTCCGAGAACTTTTACCATGGCCAACTTCTCTCAAGAATGGGCATTTGAGGAGAAAACAAAAGGAAAAATAGATTCATGCATTTGTTTCACTTTTGCATAAGGGATGAGAAAATGTAGGCATAACACCTTTGTATTTAAGAACACTCAACTCTCTTTGTTGGTTACCAATGGTGTCTCGCAAGTCCCTTATTATTATTATTTTTTTGTATTTCTTTCTTTTTTTAACAGAGAAGCACCCCTTAGCAATCCCTAAGAGAGAAAACAGAAAGAAACCCTGAGCAATAAAATCCAACCATTTGCAAATTATTTGGTCACACCGCATATAAAATGCTCCTCGAAAGTAATCAAAATTTTAAAATTTGTACCATTTATCCTACAATTCATAATAATATTAATTTTTAAAGAGAACAACCCACATATAAAGGGTAGTGTGCCCTTTTCAGTGACATTTTGTGCTTAAATGTTTAATCTCTCTCCTTATCATGCGTTTGTCCAATTCAAATATTATGGACCCTTTATATGTGGGTTGTTCTCTTTAAAAATTAATATTATTATGAATTGTAGGAAATGGTACAAATTTTAAAATTTTGATTACTTTCGAGGAGCATTTTATATGCGGTGTGACCAAATAATCTGCAAATGGTTGGATTTTATTGCTCAGGGTTTCTTTCTGTTTTCTCTCTTAGGGATTGCTAAGGGGTGCTTCTCTGTTAAAAAAAGAAAGAAATACAAAAAATAATAATAATAAGGGACTTGCGAGACACCATTGGTAACCAACAAAGAGAGTTGAGTGTTCTTAAATACAAAGGCGTTATGCCTACATTTTCTCATCCCTTATGCAAAAGTGAAACAAATGCATGAATCTATTTTTCCTTTTGTTTTCTCCTCAAATGCCCATTCTTGAGAGAAGTTGGCCATGGTAAAAGTTCTCGGAGTCACCTAAAAGAAACATTGAAGTACCTTAGATCATACCCCGAAACTATATATTTTATTTTTACCCTGAGCACACCTATGCCACCAGCAGTTAATTTTTCACACTCCTCAATAAGTTTAAAAGATCATGTTTATCCTACCCTTCATAATAATATTTGTTAGTATTGAGCATTCCCTACTTACTTGGGTATGTGATTTTGCTTGAGGACAAGCAAAAAGAAGTGTGGGGGTGTGATAAGTGTCCAAATGAGCATGATTTATAGGTGTATTTCATATATAATATTAGCACTTTTCTTGCTCATTTCTCCACTTCGGTTAGTTTTCCTCTAGTTTATGTTTATTGTTTATCTCACAAATTTATTGGTTTAACATGAGGAAAACCAAGCTGGGAGTAAAATAGACGAATAGACGAACGCATAGACGCAAACGGCTCAGAAAACGGAGTCCAAACGAAGAATCTAGAGCCGGTCGAAGTTCGTAGAAGGAAATAGGTCACGGTCAGCATTGCAACCGCCTAGCTAACCGCCCAAAACAGAGGCGGATGTGAGACAGATACGTGAGTGAGGCGGAAAACAAGAGGCAACCGCCTTGTTTTGAGGCGGTACCGCAGGCGGACAAGGGATATGCAACCGCCTCTACCACAGGTGGACAGCAGGAGGACACCACGCGGACGCGTGTAAAAATTCCAGATCTGAGACGCGAACAGTTTTCTTCTTCGCGCGCCGTCTGCAACTTTCATTCGCCGACTTCTGCAACTCGCCCGCTGCAACTCGTCCACTGTCTGCAACTTATCCATCTACTCTGCACACGCTCTGTCCCCTGCAATAAATGAGAGCAATCAATGCGCCCTTCACGCGTGATCCAGCCTGTCTTTTCCTTCTCCTTCCTTCCTCTTCTTCCTTTCTCCTATATAAACGCACGTAACTTCTACTTCCAAACATACATCCATCAACACATCCACGACCACTTCACCACAACCTCACGCCATCCCATCTTCTCCCGCCTTCTCCATTTTTATTTATTTCCACATTCCACAAAATCCACCTCTAGCCTACGTATACAAAATAGCAGAGTGAGCCGGAGTGATTACGGATGATTTCTATTACTCTTGTCTCTGTCTATCTATTTAATATGTTAGGCTAGTTTACGTATACTCTGGGAATGGTTATTATGTGTTTGTATTAATTATGCATTATTTTTACCGGTTTTAATTATATATAGTTTGTTACGTTTTAAAGGTTATCTCGCACCTTTTTAATAAATGTCATGAGTTTATTAAATTGCTTTCCTAAGTCTATTTTGATCAGACCGGTGATAAATAGATAGGTTAATTAAGACGTAAAACTGGAGGAAACTTGTTATGATTTAATAAGTTAGTATTCAGTTGTAAATGTAATTCCTCAATACTCCTCTGCCGTTCGCAGGCTTTTGCTTGAACCTTGATTAGAACCTTGCATTACAGGTGAACGAGTTCTTATGAGGCTATGACTTAGTCCTTAAGATAATTACAGGAACCTTGCCAAATTATTAAAACCAGTAGAGATAGCTTAATTATGCAGATTATATTAACCTGACCCAGAGTTCCATTTATTTATCTATTAACTTAGTTTATTTTATCTTTTCTTTTATTTATTTTACAAGTCAATTAATCCCCCCTCTTGTGACACGCTTAGGTACTATTATATGTACATTAGTCCCACGGTTCGACATCCGGTTGCTTACATTTTCACTATACTACTGCGACCGGGATTTGTTTGCAGCCCGACGTTTAATTTGAGTTTTAATTTCTTTTCTTTTAATTTACACCAGTTTAACCACTCACAATATAACGTCTACCTGGTCAGGCTGTCTAGAAACCTCCTGACTCATCCTCTCAAAACGCATCATCTCCATAGCTTGAGCGATTGACTGCTGAATTCATTTCGTAGTCGTGCTCGAGCTCCGTATTCTGGCGTAAGTGCTCCTCATGTAATGCTCCCTCCAGCACTGTGTCTGGACCCAGGATTACCGAAAGCTTGGCGTATACCGACATTGAAACGGTAGGATTCGGTACTCTCAGATACGAACTCGAACACCAAGGATTATAGTGGTTCAGCCAATAATCCGGCCTACGTCCACTTCTAGACAGAGCTATTATTCATTCTTGGTTTACAACACTACAGAGCTTTTGGGATGTGAGCTCCCTTTTCTAACTTGAGTCCCTTACAAATGAGCCCCTCTACTCTATTTATAGACTTTCTATCACTAAGTTTACCCTTAAGCCCCTATACATGTGATAGTGCTACATAAATATAGCTATCAGTCCTTTTACGGGTCTCCGGACTGAAATACTGCTTCCGCATTGGACTAACTCTTCCGGACCGTCACTTTAACAATAACCTCCAGTAGTTACTCGATCGGTAGCGATCCTTAGATAGCAACTCTTCCGATAATGGGTCCTTCGGTAGTAGGGCCTCCATCGATAGGCCATCGACAATTGACCTCCGGTAGACTCTCTTGGTAGATCCTTCCGTATCGGGGCCTTTCGGTAGCAGGCCTTCCGACAATTGGTTCCGATAGTAGTCCTTGGCTAGCAGGCCTTCGGTAGACACTTAACCTTCCGCATGGTATATTTCATACCATTACATCAGTCCCACAAGTTCTACTTTTAGCACTAAAAAGTGGAACTTAAAAAAAAGATGAAATTTACACTCTGCACTCTTTTCCTTTCTACTATATATCTCTAGTCCACAAGTTCTTTTTCTTTTGCCTAAAAAAGGAAATGAACTTACAACTTTAGCCTATATGAGAGCTTGTCTTCCGGAAACAAAGAAGTCCCACGTGTTCCGGGGGCGATGAAGTCCCACTTGTACTCTTGAGAAAAGGTCTCCGCTCCTTGACATGCTATAATAAGAAATCCAAAGATCTGGAATTCGAAGGGCCATAATAATCCCAGAAGACCATAATAATCTCAAGAAGACCATAATAATTCCAAAGACCATAATAATCTCAAGAAGTCCGAGATAATAATATAATGGGATATTACTTCATCAGATTGCTGCTTGAATCACTTCACTCCTTGGACCTGCATATCTAAATTTAACAGATTACAAGATATTTGTCCTTTGGGCTGCCCGGAGCGACCGGACTTCCCAAGAGTTTTTTGTTAGTTAGAGTATATTAATACAGGGGATAAAAAACCCAAATATACAGCCTATAGGTTGCTTAGAGCAGCATTTTAAGTACATGGATAGCACAAGTCTGAGTTGAACAAAAAGGAATTACTATAAATTCTATTGCTTCCCAAAAGTTGGAGATTCTTATAATGAAGAATTTTAGACTGCTCTTTTGTTTTTTTTTTGCCAAGATCTCTTTTGGTAACCACTTAGTTCATTTTATGCTTTCACACTCTACCACTGTACACATGGTGAGATCGTCGATTTAACACTCTACGACTTTGAGCGGTGAGATCGTCGGATTAACACTACTGCCAGGACGCTGACAGCGAGATCGTCGGATGAATTACACTACCATCGTGATGGTAGATCGTCGGATACAAAACACTCTACCATGGCCAATGGTGAGATCGTCGGATACATTCTTTGTCTTTTTTTCTTTCTCTTTTTTTTTCAAGACTCGCTGGTCTTCATTTAAGTAAATCAGAAATTTTTTAAAATATATCTTTTTGAAAACTAGAGGGTGATCAATCCTCTAGAGAAAGTTTTGTAAACTTCCGATGGAAAAATAATATCCATAATGAAATATCAAAAAAGTTTTGGTACCTCCGTTTACCGGTTGAATGATATTATCGGTAGATTGACTTTACCGATGGAAGATCCTGTCTGCCCAAAACATGGTTTCCTCCGGTGTACCTTTATGCAGATGGGAAGTTACTACCGGAGGAGGCGAGAAGATGCTACCGGAGACTACTGGTACCCTCATTGAATTTCTTATGCCTCCGGAAGAAAAAAGACTCCTTCGAGCGGTGAAGCACTACTGCTGGAGAAGATAACTCCCGCTGGCATACCTACGCACTCCAGCTCAATGCTTCTACCGGAGGTGCCTGTGACCGAAAGTCCCACCGGTAGCTCACAGCCCAAAGTTCTACTTCATGTCCGGGGTTGGTATCGCGCTGGGGTTCGTATCGGTAGTTCACAGCTCCAGTTTTTTGTCGTACACATGGATGTCTCAGGCAATATCATACCGTTGTTTCTATTTTCCTGAACAAAATCGAGATGAAGTGTTCCCCAGGTCTTCTATTTGTAGTCCTGCTACCGGGGGTAAAAGAGGAACCATTTGGACAAGTTTCCGATGTCACTTGTGCCCACTTTAGATTCCAAATTGCTTCAATATTCCTACCGGTAGCTTCACTTTGTTCAATATCATCGCCCGGGGCTTGGTCATTGCGGTTTATGTCTGGTGCAGTAGAAAGAAGCTTCACATTTTTGATGATTCAGGTTGGTTGTCTTCGCTTGGCATCGTTGTGATTTTGTGTGTTGCGGTGTTTGTGTTGATGGTTCCGACGATGGCGTTGGACACATAAAAATCTGGTATGCTTTTATCTTTGGAGGATCCCTTTTCCAAAAATATATCTTCCGGAAAGACATTTATCAATTCGTTGAAGCTTCCGGACTGGACCGGTCCTCCTTCTCTGCTGGTCGTTGCTGCTGAATCAGGAGATATTGGTAGCAAGAAAGTATTGATCGGGGGTAATCTTTTTAGGACTGGGATAATAAATCCTCCGTGCTAGTAAAACTTCCAGAGATCATAGGAGGACTTGGTATCACCGTATTTTGGTTGGCACGCATCATTTGTCTTCACTTCCCCATATAGTGAACCGTCTTTCCTTGATCTTATTTGTTCTTCAGCTCCCCTTAAGCTTGCTGAGCCACTTGGAGGCTTCGGTAGCACTGATATCTGGGAGACTTTAGCTCATGCTTCTACCGGGTGCTTGGCCGCTCAGCAGGTGTAGTTTTAAACAACACAAACATAGGGTTTGAAGTCAGAGTACATAGACTTAATCAAGAACTAAAATTAATTATAAATGCAGCAGTAATAGGATTTAAGCAAGAACTCAAAGGCAAAGACGTTGCTAAGCAGCAAAAATAACCAATGCTTCCATACTCTTAATATCAGAGGTAAGATTTCAGCAGACTGACAGCAATGACAATCCTAAACAAAACTGTACAGTTTCAGAAGGTAAGAGTTGTGAAATGGGTTCTGATGATGCGGCAGTAATAATGCTTAAATTTGGGGAAAAGAAAACGTCATGATTGTGCATATAAAAGCAACAGAAGTGAAAATTGTCATCATTCAGCAGAGGACTATCCGAACAAGGGAGACCTCATGAAAAATGTTCGAAGATGCAAGCTCTGCAGCCTATGTGATTATGCAGACCACTTTGCAACCGAGAGAACCTAATTTGATGCAACTGTAAACTGAAGCAAAAAGATCGTGTGTACATCAGTCTCAAGGTGCAGGAAAAAATAATGTTAGAAACAGATAATAAGGGCATAATTTGAACTACCCAACGCTGTTGAAAACGTCCAGCGTTAACAAACTATAACAGTTTAATCTAGCGACTGCTTTTTGGGCCAGAAACGGATTTCAAAGGTTCTATCAAACCTGACAGAGGTAGTCTCTTAATGTGCTATTGTGGGTTTATAATTGAGACAGATTGAGGTCATAAAGGAGCTACTTATGGTCCAAGAAAACCTATTGTGAAACATTTGTTAACAGTAGTGAAAATTGGACCTGACGATTATAAACAGCCCCAAAAAAAGAGGGTGAAGCTGCTGAAGTCAGCTGATAGGGCAGCAACTATAATGCTCAATCTCAGGAGAGTAAACAGCAAAAGTAAGATAAATCACAACATAATTAGGCGTGATATGCACGTACTTAGCTTCAAACAAAGTTCCAATCTAAACAAAAAATGATTATGATGCAAATACCAGCATGTCTTACCAATGGAAAATGAGTTACTGAAACATACCGAATATACAACAGCAAAGATTAGTGAAACAGAGGTAAGGATTATCATATTATAGATATATTCAACAGTGAATACTATAACATTCAAGTAGAGTTTTGTTGACGTAAGTTTTAGGGTTGCTACAGATTGTATAGTTAAAGAATGTACGTGTGAATCAAAATAGGCACATATAGGGGCACCAGATTTCAGTTCCTTTTCTACACATTGCCACTTTACAGCTTTATTTAATAAAAAAAAAAAGTAATAAGCGAATGATAGCAGCAAGTTATCTGAGACTAATCGAGACTTCAAATGCAAAATGGCAGCAAAACTGGAGACGATCCAAATAGAATGCGAATAGAATGAGCGATCCTTTCATGTTCTCAGCTTAAGAACACTTAATAATCTAGTTTTAAAAGTCAAGCGCAAACAGCTCTTACAAATGGCAAAAACATGCTAAGACGTACCTTATTTATAGCAAGAAGGTTAGCAAAACAAGAGTAATCAGAATTTAGAAACAATAAACTGCTGGAACACTTAAATATCTGAGCAGTACGAATCTGTATAGCAACAAAAATCTGAAGTTAAAACTTGTTTAAATTTGAATAATGCAACAAAAAATCATCCATGGAATGCGACAACAAATAACAGTGGCAGTTGGTCTTATTCAATCATGTCAATATTAGAACCAACAATAACAATTTGGGTAGAAACTCAAGCCTAAAGTGAACGAAACGTCCTCAAGCATCCCAGCCCTTAAATTAAAATTTATTTCTTATTCCTAATGTGAAAATGGGAATCAAGAATGTTAACACAATTGTGTCTCACCATCTGGAAAGGAAAACAGCTTACACGCCTTTAATTCATCATTTTCCGATCTTAATGCTCTCCTGATTACCACAAGCTTATTCTAGGTATAGAGTTGTACCTTTTTACGTGCGGTCTGTCCAATTGCTTTGAACTTACCTGTTCCTTGAATTGGAGATCAAGTGTTTCAAGATTACTCTCTCCTGACTTGAGTGCGTGACCGAGATCCGCTAGTCTTTATCCTTTCCTAACAAAAGTCAATTTAACAGCAAATTTAATCGGCATTCGAACCAAAATGTGACTTGCGTATAAATTCACAGTTTCAAAATGGTGATAAGAGTAAATTATAGCGATCTCTTCCTGTCGCCGATGTGACTGGAATTTGGATTGAGGCTTGAGTAACGAGCTTGGAGTATAGGCAATTTGCGCCAACAGAAAGAGTTATGTAAATCAAGTTTCAAATTCCCGAGAGCTCGATCTTCTTTGGTTTTCTCGTTTCTTTCTCTGATCTTCTATCATCCCCGGCTGGTCGCAAATGCTTCTGTATTTGATAGCGAAAACTCCATTATTCTTCTTTGCCGGAATCCAGATCGTGGTTAAGTTGAACTTGTCGAAGAAGTTCTTGCTTCTCCAGGACGAGATCGAAATTGATCAATCAAGACGGCTGGGCGAAATTGTCTTATCCAACCATCGATGGATCCTGAATGCTCAATCACCAACGATCTTTTCTTTCACCCCCGATCCGTTCCTTGAGTGTTGTCTTCCGGAGCCATTCCACTTAACCGTAAACCGATGGCAATCCTCATTTCTCGCTTTTCGTCATGAACCGTGGTTGAATCATGGTTGCTTTTTGAGCTGATCAGTTCCCACAATGTCCGCCTCCTGGGCGCTTGTACTTACTCGTTGGACCTCCATCTTTTGCTTCTGCGCTCTGGGAACAAACAACGATGACAACAGAAATCGCGAGCCGAATTGGCTTCATCGATTCGTCTTCCAGATCTGGATTTTTAATCCGTTTGTCGACGGAATACTAGATTATGACTTTGCGTCATAAATCTTTGCCATGAGCTAAGCCGCAGGTTTCTTGATGCTTTTCAAATCATATCTTGGAATTTCGTCATTGGATCTCGGTGCGCTCGTTGTTCTCGCGGTTTAGGGAAAAATCAATTGTACGCGATCTTCTCAGGCGAACCGTAAATTCAAAGGTCTGAAGCAGCGCCGGCTTCAATTCCATTTGTGTCGAACTTTGATGCGGAGAGCTTACGAGATAGATCTCCAACTTCTGTCGAGATTTCTACTTGACTAGACAATCGTGGATCTCTCGTCCTTTTCTAGCTTTGCGAAATCACAAGGAACTTTGTTTTTTGCGATTCGATTTGGTTTGCTATTTTAGTTGATCGTAGCCGCCTGATCGATCGAGTAAAGAATCCATGAACCTGTCTCTCCAATCTTCCCTTTTGGAGAGATCTCACGCCTTTTTGATTTGAATTATAAATCTTGGATATTCAATCTCCATCGAACTTCTCTCTCGTCATCGATCTATTCCTCACATCTTGCGATCATAGATCCTCCAGTTCACTTTTTGAAAATCACGAACCAATTCTCCGTCAATGAATTCCTCCGATCTCGATCTCTTGAATTGTGGTTCAATCGTGGTTGAAGTTCGTTTCCCACAGACGGCGCCAAATGAAACGGTAGGATTCGGTACTCTCAGATACGAACTCGAACACCAAGGATTATAGTGGTTCGGCCAATAATCCGGCCTACGTCCACTTCTAGACAGAGCTATTATTCATTCTTTGGTTTACAACACTAGAGAGCTTTGGGATGTGAGCTCCCTTTTCTAACTTGAGTCCCTTACAAATGAGCCCTCTACTCCTATTTATAGACTTTCTATCACTAAGTTACCCTTAAGCCCCTATACATGTGATAGTGCTACATAAATATAGCTATCAGTCCTTTTACGGGTCTCCGGACTGAAATACTGCTTCCGCATTGGACTAACTCTTCCGGACCGTCACTTTAACAATAACCCTCCAGTAGTTACTCTATCGGTAGCGATCCTTAGATAGCAACTCTTCCGATAACGGTCCTCGGTAGTAGTAGGGCTCCATCGATAGGCCATCCGACAATTGACCTCGGTAGACTCTCTTGGTAGATCCTTCCGCATCGGGGCCTTTCGGTAGCAGGCCTTCCGACAATTGGTTTCCGATAGTAGTCCTTCCGCTAGCAGGCCTTCGGTAGACACTTTAACCTTCCGCATGGTATATTTCATACCATTACACAACTATCAACAACTCAGAGCAAAGTGCAACCAGAAAATAGAGTACAATCTCACGAAAACAGGAACTAGCATAGTTGCTGCCAAAAAAATGCAGCAGCAATGATTTTCAGAAATGAGAACGTCAAGGGAAGGTAGTTGCAGTACTTTAAGTGCAAAGTAACCAGAAAAAATTGTTGTTGCTCACCAGTCATGCTGTTCCATATAGTTTGCAGAAGAAAAACACACAACATCAATCTCTAACACGTACACAATGCAAAGGAACATAATATTGGAGGATACATTAATGATTAATAACATGTTCTGAATTACATTGATGCTTAATATCTTTTCTTAAAATATGTCAACAAAACCATGCTTGCGACTATGTTCCCCCATCCCACATACTATCCAAAAACAAGTAGTTGATTACTTCCCCAAAATAGCAGATTATGTACCGCTTCCCACAAACTATCCAAAAACAAGTAGCTGATTACGTCCCAAAAATAGTAGATTATGTCCCGCTTCCACAAACTATCCAAAACTAGTAGCTGATTATGTCCCCAAAATAGCATATTATGTCCCCTTCCCACTTCAAGCATCAACGTTTGATACATCTGTTTGTCGTTTCCTCTTTCCCTTCGAAAGAGTGCTTGTTCCTGACCCATTTGCACCACCACTCGGTCCATCAGTTAAACATCATAACAAAGCCATTGCAACAGATGGCAAAACAGCAGTAACAACAGCAGCAAGAGGAATGACAGAAGAAGCTAGGTCATCAGAAGACAGCCCACGCGCATCAGTTAAACATCGTAACAGAGCCAAGGGGAATCTTCAAATTGAATAAAAAACACGCAATCCAGCAAAAAAGAAATGAGTACAGGCCAATATAGCAACCTACGAACAAATCGCAAGCAGGGAGGGATGTAATGGAGTGACTGCTACCACAAATCGAATATCTTCAAATCGAATATACCAAACCCTAGTTTGGCGTAATTAGGGGGATCTTCAGCAAACACGCCATCAATCAAAAACGAAACAATTACAGGCCAATATAGCCACTTACGAACAAATCGCAAGCAGGGAGGGATGCAGTGGAGTGACTTACTGTCGAGCAGCAAACAGCAGAAGGAGAGCGACAATGGACAGAGTCGCGATTGGCTCCAGCAAACCGCAACGAAGTTGAATCCTCAATAACAGTCACATGGGTGTTTTGGGTTGTTTTTAATTTTCTTACTAAGCTCTGTTTGGCATAAACAACATCTAAATTAAGAAGTCAATGGTCAATAACAGAGACAAACGGAAATAAGGAAAAAGAGTGACGGTTGATATATTAATATAAGTTCATGGGTGGGCTTTGTTATATTTGAAAGGTCATGGGTGGGCAGTGTAATTTCGCAAAAGGTCATGGGTGGGCAGTGTAATTTTCTCTTCTAAATATTGTCATTGCACTTAATGCCACATTTATTTTTTGTTGTCCTCTTATTTGAAAAGATTGATTCTTTTAAGTGCCAATAAATATTGAATCTCCAGGTGAAAATTTTTGTTGAGGTTTTGAAAACAAGCCTGATGGCCACCTCAAGAATCTTTCTGCTTTTGGCTGTTTGTATGTATAGCTTTGTCCAAATTGAATCTGTTTTCGCTGAAATTTGGTGGATTAGCTGATTATGAAAACTGAATTGGTCTAGTTTGGGGCCTTAAGAATGATGTGAAAGTTTCGAATGAAAGGATAAGGCAAGGTACTCCGCTGATCTGAATTAAAATTTCTGAACCAAAACAGGCCTCTTCATTCGGTTATTAAGTCCTTGGGGTGCCTTATCACCCATCTACCTAAGGTCTTGTGATCTAGGATAGAAGACCCAAAACCGCTACATGGGTGAAGAGAAAAGTCTGAGGGGATGAATCAAATATGCAAATGGCAGGATGAAATGTTAAGGAAAATGAACTTTGAAAAGTTAAAATGTGTAATCCATTTTTTGCTTATTCTGATCATGAGTATGTGGTGTTGAAAGGTATCACGAAATAAGGTGTTACTTCATACCCCTTGTCATCCAAAGGTTAGAGGAAAGAAATGGTGGAGGATCCCAAATTATTCTGTTTCTATAATCTAACTTCTCCATGCTTTTTAACTTCATTCTTTTTCACTGATTGCGAAAACCTACAACTGATAGCAGAACTATTCTTTTGATTGTCATTTTGCTTGTTTTCCATCAGCAGTTGTTTGATCCTGAGTTTCGATACAATGTTCCTTAAAAGTAGTCATATTCTATATTTGCTTGAGGACAAGTAAAAGCTAAGTGTGAGGAAGTTTGATAAGTGTAAAATACATATACTTTTAACAGTATATTTGATTTAATATTCATAATGAATTGGCTTATATTTCACACTTATCTTATAGTTTTTCTACTATTTATAGTTTGATGTGAACGGATATATTTTATATGTAAAATGCAGGAAAACTATTGGATTTACATTAAAGTTTACAACACAACAAATGATGATATATGTATGCATACATATATGCATGCACACGTGGGATTGCTATATAGGGCCGCAAGAGATTTTTGGCATCAAGGGCCGATGCTTCTGAGATTGAATACGCTCCAGAGCAAAGATTAACATTCACGTATAATTACCATTTGGGCCATGCACTCACGACTTGGACCAACATCAGGAGTGGGCTGTCATGAAGACGGGCGCAACTTCTCCGTTTCAGACTCAACAGAGGCGCATCCATGCGGACTTCTGGGCAGCCACATGTGAATTCTTGGACCGATAAAATAACTACAGAAGCACAGACCATGACATACCATCACCAATGATAAGAATATCATTTAACCCATGCGATGACGGGGATGCAGACTGTCAACAGGGGATCGATCGCATTACATCACTACACATCCAGGGAATCGGGGTTTATATTCATTCACGCGAGAGGAGACTGGGATATCACGAGACCACCATCATCGACCACCCATCATCCGCCATCACCAGTCATCACCTGCACCACATCTCATACACCACGCACACCCTCATCCTCATTCCATTTCATTCGCTTTTTCCACGGCACTCATCACTATCTATCTTCGTCGACCCATCTACATCCGACTTCACCTCGTCTTCATCATCATCCTCCGTCGTCGCCACCGCACCCCAGCAGATCACCCCTTTCACCACGTCGAACCACCGTCATCCTCGACTCATCACCATCCTCTTCACCGACGCTACAGACCATCATCGTTCATCTTCACTCTCGCTTCATCACGCCTTCATACACCAGACACATCTCACCCGCATCGTCATCATTCTTCACAACCACTCACACCCACGCTTCACCACATCCAGCTCACCACCGCCGTCTCCACCGATTCACCACCGCACTGCACCATCATTACATCTTCTTCATCGATGCACACATCTCACCGGAGGAGGGGATTCATCGCCTTCATCATTCACGCCACACACCGACGACTTCACCATCACTCTCGCATCACCGATCGACACCACACCGCCATTCGTTCACCACCTTCACCATCAAACGACGACACGCCCACAATCACTATCATCTATCTCGACACCATCCTCTCCACTCCATCTTCTTCGCTTTCACCATCACCGCGACGGTCTTCATCCCTGCCTCTCCATTCACCGACGACGCGACTTTATCGCCACGATCACCATTCACTCTCGCATCACCGATCGACACCACACCGCCATTCGTTCACCACCTTCACCATCAAACGACGACATGCCCACAATCACTATCATCCATCTCGACACCATCCTCTCCACTCCATCTTCTTCGCTTTCACAATCACCGTGACGGTCTCCATCCTCACCTCTCCATTCACCGACGACACGACTTTATCGCCACGATCACCATTCACACTCGCAACAGAGATAGACGACGCCATCGCCTTTACCACTCCCATCGTCATTCATCGCCTCCACCGATGACACATCTTCATCCTTTGATTGTCGTTTGTTTTTTTCGTCGTCGACTGGCAGAAGAAGAACAGAGCTAATCAAGAGTTTCTTCAATTGGCGAGTTGGGAAGGAGAACAGAGCGAGCTGACGTGGAGAATACTGGTTCGGGTAGAAGCAAAACAAAAACATCGAACTGGTACACAAGAACCGACTGGACAAAACTAGAGGAAAAATTGAACCGGACCGGTTCAATTATAAGGGTTTCCACTAAACTCAATTTATATATTTATGTTTGTTACATGTTATTTACTTTTTGTTACATTCTTAGTTATTACATAACATTTGATACTTGTTTTAATATTTGTTTTCATCTTTGAAATAATGAGTGAGTAGTTTATATATACTCTGGGTGATGGTTTATTTCAGTTTGTTTTAATTATGTAACTTATATTTTTGCTGGTTTTAATTTATTGCGGATTGTTACGATTAATGTATTCTTGCGCTTTTTAATAAATGTCATGAGTTTATTAAATTGCTTTACTAAATCTATTTTGATCCGACCAAGTGATAAATAGATCGGTTAAATTAATCTGTATATCTGTGGAATTATTGATTGGATTAATTAATTATTCCTGCAGACACAAATTATCATTCCTCGTACTTAATCCGTTTACATGTGTTTCTGCTTGAGTCTAGACTAGACCCCGCATTTCTGGTAAACGAATTCTTCTAAGACTATGATTTAGCTCTTAAGAAAATATTAGGAATTTTGCCAATCTGTCTTTAATTAAACAGTAGACATAATTAATCAAACGGTTTTAACCTGAACCCAGAGTCCCGCTCATCCATATCATCTATCACTTTATTTATCTGTTATTTATTTTCTTGTCAGTTATTTTAATTATCTCGTTCTTGTTATTATCCAAAAACAAAAACAACCCCTTTTGAGTTAACCATTATCTTAGGCTAGACTTATTTACCTCAAGTCCCGTGGATTGACACCTGGTCGCTTCATAATTACTATACTACTGCAACCACGATTTTTGCAACCCGACGGTCTATTGATTGTTGATTTCTAGGATTATTTCTTAGTTTTAATACATCAAATAAATCGTTTGCACAGCTTTTTCATTTAGACAACCAAAGTCCAGAAATTAGATTCCTAGCATAATACCTTTGCTACAGAATAATACCACCAGAAGTGTGTACAAGCTGCATACCAAGGAAATAACTTAATTTTCCCAAGTCCTTAATCTTGAACATTTGATCAAGGTCAAGTTTGATGGACTTGATCAAATCAAAGTCATTTCCCGTAATCAAAATGTCATCCACATACACATTAGGAAGCAAGTCTTAAAATTAGCAGTTTTAACAAAGAGAGAATAATCATTCATTGACTGAGAACACCCTAAATCTTTGAGAAAATTACTTAACTTTTGATGCCATTGCCTAGAGGCTTGTTTCAGCCCATACAAGGATTTTCTCAATCTACAAACCTTTCCTGAACCTTCAAGACAATGACCCTCGGGAATATCCATATACACTTCTCCATTCAAATCCCCATGAAGAAATGCATTATTCACATCTAATTGCCCTATATACCATCCCATTTTGGAAGCTAGAATAACCAAAGCCTTTATGGTAGTAAATTTCACAACTAGCGAAAAGGTTTCTGAATAATCAATTCCATATTTCTGTGAACCCTTTGGCAACTAATCTTGCTTTACATCTTTATAGACTACCATCAGCCTTGTATTTGAATCTATAAACCCATTTTCATTTAATAGGTTTCTTTCCTAATGGCAAATCAACAATGTCCCAAGTGCTATTTCTTTCCAAAGCCTTAAATTCATCAGACATGGCTAACTGCCATCTAGAATCCTTCATCGCATCAGAAAACCAAATTGGTTCAAGTTCTCTGTCTGAGGAAGAATTAAAACAAACATGATGGTATTCATTTTCAGAAAAGGCATAAAGAGTATTCCTAAGTAGACGGGAGTTGGAAATAGTATCTTTATCATATAGGCCAACATCAGATGCATCATGATCATTAGTTATGACAGATTCTAGGGTTGAACAGCTAGCTTCAGAAATCCTATCCAATAAAATTTTGGAAAACATCTAAGAGTTTTGAACAGAAGAAGACTTATCTACTTTTCTACAGATGTTTGACCAACCACATAATCCTTAGATGGCTTGGGATATGTCTTTCTCTTTGAGGGCGTCTAAGAACACCTTCAGGTTGGGCTTCATCTTGCCTATATGACTCTGCTTGTCTTGCCTCCTCTTCTCCATGCTGCAACACTTCAATGATTTCACCTTTGGTTTGATTCTCTTCTGAATCCTCAGTGACAACAATGGCAGCACTATCAAGCAGACGATCTCTTGGGAAGGAGTGTTTGTCCTGGTTTGAAAAATATCATACTCACAAACCAAAGGATCAGTAGCATCTATCTGTATAAAATAATCTTTTCCTGAAGTTTTATCAATTTGTATGCTTCTAAATGGATACATGTTCTCATGGCATATTACATCCCTATTATAAATAATGGCGTTGTTATCAAGATCAAACAGCTTGTAACCTTTTTTACCCTGAGGGTAACCAAGAAAAATTACTTTAATAGATTTGGATGCGAACTTATATTGATTTTTATTGACATTTGCAAAATAGAGACAAACTAAGCATTTTAAATTAAGATAATTAGGCTTGTTGTTATAGATAATCTCAAAGGGGGTCTTGTTGTAATACTGGATAGTGGCATTCTATTAATGAGGTAAACCGTAACCTGCACACTATCTCCCCAAAATTTCAAAGGTAATCCTGAGTGGAACATAAGGGCTCTCGCAGTTTCAAGGATGTGCCTATGCTTACGCTCTACAACACCGTTTTTGTTGTGGAGTGTGGGCACAAGTTGTTTGGTCAATAATGCCATGAAGGGTGCTTAAGTAGTGCCGCCGGTGAGCGCCAAGATCGCCGACGACAGAGATGAGGGTGATGTATTGGAGGTCCTCGACCGGGAGTCAGAAGTAGAGTAGAAAGGTCTCCATGGCGATTCAGATGCGCCGTCCATTGACATGGGAGATAACTGCAGTGGTCCCATACTCCGCCTCGATGGTAGCATTGGCGTAAAATTCTTTCACCAACCGAGGGCAGTATTGGCCGCCCATGTTCATGACACCCCCCATCTGGTGCGGTCCATCACCTCCTGAAGCCCGAGGTCTGAGATGAGTTCAGGGTCAATAGTGCACTCTCGCACAAATTCCTGAACGCGAGGGTGGTTGTACGAGCTCCAGGCCTCCTCGCTGATGAAGCGGCCGTCGATAAGGCCCAAGGGGTGACTGGGAGGCACGGGGGCGAGCTCGATCGCCTGAGAAGAACTGGCGCCACTCTTGCGCTTGAGGTTTCGTTTGGTTGGCCACTCATGGTTCTGAAACATCAAAAAGCAAACAAAGAAAACACAAAAAAGGAAACATAAAACAGTAGATATGGAGTTAGATGGGAGATTAAAAATAAGCGAAATAAAAGATAATAGTGCACTAAAAGTAAAATTTGGGCAGAGTCTCCCCCGTTTTTCTATCCTTTCCCCGGTTCTAAGAACCTCCACATTGTCAGTCAATTATGCCACTATCCCAAGAACATATGGCTCTTAAGGAGCTCAAACCGCACTAAGCAACTCAAAAATAAGATTCACCCATGGAAGCACATTGGGAGTTACTTCCATTCTCACCCATGCAGTGTACTAACCTAGCCAATGAACCAATATATTGCACTTACTACACCTAGCGAATCCCACAAAGTGATAGCAGAATGTGAATACCTTTAATTAATGCTAGATTTAACATAATTCACTTAAGTTGGAAATCACAACATTCAAGCGAGAACGACCACATTGCTAAGTGTTACATTAAAAATTTCACACACACCCTCGACTTAACAGTTAGAAACAGTCCAAATCGCCAAATGCACCAAAAATAAAAAATTCTCATTTAAGGCCCGTTTGGTTCGCATTAAGCCTAACTCAAAGTGTAACTTGTTCAAAAATTCTCAAAATTAACAAGTTAAGGCTAGAAATACATACCTTGATGTCTTGTAGATGGAATAGAGCAAAAATTGGCAAGGTTTTGACACAAATTTGAAGAAATTCGCAAAGGGGCGATTTGGGGATTGGGGGAGTCTGTGGCGGTGTGTGCGGGTGGCCTTGGTGGTGGCACGGATCGGTGGTGGCGCGGCGTCGGCGGGAGCAGAGCGGCGGCGCGGTTGGTTGCGCTGGCCTGGGGCTGGCTGTGTGCGCGAAGGGGAAATGGAGGGTGGACAACGGAGGTGCTCGAAGGGTGGGGAAGATGGAGTCGGGGGGGGGGGGGGGGGGACGAAGAAGAAAAGGGGGAAGGCAGGTTTAAATGAAAACGACGCGTTTTTGTTTTTTTTTCAAAATTTTTTCACCTGACCGACCCAGGTCCGACCCAAGTCTGTGGGTCGGTCGGTTCCAGAATGTTAGATTTTGAAAATTTTAGCCAGACCGACCCACGTCCGACCTAGGACGTTATGGGTTGGTCCATTCCAGAAACTTTGGCTTCGAACATTTTAGCCCGACCGACCCAGGTCCGACCCAGGTCTGTGGGTCGGTCGGTTCCAGAAGGTTGCTCTGTGAAAAATACGCTAGACCGACCTAGAGTGGGTCGGTCGGCTGGGTTGGTCGGCACGAACACTGCCCCAATTCTTTAGTTTTCTTCTCAAAACATTAATAGTCATCACAAGACCATAGAAACCACAAAAACATGCGGAAACAGCTAAAATAAACAACTACACATGCAAAAAGGATTTACAAACATTACTACATTAAAATTACTTAAAGAGAGGGGAAGGAGTCGGGTTGCCTCCCGGAAATCTGCCCGTCTTTTTAAGGTCTTTGGCTAGACCATAGTAAAGGTTAGAAGGAACCTGGAGGGTCTCTTAAGTAAAAAGCCCGAGCTTCAACTTTTTGATGTCTCCTCCATGATAATGCTTTAGCCGGGAACCGATGACCATGAAAGTCTCCCCTTGACATTCTTCAGCTCAAAAGCTCCATAAGGGGTGACCCTTGTGACAGTGAAAGGGCCAGCCCAATGAGACTTTAACTTCCCGGGGAATAACTTCAACCTCGAGTTGTAGAGGAGAACCCGGTTGCCTTCATGAAACTCCCGCTTTACAATCATCTTATCATGCCATTTCTTGGCTTTTTCCTTGTAGATGCGGTTATTTTCGTAGGCTTCCTCCCGAATCTCTTCTAACTCGGTCAATTGGAACTGTCTCTTGTCACCGGCGCTCTTGAGGTCATAGTTGAGGGCCTTCACCGCCCAATATGACTTATGCGCTAATTTAACCGGCAAGTGATAAGCCTTCCCATAGACGAGTCGGAACGGGGACATACCGATTGGAGTTTTGTAGGCGGTCCGATATGCCCACAATGCGTCATCAAGCTTCATTGACCAATCTTTCCGTGAGGAGTTGATTGTCTTTTAGAGGATCCATTTGAGCTCTCTGTTGGTGATCTCAGCTTGGCCATTACATTGTGGGTGATACGGAAAGGAAACCTTGTGTCTCACTCCATATTTATTCATCAGTGCCTCAAATTGCTTGTTACAGAAATGGGATCCGCCATCACTCAATATGGCTCTCGGTACCCCGAACCGAGTGAAAATATTCTTCTTCAGAAACTTGATCACAACTTTGGCATCATTAATCGGGGTTGCAATTGCTTCAACCCACTTGGTCACATAGTCGACTGCCACAAGAATAAACAAGTTGGAGCAAGAATATGGGAAGGGGCCCATGAAGTCGATATCCCACAAATCAAACGGCTCGACCTCTATCATTATGTTGAGAGGCATCTCATGTTTGCGTGAAGTGTTCCTGAGCCTATGACATTGGTCACAGGAGGCAACGAACGAGTGACAATCCTTATGAAGGGTTTTCCAGAAAAACCCGGCTTGAAGAACCTTGGCCGCTGTTTATGCCGGACCGTGGTGTCCACCGGCTTCACCTGAGTGACAGTGAATCAAAATTTCCCATGCTTCACTCATGGGCACACATCTCCGGATCACCCCATCAGCACAAAACTTTTAAAGAAAAGGGTCCTCCCAGAAATACCTCTTAACGTCGGAGAAGAATTTCTTTCTTTGCTGATAGGTCATCTCCGGTGGGACCACTCCCCTTGCCAAATAATTTGCAAAGTCCGAATACCAAGGGTCTTCGGTCTCTGCAATCATGAAGATGCTCTCGTCTGGGAAGAATTCATTGACTGGAACACCATCATCAGGGGCCTCCATTCGAGACAAATGATCAGTTACTACATTTTGCACACCCGGTTTATCCCGGATCTCTATCTCAAATTCTTGAAGGAGCAGAATCCATCGGAAAAAGCTAGGTTTCGCATCACCTTTGTTGCACAAGTACTTCAGTGCTGAGTGGTCTGTGTGCACCACAACCTTGCTGCCCAAGAGGTAGGATCGGAATTTGTTGAGGGCGAAAACCACAGCTAACAGCTCCTTCTCGGTGGTGGCGTAATTCTTTTGGGCATCATTGAGAGTTATACTAGCGTAGTAGATACTCCTCAATATCTTTTCCTTCTTCTGACTAAGGACCGCCCCACCGCATAGTCACTGGTGTCACACATGATCTCAAACGGTAAACTCCAATCGGGAGAGACCACGATAGGCGTAGATATAAGGCATTGTTTGAGGGTGTTGAAGGCATAAGGCACTCCTTGGTGAATTTAAATTTTACATCCTTGGCCAAGAGGTCACAGAGAGGCTTTGAGATTTTGGAGAAGTCTTTTATGAACCTTCTGTAGAAACCGGTATGACCCAAGAAGCTTTGAATATCTTTCACTGATGTTGGAGGAGGTAGCTTTTCAATACTTCAATTTTAGCCTTGTCTACCTCAATACCCTTTGAAGAGGTCTTGTGCCCCAAGACAATTCCTTCTCTCACCATAAAATGACACTTCTCCCAATTTAGCACAAGATTTGTCTCTTCACACCGGATCAAGATAGCCTCGAGGTTGTCCAAGAAAGTGTCGAAGGAGGAGTAGAAGACGGAGAAGTCGTCCATAAAGACCTCAATGCTTTTTTCTAGGAAGTCGGAGAAGATCGCCATCACGCATCTCTGAAATGTGGCCGGGGTATTGCAAAGCCCGAAAGGCATCGGGTGTAGGCAAACGTCCCATACGGGCATGTAAATGTCGTCTTCTCCTGATCCTCAGGAGCTATGGGGATTTGGAGATACCCCGAATATCCATCCAAGGAGCAGTAATAGTCTTGCTCCACCAACCTCTCGAGCATTTGATCAATGAATGGGAGAGGGAAGTGGTCTTTTCTAGTGGCGGTGTTCAGCTTCCGGTAGTCGATGTAGACTCTCAACCATTGGTAGTCCTCTGAGACACCAACTCACCCTTTTCGTTGGGGACGACGGTAATGCCTCCTTTCTTTGGGACCACTTGCACGGGGCTTACCCACTTGTTGTCGGAGATGGCATAGATAATCCCCGCATCCAAGAGTTTAAGAACTTCCTTCTTGACAACCTCCTTCAAATTGGGATTTAATCTTCTCTGAGGTTGGACCAACGGCTTGTAGTCATCTTCCATGAATATCCTGTGGTGCAGCAGAAATGAGGGATGATCCCTTTGATGTCGGCTATAGTCCACCCGATAGCCCGTTTATGGTTTGAAGCACCCTCATCAGACTTTCCACTTGTGCACCTGTCAAGGAAGAAGAAATAATAAACAGGTAGAACACACGGATCAGTCAAATAAGCATATTTGAGATGAGAGGGTAGAGGTTTCATCTCCACAGGGGGAGACTTCTCAACCGAGGGCAACGGCTTCTAAGTAGCTCGTTCCAGTGGTTCAGGTGGCGGATAGCGTGGTCTATGGTCAGAAAATATGCTGTTCAACTCAGCCACCATTTCAATCATTTCTGGATGAAACTTATGTTCATAACAAGCCTCAAACAAAGCTAATTCAAGGGCATCAGATTTAACAAGAGAGAGAGAGTGATCCTGCACAATTGAATCTATGACATCTATAGCAAAAACAACCTCAGCCTGTGAGGGCCTCTTCACTACTTTAGACATGTCAAATTCTAATTTTCATCATGAAGTAGCAGAATTATTTTGCCTTTCTCCACATTATAAAAGGCCCTAGCAGTTCTCATGAAAGGTCTACCCAAATTAGTGGCACTCTCTGGTCTTCTTCATATCTATCACAATGAAGTCAGCTTGGAAAACAAATGTTCCAACAGTCACTACCAAGGTCTTCTACTTTTCCCTTAGGGAGTAACTAAAGATCTATCCGGTAATTTGTAATTGAATGGGAGTGGGAGTGCATTTACCAATTCCAAGCTTATTAAAAGTTGAGAGAGGCATAGATTTATACTAGCGCCTAAATCACATACCCCTCCACAATCAATTTCACAATATAGCAAGGAACGATAGGCAAACCGGGATCTTCAAGCTTTGGAGGTAGATTTTCTTTGTAGAACCGCTGAAACTTCTTCGGTGAGGTGAACGGTTTTCCGCTTCCCTCCAGCGATCTCTTGTTTGCAGATGTCCTTCATGAACTTTAGCATAAATCGGTATCTGTTTTCAAAGCATCAGAAAAAGGTATGTTAATTGTTAATTTCCTGAAAATGCTTAGAAACTTCCCAAATTGTTCATCAAGTTTTTCTTTTGAGTCTATTGGGAAAGGGAAGAGGGGGAAGATTTTTGCTAGAGTAGTAGTTAGTAAAGAGTTCAGGAGACTCCTTCTCCTTGGAAACTTCCTTAGGTGGAGATGGTGGCTCCTCAACAATCTCTTGCTCTTCTTCTTGAGCTTCATCTTCTTGGGACTCCATGTCCTCTTGTGAGCATGAAGGATCAAGTAGTCTCCCACTCCTTATGTTACCCCGCTTTCGCTTGCTCTCTTGGATTGGGCTTTGGCTTGACTCGGAAAAACAACCGGTTGTCTTTGAGCAAGTTTGTTTGGAGATGCTTTCAAGTTGAGCTTCAACCCTTTGTTGGTGGCTTCTTGACTTGCTTTAAAAGCATCCAAATCAGCCGCTTTAGTGTGCACAACCGAGACAAGATTATTCATCATGTCTCTTAGCTCGGCGTTGGCATCCGTGGACGGAGGAGGAGGTTGTTGATGTGGTTGATGTTGTTGATGAAAGCCCGGAGGTGCTCCTTGTGGTTGGTAACCCATTTGTGGGTTGGACTTTTGAGACGACCCTTGTGACCGGTAGCCCCTGGGATGGTTGGAAGCATTGCTTGATCCCCCTTGGCTTGGTCATTGCTTCTCTCCATGAGAAGTTAGGATGGTTCCTCCATGGGCGTTCTGTTGGTTGTAGTTGTGTCCGGGGAGGTTGCCTACAAAGTTTACATCCTCATGTGGATCGCATAAACTTTCCTTCGTAAAACTGGGTCTCGTGAGGACCCGCACAAATTGCACACCCCTCTTGGATTGAAGTAGAAGCAGATGGAGAGGGTGATTGTTATACCCAAAATTTCAACCCCCCCTCGGAGTGGTCTCTAAGGCATACGTTTTACAAAGGGCAAAGTGGTCAAAATCACCATGCAGGATTTCCAAAGGACATTATCGGGGTTTCTATTTTCATATGACTTGTTCACTATCTCCAAACACTTCTAAATATCATAGTCATTATGAAAGGTATTTCATGATTTTCTGATAATAGTTTATTCTGGAAATTTAGCTTTTAATTCATATTATAAGCTAATTTCTTTAATAATTAACACATGAAATAGCCTCAAAAATAGAAATTAAAAGTTTCCTCCAAAATTGAAATAAATTGTCACATGGTTACCATGACTACATACAGTCATAAACCTGAAATTATTTTATTGGGAACCTTATCCCAAAATTTAAAAGAGAATTCAATCATTTTTTGCAATTTTCTCTCTCCTCCGGAAAATACCGAAATCAAAAACAATGTCATAAATTTTAACACAAGATAGAGGATGATTTTTAGAGACTAATGCCGTTGGAATTTCGTTATTTCTACTTTCCAATAATTAGTTATGAATTATGGGAGATTCCCATATTGTGCGATTTTTATCTAATCGATTATTAATCAAATAATCCGATTCCAACTCTCAAAATTCCTAAAATCATTCTTACCTCAGTTAAATTTCATAATTTTTATCGGCTTTCAACATATTCTAAAAAATCAGATTCCCTTAGAGCACAAAATCAGTCTTTTAGATAAAGATCTTGCTCTAATCAATTTGACCATGCTCTTTCTATAAAAGGACCCCCCCAAGAACGAACTAGGGCAGAGGAGAACACTTCCAAAGTCAGAAACACAGCCACAAACTTTCTCCCCACGTTCTAACACTTCCAAGCCTCCAAATCAATACCGAAACACTGCAGAAATCACCCCGAAATCACCAAAAACTCATCCTTTCTTCTCCTATTGAACTTTCAAGCACCAAAACACACAAAACCACCACAAAACAGAAGAGAAACGTCCTTAACAGCATAAAGAAGAAGGAGTCAGAAGCACAATTCGAAGTCATCCAAAACCACGTCAACGAAGCATCAAAAGATCCCCGTTGTGAAGAGTCTCATTAATCCGAAGGTAAAACAGGTTGAAGCCATGTTTTTCTGACTTTGTTCAACTTTAACTACTCTGTGTTAAATTTGGAGTCAAATTGACTTTTTATCGCTTCTGAATTAGCGTTTGTTTTCGCTTCTGCCCAATAACTTGTTTGCTAAGTTTCGTGCTTAATTCGATTTCAAATTGAAAACTTTCAATCACTAACGCCTTGTACATCTTTCAGGCTACACACCCATAAAATTTGAGCTCAAAACACCCTCGGGAACCTTCTGAAAACCCCTGTCCGTGGGTGTTCCGTGACCTCGGACCTGTGGTCCGGGACCACGGACGGGTTGTCCGTGGCCACGGACACCACGGACGGCGGCGGGATTTTAAAAATTCAAAATTTAGGTTTTTCTAATAATGTCCGGGCCCACGGACATCCCTGTCCGTGGCCCCGGACTTTGCAAATTTTTGTTTTCCTTAATTTCGACTTTTCTGTATATTTAGTTAACTGGGGTCCGTGGTCTCGGACGTTTGGTCCGTGGCTACGGACGTAAGCAAAATTTGACCTAATTCTGCCTCCGAAACCCTAGTTTAGGTAGCTTTAATTTCACTTTAATTCTCTGTCAAAAAATGCTAAAAACAAAAAAAAACAGAAGTCGCGCACTTAGGTTAAAACGACTCGTAATAAGCCGTAAATAAACTAAGTAGAGGAAAAACGACCTAGGAAGGGTAATGAAAGTAATTGAACCCTAATTAAGTCGAATATCAAGCCCCCGAACCCGAACTCCTCCTTTCCTAATTTGATCTAGGTTAAAATTAGGTGGCGACTCATAATAGGTTCCAGTGAGCTAGCTTAGTTTTAATAATTATTGTTATATGACATAGTTATTAATCTTAGGCTATAAGTGGACCTAAAACCCAATCAGATCCCATCACTTTATTCACATAGGATAGGGTTTAAAATCGAGGCTCACAGTGATGATGAATAAGCTATAGACTTTGTTGTTTCTTTTTGAGCTATAGCTAACTTCTCCACCATCTTAGTGATGAAGATAGTTGAGCAGAAAGGTGGTCGGTGGGTTCAACATGTAGGAGACCCCCTGCTCTTGGTGCTCTTCCCTTTGGTTTTAGACCACTGCCTTGTGTTGCTTGTCATCACCTCTAGGAGTTCCATTCCTCTTGAGGTGACTTAGTCATGAAGCTTCCTCCCTGAGGAGTTCAAAAGTAGTCTATTCGAGTCGTCGAGACTGTTGAAAAATGATAGACATAGTGATTGGTCATCCAAACCGTGGTGGCAACAATTCATCAACATGTCCTTGAATCTATCCCATGCATCGTATAGCGTCTCTCCCCGACTCTTGGCAAAAGGTATTAATCTCACCATTAATTGCCTCGTTCTACTTGTGGGGTAATACTTGGCAAGAAATTTTGAGCCATTTGTGCCCAAGTATGGATTGATTTTGATGGTAAACTCCTATACCATTTTGATGCAGCGTCGGACAGTGAGTGAGGGAAGAGCTGCAGGCGTATCCTCTCATTAACGGTTCCAGCTTTACCGAATGAGTTACAAAAGTCGAGGAAGAGACTTAGGTGGTTGGGAGCTTCATCGGGATTTGCTCCGCTGAATTTTCCTAAGTCCCGGACAACAGTGATGATTACAACATTGTAATTAACCTAGCTAAAATGGGCAAGTGCACCCAATTCGTTGCAATAAAACAAGTGTCGTATCCACAAGGAAATTGGTTTCTAAATCCAAGCTTCGGTATATTAGTTAAGTGCGAATAAACAGTAAAATGGGGTTTAGCCGAGGCAAGCTTGGTTGTTTGTCAATTGAAATGTAATAAAATAGTAAAATGTTTGTGTATGGAATGGATGGAAAGAGTACCCTAGGATAGTGGGAAATCACCTAATTCACTCAAAGAACTTCAAAACCATAACTCATCATCTCAATGCCTATTAGAGTCCAACTCATGAATCCCTAAATCATGGGAAATCCAATTCTTACCCATTAATCAAACCTCTTAATTAAAGGAGGTTCAAGTCATTAAATAGCATTAAGCAAACACTCTTAATCAATAGCCCTAAGCATTCACTTCCAACTCTAGAAGAAAAAGTTAGGGTTTACCCCCCTTTCAGTCTTGCTCCAAACTCAAACTCGAATATTGAATGAAACCACCATAAATGCAATAAGAATCAATTTAGAGCATTAATTGATATTGAAGGGATAAAACAAGAGTAATAAATGAGTTAGGTTTCTAGCATTCAATGAGCAAATGGGTTCAAACCCTCATCCTAGGATACAAATGGAACTACTCAGCCATAGCTAATGGAAAGAGGAAGGAGAAGGGAGAAATAGCCATTAGAGGAGCTTCCAAGCTTCAATGGAGTAGAAATCTTCACTTTCTTCTTCCTCCTTTCTTCTCTTCTTTCTCCTCTTCTTTTCTCCCTTATTTTTGCCACTCTCTCTCCTATTTTAGGCTGGAGTCGTGTGTCTGGATATGAGAGAAGAGTCCTAAAAATCTGCTTTAAAAAACATAAATCTGGGCAAATTTTCCGTCCGACCGACCTAGACTGGGTCGGTTGGTCTCCGAAGAAGAAGGCACGTGAGCAACTTAAGTAAGACCGACCCAAGACCGACCTAGGCTTATGGGTCTGTCGATTCCAGTAGCTTGGGCATCCGGAAAACAATCCGACCGACCCAGAGTGGGTAGGTCCTGCTCCAGAGATTTGCTCCAACTTGAGCGGGGCTTAGAATCTTCGTTGTGGCTCGGAATTGCTCCCCGTTTGCGGCGTTGGAAAGCTTGAGAGATGGGGAATTTGTGTTGATGCATGCCACTAGATCAAAAATAACCTAAAATATGCTCAAAATAAGCTTTTACCTATCAAGAGATCAAACTCTATAAGTTCACTATTAAACCAAAAACACTCTATTAAGTGGTGAAATAAGTTATGCACCCAATAAAATGAAGGTGAATGAAGCTTTTAAAATAGAATTATTTCACCACTTATCAGTTGTCTAAACAAATCGGAGCCATGCTTTGAGCTGCCATGCTCATAGGCATTATCTGTTCTAATGATTTTAATATTTCTATTGAATTGTGTTTTTACCATTTAAGAAAGTTAACAATGATTTTCAAAGAATCAGATTTTGAAGAGTAGAGATGCACCCATGTGGCTCTGCTCTTGTCATCAACAAGAGTAAGGAAATATGATTTCCGTCATAGGTCTTAGTCTTATAAGGTCCCCATAATGTATCCAACTCAAAAATTTCATTACTTTGATGTAGCTATTTACAAAGGGAGTCTATGACTTTTAGATCTAGAACAAATTCACAAAGAAACTACTTGTTTTTAAGCAAAGGATTTAACAAATCTAAGGTGAACATTTTCCTTTGGGGATGTGACCTAATATGTGGTGCCACAGGTTTACTTCATCTCTACAATCAAAACCTAGACTAATGGGATCATTACTACAGACTAAAAAGGTATGCTCTTGTCTATCATAGCTATCAACCACCTGTACAGCCCCTTGTGAAACCTTCCAACTTGCAGAGCTTTAGCCGCTTCACAATCCTGATAAACACACGATTTGCAATCAAAGATAAACCTCCCTTTCATGTGCTCACTTAACTTACTAATTGAGATCAAATTGAATTTAAAGTTGGCACATAAAGAACATTTTTTAAGCAACACCAACTATTAAGTTTAATAGTTCCTACGATCTTAACAAGTTGCGGATGACCGTCCGGCATTCCGACGGTATGAGGGTGATCAAGAACAGAATAATTTTGAAACAAATCTAGGTTCCCACACATATGGTCAGACACCCCTGAGTCCAAAATCCATCATATATCCCAAATGTATTGCCCTTTTCAGAACTAAAAGCATGATATTGCTGATAATTTAAACAAGATATGGTTTGTGAAATGTTACCCACAAAACTGCAACTCGAAGAACTGCTGAACTGGTTCTCTTTGCAAGCGGGAATGGATTTGTTGATGTAATCATACACTCTTGAAATTTGTTCTACAGATAGTATCCCACCAAATGGGTTAGTGTTGCCTTTCTGTTCCTTATTCCTTTCTTCTATGTTGTTGACCATATACGCACTACCTTTCTTGGTTCTAGGGTTCTCCATCCTCGGGAAAACCTATTTTCTGGAAACACTTGTCCTCGGTGTGTCCAGTCTTGTGACAGTGGGTACATTACAACGTAGATATCTTGTTGGAGTATTGAGGCCTTGACTGAATTTTCTTGACTGATCGGCGGCGAAGGATAGAGAATTGGAATCGGAGGAAGCGGGAGTACTCAGATGTCTTTGTCTTTCTTCTTGAATGAGGTGGGCAAAGATTTCATCCATATCAGGTAAGGGTTTGAGCATTAGAATGTTTCCCCTAATAGTTCCATACCTTTCATTTAATCCCATCAGAAACTTGATGATTCGCCTCTGCTTGATGAAAACCTTGAATTTTTCTGAGGCCTCGCAAGTGCAGTTTTGACAGGTGCTAATTGGAATTGCGTCGGTGGCGTCAATCTCGTCCCAAATCTTCTGAGACCGTAAAATAGTCATAAATGGATTTGTTGCCTTGGCTGGTGGTAGCTAGCTTCTGCTCCAAGGAGTAAATCTTAGTGGCTTCGGACTGGCTGTATCTTTTCGATAGCTCCTTCCAAATTTCGGCTACCGAAGGGGAGAATAGAACACTCTCAGCTATATTCTTTTCTAGCGCCATGAGTAACCAGGGTCGCACCATGGAATCACATGTGATCCAAGCTTATGCTTTCTGAGGCGAGTCGACGGGTTTGGTTAGGGTTCCATCCATGAACCCTATTTTATTTTTTGCTCCGAGGGTGATCTCCATTTGCATTTTCCAGCATTGGAAACCCACGCCATTGAATTTGTTTTCTAAACGGTTCCGGGGCTGTCGGTGTTGGCGTGGTGAAGCGGGTCTCTGTTGTCCGTCCCGATGTTGGATTCGCTCACAGATGCTTCGGTTTCTTGCCGGTATTCTTGGAAGGATCATCCATGGCGGACACTTTGACTAGAACGCCTTACAATGAGATGCGCAGTGGGTAGCTTTAGCGTGCATTGGAACGCGCTTTGATACCATAAAAACAACCCACACACCACTCTTCGATAATCTGCCAAATCGCAGAGAGAAGCTGACCCGAATCACTTCTGCAAGATCGCAGAAGGAAAGCAAAACAAGAGAAGAAAGAAACCTCAAGAAACTTTCATTGAAGAAGAAAGAACGGGAGAGAAGATACTGATTTTTTTAAAGGAAGAGAAAGAACGTTGACGTCTTAACCTAACCCTTGACTGAAATACACCCCTTACCTAATAACTAATGGCACCAAATAGAGAATACAAACTCTATTACATTACCTAAACACTGTTAACTTAAAACTATATACATCCTTAACATATATATAGAAAATAACACATTAAACATACAACCTTATTAAGTGCTAACAAGCTAATCCTTATTACATACTAAGCTTCCATTTTCACTAGAGATAAATTAATTTACTAGGAGTGATATGAGATAAATAATATGTGACTTAATGGTCCTCACACGGACTTGTGCCCGTAAGGCAAGGATGACTAAGATATCCTACCTAGTTTAGCCTACAACAAACTTGGTAGGGGAAACATGAGCAATTTTGAGAACCCAAAAGTAGACTTTAAGAATTCCTAATGGATACGACTTGTAAATCACTTTGAAGATTCAATTTTGAGGGTTTGCTAGTAGGCTACACCCTTAAGAATTTACCTTAAGGTTGTAACTTTAAATGGTGCTTGAGGAATCATCGTTCTTACATTGTCATGATTCTTTCAAAACAATTCTTAGAGAGATTTGTTATAGCCTCAAAGAGGAAAGAGTAAAGGTAAGAGATGAAGACGACGTGATAATTTTCGCTCAGCCAATGCCATCAAATATAAGAGGGTATTAAGGGTGGAAAAAAGAGAGGATGATAAGTGAAAATTGCATATGATGAATATGGGAATTTAAGAAATAATAAGAGAATGAAGAACCTTACAGATTCCTTAAAATTATGAGATTTATAGAGGTGTTAAACTATGCGGTGTTCTGAATTTTATTAGTTGAAGAGAAATTTAAGTTATTATACGGTATTTTAAGAGATATAGATGATTTTATAAGAGTTATAGGGGTCATTTAGGGGGTATTATGGTCATTAAGGGGAGTCAGGGAAGATTTAAGATCTTTGGGAGTTGGATAGGTATTTTTTAAAGAGAGGAGGTTAAAAGTATTTTAGTCTCTTAAGAATTATGAATATTTTGGCAAATTTTGGGTTCCATTTCTTTTTATAAACCCAAGAGGTGTTTTAATCATTTATAATGGTAAGGAAGTGTTTGGGTCATTTTGGGGGCTTGAGGGTAAATTGGTCATTTTGTAGACTTGAAAGGTACCTTTGGCCATTTAGAGACTAAAGAAGTGTGCTTGGTCATTTTGGAAACTAGGGAATTTTACTGGCTTCATTTGAGTTGGCATATATGTGGCATATTTGATTGCATATTTATAGAATAAAGAGGTGGTCCTTTATTTCATGGTCCCACGTGTCTTGTATACTCCTTCAATAACATATTGTCACATATAAAACAACCAAACAAAACAACCACAAATATTTCAAAAACAAAACAACCACATATATTTCAATAAGAACAGAGCCAAACTTTTAGTTATTTTACTAAGTTGGGAGGGCCATGTAGGAGTTTTAGAGAGTTTGAAGTTAAAGTCTGTATTTTAGAAAAGGCATAAAGAGCATTTTGGCATGCTTGGGTTTGAAAGGTATTTTAGTAATTCTTTTAGCATGAGGCACCCACTAGAATGTTTGGAATTAAATTGTGTTTGAGTTCTTTTTATAAGTTAAAGAAAAGTTTTTGGAGGTATTGAAAATTTTACCGAACAGACCACCTTCAATGTGGTACCTACTGAACTTAAAGACAAACATTCAAGCTCAGTTTACACATATTATGCAACAACTTGAGAGTGAAATGGTTCACTAGGTGGATCAACCTTTTGATGACTTGAGTTACCCTTCATTTCCAATATTGCTTGAGCCAAAAAGTTAACCACCGCTCGACCACCATCCAAAACCTGAAGATGAGCCATCAGAGGAAAGCTTTTCCATTGACGAGTCCTTACAATCCTTACCTCCCTCTAAAGTTGATTTTCACCAAGGCTCTTCCTTTGAGCCTCACAAAAGATGATGGTGATGTTTACATCCTCAATCTTGAGGAAGAAACATCATCATTTGATCTCCCTCAAAGAGAGGCATTGCCATCATCCCTTTCTCACCATTTTTTTCATGTGGAAGTTCAACTTCCAGTCTTTCACCCCCGCTAAATGCCGAGACAACAATTTAATTTGATCCTGGTCTAAAGTTTTAAGTCAACACCCGTATAGGGGTCTTCCTTGCACCACTCACTGATCATAATAATTTCTACATCTTTAAATTTGAATAAGAGGTTTTGCTCTGATATGATCCTCACCAAAATTTTTTAACACCCTTACGGGTCATTTGGTTATTGGACTATTAATTCCTGGCATAACATTCCTTGAATGGAATTTCAAGAATATAATATTAACTAATTTGCTTGTTATGATTATAATACTTGGGATTTGATGTTTCCTTTGTTTGGTTGCTAGAATAGTGATAGGGTTAGATTGGCAATAAAGTATATAGTTACAAATCTACCTTTAATAAATAATATTATTATTAGTTGTACGATTAACTATAAATCTAAATTATATAGGTTAAATTCAAAATTAGTAAAAAATATATGATAAAGAATGATTGATAAGTTTTACTCGTATTATATGAACCCAAATAATAAGTTTGTTAATTATTTTTACATTTTTTTTTAGTATCTATTTAAATTTTTGGATAATATTGAATTCATACTACAAATATACACTTGTAATTATTGAGTATGCGAAGTATATGAAAGAACATCAATTATATTATATTTATCATGTATATAAATGTGATTAATATAATTTGATCATCATTTAAATAAATAGTTCTTTTACAAAGTTGTAGGGATTTCAAAAGCGAATAAATAGTCTTTTACACTCCCTCATATTCAAAATATCAGTCGTTTTAGAGATGAATCTGGACTTAAATCTATCTAGATTCATCTCTAAAACGACAGATATTTTAAATAGGAGGGAGTAACATTTTAACAATTTATAAAACATTCTTTGCGAAAAACAAATTAAACTTCTAAAATATCAATAAATATATGGTATAATATTTAATTTAAAATTAATATACTCTTATTATAAATTTTGGTATATGTTTTTAATATTCGATTTTTTAAGATTAATTATTAATATGTAGTATATAATACACTTTTTAGTTAAAATACATCTAATTCATTTACTTATAATTAAATACTAGCTTATTTTTCTTTATTTTTTTAAAGTACATATAAACATAAGTTAAGTATATATTTCAAATTAGTTAACTATAATTGAAATATAAATAAAGATAATAAATAAAGATTATGTACATTGTTTAACTTATGGAGCATTTAGATCGCAAATTCGAAGTAACGGGCTGGTCGCACCGATGCTTTGTACGGTCTAACCATTTGGCAGTCTAGTTAGCTGCTGACTGGACTACTTTTTACTATATTAACTTTAAATGCTTGTAACTTTAATATATAAGTCCAAAATGAAAAATAATTATATCATTGTTCACCTAAATTCAAGCTCTTCAAAACAAGACCACTCATGAATATGTTTTGACAACTTTAAAAAAAATTATTTTACATATGTATGATGATACACTAAAATGATAATATGATTCATTAATTTTGATATTATGATTCATTAAAATTGATATTATCATTCATTAATTAATAAGTGGTGAATTAGATTACGAATACCGGAACGGATAAAAATCATTATCGTTTTGTAGTGTATTATTATTGTTGTATGGTGTATTTTAAACCTTATATGGTGAATCATGTATTTTTCATACATACCAAATATGTTTTATATTGTATTTTGTTTGAAATTTTATTTTTATATGTTTACGATGATACACTAAAATGAAGACATGATTCACTAATTTTGATATTATGATTCATTAAAATTAATATTATGATTCATTAACTAATAAGTGGTGAATTAGATAACAAACTTCGGAATCGATAAAAATCATTATTCTTTTTTGTAGTGTATTATCATTGTTGTATGGTGTATTTTAAATCTTATATGACGAATCGCGTATTTTTCATACATACCAAATATTATTTTGTGGTGTATTATTGTGTAAAATTTTTTATTCTTATATGTTTGCGATGATACACTAAAATGAAGATATGATTCATTAATTTTGATATTATGATTCATTAAAAGTGATATTATGATACACTCAAAACATATCCATGTCTGGTCTTGTTTTGAAGAGCACGAATTTAGATGAACAATGGTATAATTTTTTTACATTTTGGAAATATTTCATAAGATACAATAATTTAAAGCTAATATAATAAAAATCAGTCCAGTTAGCAGCTACTGCTGACTGGCTGCCAACTCAAGTTGCCCCACCATTGTTGTACGCGGCCGGCGTGCACTATCTCCAGTAATATGGTAACTCACTTGGAGTAGCAATTCCTCCATGATTTCAGCAGGGAATACTATTCCATTCTCAGTGAGTTACCAGTAAATTGAATAAGCTAAATTCTTGGAATTGGTTTTCTTAGTACCAACCATGGGAATAGTTATGATTTCACGAATTACAATGCTATTCCTTGGTACCAAACGACCGTTAACATATTCATCTTAAGCATGTTTAGTGGAGTGCATTTTGTATCTTGCGTGTTGTGGTTAAATTTCATTTGATTCTGGTAGTTTCTATAGAATTAAATGGTCCTTGCCCAAACTCACCCATTAAGCCAACTTAAATGTTTTTCTTCAATCCCGAATAACTTCATGGTGGTATAATCTAGCAAGAAACCTCAAATATGAGCACAATGTTGGGGGACGCAATTCATATAAAATTTCTTTCATTTCTTCTAGCTTTTTTAGTTTACCCCTTTATTATTGTTTTTGCTAATTCTTAACCGTGATCGTAGTGTGTGCTGTTATTGTCTTATGAAGGTGCACTTTATGTCTACACCACAAACCAAACTACTGTAACGCGAGGATAAAAACTCATGTGGGGAGGAGATCTTTCATTGCAAGCAACAACAATATCAGGAGAATAGTATTTCTATAATTTTTGTTTTTTGTTGTTGTGCCACTAGGGATTGTTTTTTACTTAAGTTCTATCTTGCGTTCTTTTGTCTTCTTTCTTTTATGCTCTAGAAAAAGTCTTATAAGTTCTCCCTCGGTGTTGTCTTGTAAACAATGTTAACACATTGTTTAGTCCCAAGTGTTAGGGAGATGACTTTTTTAGTGAAATGAACTTTAATGTGTAATTCTCACGCTTATGTAGTGTTTTATAAAATAAAAACTTTGGTTTCCATGTGCTGATGTATGCGAAAAAATGTGGCTCCACCATAAAAAGTAGTTAACAATAAATAAAGGTCGATCATTGCTCAATGAAGATTCACTATTAAAAAGAATACGTTGAGATCTAGAATAATTCATGAGTGCAACGGTCCGGAAGAGAGGATTTGGTGATGGAGCATATATTTTTGTCCCTGACGGATGAGATCCTTGTCGTCCGATTAAGACCGTAGTGGATCGTCCTCTAGCTAGTGAGGAATGTTTTTTGAGGTAAATACTCAGAACCTCCTTGATGATTTGAGATATCACAGTTAAACCCCTTGTGTTTATCATAATTATTGGTAACCACCTGATAAGTGTCCAAATGAGCATGTTTTATAGGTGTATTCATATATAATCTTAGCACTTTTCTTGCTCATTTCTCCACTTCGGTTAGTTTTCCCTCCAGTTTATGTTTTATTGTTTATCCCACAAAAGTATTGGTTTAAACATGAGGAAAACCAAGCTGGGAGTGAAGTAGACAAAGAGACGAACGCATAGACGCAAACGGCTAGAAAACGGGGCAAACAGGAAGAATCTTAGAGTCGGTCGAAGTTTGAAGGAAAATAGGTCACGGTCACACTTGTGACCGCCTACACAACCGCCTAAAGTAGAGGCGGACACCACATTGCAACCGCCTATGTCCAGGGCGGACTCCAGGCGGACACCACCAAGGCACAACCGCCTACTTCTTGGGCGGTAGCCAAGGCGGACATAAGTGCTGCAACCGCATGATACTTGGGCGGTAGCCAAGGCGGACATAAGTGCTGCAACCGCATGATACTTGGGCGGTAGCCAAGGCGGACAAGACTAAAATCAGTGGCAAAACAGTTTTCTTCTTCGCGCGCCGACTGTCTGCAACTTGCTACCATATCCATTACCAGTCGGCGCTTAAATTCCTCACGCGTGAACTCTGTCCCCTGCAATAAATGAAGCAATCAATGAAGCAATCAACTGCAAATCCTCTACGCAAGCCTCTTCCCTTCTTCTATAAATAACCATTCACTGCAACCTTGTACGAGTGCACGGAGAAAACCAGAAAATCACTCACACTCACCTCATCTCATTCTCTTCCAGTAATACACTCCCGTACATCATTACACTCCATTCATTCCCCAGTTCTCTTAATTCTCTAATTCACCCACTTCACATACAAATAACCTACGTACATGTACCACTCTTCTTCTCTCTCATTTCTCCATTCACTAATCACGTCTCCGTGCTATTATTACGTCCAACCTCTGTCTGACTTATTACCAGTTAATATGTCAGGCTAAGGAGGATTTGCTCCGGGCAAGGTTTTTAATTATGGTTTGTTTAATTATGTAATCAATATTTCTACCGGAAAATAAATACAGTTTGTTACGCTTAAAGGTTTTCTCTCACCATTTTAATAAATTACATGAATTTATTAAAATGCTTTCCTAAGTCTATTTTGATCAGACCAGGTGATAAATAGACAGGTTATTTAAGCCGTAAATCTGGAGAAAACTTATTATGATTTAATAAGTAGTATTTACAGATGCAATTATAATTCCTCGAATTTAACGTCCGTTTACATAGTATTGCTCGAACCTTGATTAGACCGAGCGTTTTCTGGTAAGCGAGTTCTTAAGGGTCTATGACTTAGTCCTTAGGATAATAACAGGAATTTTTCCAAACTAATATATTAAACCGGTAGAGATAGCATAATTAATCAGATTATATAAAACCTGAACCCGGAGTTCCATTTAATTCATTGCACTCAGTTTTCTAATCTGCTTAATATTTTCTCTAAAACAAGTCAATTAACTTCCCCCCTTTCTGACAAGCTTAGGAACTATTTTATCTCGCTATAAGTCCCACGGTTTGACCCCGGCCGCTTCTGTCTTCTATACTACTACGCGACCGGGTTTTAATTTGCAGCCCGACGGATATTTTGAGTATTAATTTCTTTCTTTTATCATCATTTCACCTGTGCTAATAACTCACGATAAATCCACTCTGCAAAATGGCGCCGTTGCCGGGGACTTGATTTAATCTAGTCCCTAAGCCCCGGTTAATTCACCTGTTATATTATAATAATCTGTCAATAATCTTGTTAATCCTGACTTGGACATCGGACTTCTGATCTGACTTGGACATTGACTTCGGACTTTGGACATCTAACTCTACATCTTAATTTTATTGTCATTTCTTTCCATTGTCATTTCAATTCCATTGTCCTTTAATATTCCATTGTCTCTAACTAACTTAAAATTTCCAGTCATTTCGTTCCATTGTCATTTCGTTCCATTGTCATTTCGTTCCATTGTCATTTCAATTTTCTGTTTTCTTTCCATTGTCCCTAACTACTAACTTTAAATTTCTGTCTACTAATTCCTAACATTTTTATTATTCTAACATAACCAGTTCTTTTCTCTGTTTTGAGTGGTGAATGCCTTTTACCAGGTCACACAACTACCCAGAAAATATTAATAATCACACGGTTGGTTATAATCCAGAGATCGAGAGAACCTTTCTGCGCACCCTAAGGCAGAGACGAACTCAACGAAATACCACCACAGTGATAGATTCTGACCCGGAAGCTAACATGGCAGCTACACCAGCAACGGTTCGAAATATCAAGGCCGTCTAACCAAGGACAACAGCCTGCTATCATCCTTCCTCACCTCAGCCCATCTGAATACGATGAGTGGCAGAAGCTGAAGCCATATCATCAGATTCGATGTGTGAAGGAGTTGGGCATGTTTGATGGCACCAGTCCGGACGAAGCCCTGTTACATGTTACAAAATTCTTGCAACATGCCAACAGTCTTACTGCAACCGACGCAGTACTTCAATATGCAAGATTGTCGTTATTCCCACACAGCCTGACGGGAAACGCGAGCAAGTGGTATCATAGCCTAACACCGAGTACCATTGGTACCTGGGACGACATGGCCACCAAGTTCTACGACAAATTCCTACCTCCGAGCCGAACTTTGGAGATGATTGCTGAAATTTATAATTTCAAGCAACCAGGGTCGGAGAATATTTGTGAAACTTGGGACCGTTTCAAAGGTCTACTACTCACTTGTCCTCACCACGGTCTGACGAAGGAACAAGTATCACAATTGTTTTACAAGGGCTTGATCGGTCCGTGCAGAACAATGGTGTTATCTTCGTTAGGGGCTGACGTTCTGAAAAAGCCAGGAGCACAATTTCTGAACAGCATGGAATCTCTCTGTGAGGAAATTAGAGACTGGGCCTCCGGTGGATCAAGGAGCGGTACTCCAGGATTATATCATGTTGGGGAAAGTGATAACAAGTTCGACCAATTCATGAGAAGCCATGAGCAACTCATGGAAAGCAATGCTCAGCAGGCAACAAAAGTCACTCTAAAAAGTGGTTGAGCAGATGGCTATGAATTCCTTCCCTCAGCAAGCTAAGTCGATGATTTCCCGACCACCTACTACCCCTCCAGGCTATGCTCCTCATCCAATCTCCCAACCAACTAATTCTTGTACGCAATGTTGCGGGCCTCATGATTACGATCAATGCCCCCCTACAAGAAATGAAAGCAGCGGAGGAGCAAACTACATCACCAACAATTCAGGATACAGACAACCATGGCAACGTAACATGCAATCCAACTTCGCTACTCAAACACAGAAATATCCAGAACCCACATACCCTACAACATCCCAAAACTACAGACCTCAGTCCAATTTCCAAGGAGGCCAAAGGCAATATCAACAACAGCCTTATGGCAATGAAGCTTCATCGAGCGACCAGCTCCACCTCCTTCGAATCCTGAGTCTGATATGTCTCAATGCAGGAGATGTTTAAGGCGATGATGGGTAAATCCCGAGATACGCAAGAAGAGGTCGCAGCTCTGCGCAAAGACCAAAAAGCCTTGCAATCTCAGATCCAACAGTTACTCTCAACAAAGACCACCTGGTCAATTCCCTTCACAGACTAATCCCAATCCAAGGAACAAGCAAATTCAGTCCTTATAGACGATGGCACATTACAATCAACAAACTTATGTGCAGTCTCTTTAAGGAGTGGAAGGGAACTTGCCACCAGCAAAGGAAAAGAAAAAGAAAATCTTGAAGATTCCTATATCAATGTTGATGAAACCACCAAACCAACTTCACCTCCCTCAGAAATCCAAGTTCCTACTCCTGTTACTCCACCTCCATCTCGAATTACCATCGACATCCCAACTTCCACTCATAAAAACAGAGAACTCCCATTCCCAAACAGAATGAAAAAGAAACACCTAGATGAGCAGTTCTCCAAATTCTTGAGCATTTTCAAGAAACTGACCCTCGACATACCTTTTATTGATGCTTTGCAAGAGATGCCTAACTACGCCAAATTTCTTAAGGATCTCTTAACAAAGAAGAAAAAGAAACCTGGAAAAGAAACAGTGCACCTCACGGAGGAATGCTCTGCGCCCTTCTTCGAGCACTTCCCTCCCAAACAAACAGATCCGGGAAATCCCGTGATCCCGTGTTTTATAGGTGGAATGGATTGTGGAAGTGGTCTATGCAACTAGGAGCCAGCATTAATATCATGCCATACGCCACCTTCTTGAAAGTTAAAGGAGGAGAAATGCAACCGGTTCCTTTCAAACTCCAACTAGCAGACAGATCAGAGATCAAGCCCATGGGCATAGTCCGGGATCTGGTAGTTGGAGTGTCTCGCTTCATCTTTCCAGCTGATTTCGTCATTCTAGAAATGGATGACGATGTTGAGGTTCCCCTGATTCTAGGTCGACCGTTTCTGAGTACCGCCAAAGCCATCATTGACGTCCATGATGGAAAAATCACTCTTCGGTACGAGGATGAAACGATTGAATTCGACATGCAAAAATGATGAAGAAAAGCTCAAACTTTTCTCCTCATGCTAAGACAGTGGGATTCACAGATGATGAGGAGGAGGAAGGCGATTTTGCTACAGATGAGGACACGTATTCTCCATCTTCCATCCAGGAAGCTGAAACTGAACCGCTAGAGCGAGTATTATTTACTTCTCTAGAAGAAAAGATGGAGGATCCAGAAGTTAACGCCATGCTGGCGTACGTAGAGAAAGGAAGGGCTGGTTATCAAGCGTTCCGGCCACCAATCGAAGAACTCGACAGAAAACCTCAAAAATCAATTCCATCAGTAGAACAACCACCTGAACTCGAGCTTAAAAAATACCCTCTAACCTCAAGTATGCTTTCCTAGCTGAAAATGACCATTTGCCTGTCATTATTTCCTCTTCTCTGAATTCCGGGGAGGAAACGAGGTTACTCGAGGTACTAAAGAAGCACAAGACAGCAATCGGGTGGACTATCGCTGATATCAAAGGAATTGATCCCTCCTATTGCACGCACCATATTTACATGGAGGAAAACTTCAAACCTATCAGGCAACCTCAGCGCCGGCTAAACCCTAACCTCAAGGAGGTAGTTCGAAAGGAGGTTCTGAAACTCCTTGACGCGACATCATTTATCCAATTTCTGACAGTCCATGGGTCAGTCCTGTTCAAGTTGTCCCTAAGAAGGGGGGCATCGAAGCTGTTATTAATGAAAAGGGAGAGACTATCCCTCAAAGAAAGATCACAGGATGGCGCATGTGTATTGACTATCGGCGTTTGAACTTGGCAACCAGGAAGGATCATTTCCCTCTCCCCTTTATCGACCAGATGTTGGAACGACTAGCAGGGCAAGAGTACTACTGTTTTCTAGATGGGTTCTCGGGTTATTTTCAAATACCAATCGCACCTGAGGACCAGGACAAGACAACCTTCACTTGTCCTTACGGTACCTTTGCATACCGACGAATGCCTTTCGGTCTATGCAATGCCCCTGCTACCTTCCAGAGATGTATGCAAGCAATATTTGCTGACTTCATCGAGCAGAGCATAGAAGTCTTTATGGACGACTTCTCAGTCTATGGCTCTAGTTTCGACAAATGCTTGGCACAACTTGATTTAATCCTAAGACGGTGTGAGGATACGAATCTCGTTTTAAACTGGGAGAAGTGTCATTTTATGGTCAAGGACGGGATCGTCCTTGGACATAAAATATCAGCAAAAGGAATAGAGGTGGATAAAGCCAAGGTAGAGGTTATCGAGAAATTACCAGCACCAACTACTGTTCGAGATATACGAGCGTTTCTAGGGCATGCAGGATTTTATCGGCGGTTTATACTAGACTTCTCCAAAATCAGCAAACCATTGACCGACCTGCTACAGAAAGATGCCCCGTTTCATTTTGATGAAAGGTGTTCAGCTGCTTTCCAAACTATAACACAAAAATTGGTGTCAGCACCTGTTGTCATACCACCTGATTGGTCTCTTCCTTTGAGATCATGTGTGACGCAAGTGACTACGCCGTGGGGGCAGCTCTATGCCAGAAAAAAGAGAAAATCTTGAGGTGATCGCTTATGCTAGCAGAACACTAAACGACGCCCAGAAAAACTATACGACCACCGAAAAAGAACTTCTGGCTATAGTTTTCTCCCTCGATAAGTTCAGATCGTACTTATGGGGAAGCAAAGTCATCGTGCACAGACCACTCCGCTCTCAAATACTTATTTACAAAACAAGAAGCCAAGCCTCGCTTATTGCGCTGGATTCTTCTACTTCAAGAGTTTGACATCGAAGTCAAAGATAAGAGCGGGAAATTGAATGTCGTCGCTGACCATCTCTCTAGGTTGGTGACTCCTACGGATAGTGTGCCTATCAACGAATTCTTCCCCGATGAGACTGTCTTCTCCATCACCAAAGTACAGGAGCCATGGTACGCGGACCTGGCCAATTATTTAGTCTCTGGAACAGTACCCTACGATTCCTACTCCCAGAAGAAGAAATTTCTTTCTGACTCAAGGCATTATTTCTGGGAGGACCCGTACTTGTTCCGAGTTAGTGCTGATGGGTTGATTCGACGATGTCTCCCGGAAGAAGAGGTTTCAAGCGTCATACATTTTGTCACTCACGGGAAGCCGGAGGTCACCATGGACCCACAAGGACCGCTGCTAAGATCCTGGCCTCAGGTTTTTATTGGCCGACCCTTCATAAAGATGTGTACCAATTCTGCAAACAATGTGATAATTGCCAGAAAATGGGTAACACATCCAGGAGACATGAGATGCCACAACAGGGGATACTAGAAGTGGAGCTCTTTGATTGTTGGGGCATTGATTTTATGGGACCGTTCCCTTCCTCGCAGGGCCACCAATATGTTCTAGTGGCAGTTGATTACGTGTCGAAGTGGGTAGAAGCTATACCTTGTCATCATGCCGATGCAAAGACAGTAACCAGGTTCCTCAAAAAGCACATCTTTACCCGTTTCGGCGTGCCCAGAATTATTATCAGTGATGGTGGATCTCACTTCTGCAACCGTTTATTCGAAGCGCTTATGGTTAAGTACGGGGTACGTCACAAGGTAGCTTTACCTTATCACCCCCAGACAAACGGCCAAGCAGAAGTTTCCAACCGTGAGTTAAAATGGATCCTCCAGAAGACGGTTAACTCATCACGAAAGGATTGGGCACTTAAACTGGATGATGCGCTTTGGGCTTACCGCACTGCATTCAAGACTCCCATCGGGATGTCTCCTTTTAAGCTGGTCTATGGGAAAGCATGCCACCTTCCTGTAGAAATGGAGCATAAGGCATATTGGGCAATCAAGGCCCTAAACTTTGACATGACTTCTGCAGGAGAGAAAAGGAAATTCCAACTTTCCGAATTAGAAGAGCTGCGAGATCAGGCTTACCAGAATGCAAGATCTATAAAGAGCGCACCAAAAGTTCCACGACAGGATGATCCTCAAGAGGGACTTCGAAATTGGTGATTGGGTTCTCTTGTATAACTCTAGATTAAGGATCTTCCCTGGGAAACTCAAGTCTCATTGGGCCGGCCCTTTCCAGATTGTTAGTGTGACTCCGTACGGTGCCTTTGAACTCCAGAACAAACAAGGCGAAACTTTCAAGGTCAACGGGCACGTCTTAAAAGGTATAATTCTCATTCTAATATTTCAACTGACCTATCTGCAACTTATTTTGTCCAAGAACAGCAGGACAATCGCCCTCAACTCTTCTCCAAACTAAAGCTTGGTCAAATACGTCTAGCTAGAGACGTTAAACCCGGGCAGCTTGGTGGGAGGCAACCCACTATCTATCTTTTCTTTCCTTTAATTTAATGTTGTTTTCTTTTTGTACTATATTTCCCTTTTATGTTATAATAAAATGCAGGTTTCACTTGAGTTCTTCTCGCTGTGTAGAATATTCTTTACAGGTTCAATTCATGACATTCCACAGCTGCACTCAAGTGTGGGGGAGCTCTACACACTCTACGAAATCTGGGGAGTACACTCTTTCCTTTATTAATTGCATGCCCTTTAATTTATATTCCATCTACGCAATGAGGGCATTGCTTAAGCTTAAGTGTGGGGGAAGAGCCTTTTCAGGGCATTTTGTGCTTAAATTGTTAAATCTCTCTGCTTATCTTGCATTTGTTCAAAAATTAAAAATGTACCCTGCTAATGTAGGTGTTCTCTTTAAAAACAATACTATTATGAATTGTGGGATAAATGGTACAAATTTTAAAATTTTATTTTGATTACTTTTGAGGAGCATTTTATATGCGGTGTGACCAAATAATCTGCAAATGGTTGGATTTTATTGCTCAGGGTTTCTTTCTGTCTTCTCTCTTAGGGATTGCTAAGGGGTGCTTCTCTGTTAAAAAAAAAAAGAATACAAAAAAATAAGGGACTTGCGAGACACCATTGGTAACCAACAAAAGAGAGTTGAGTGTTCTTAAATACAAAGGCGTGATGCCTATATTTTTCTCATCTCTTATGCAAAAGTGAAACAAATGCATAAATCTATTTTTCCTTTTGTTTTCTTCTCAATGCCCATTCTTGAGAGAAGTTGGCCATGGTAAAAGTTCTCAGAGTCACACAAAAGAAACATTGAAGTACCTTAGATCATACCCCGAAACTCTATATTTTATTTTTACTCTGAGCACACCTATGCCACCAGCAGTTGATTTTTCACACTCCTCGAAAAGTTTAAAGATCATGTTTATCCTACCCTTTATAATAATATTTGTTAGTATTGAGCATTTCCTACTTGCTTAGGTACATGGTTTTGCTTGAGGACAAGCAAAAAGATAAGTGTGGGGGTGATAAGTGTCCAAATGAGCATGTTTTATAGGTGTATTTCATATATAATTAGCACTTTTCTTGCTCATTTCTCCACTTCGGTTAGTTTTCCTCTAGTTTATGTTTTATTGTTTATCTCACAAAATTATTGGTTTAACATGAGGAAAACCAAGCCGGGAGTGAAGTAGACGAAGAGACGAACGCATAGACGCAAACGGCTCAGAAAACGGGGTCCAAACGAAGAATCTAGAGCCGGTCGAAGTTTGAAGGAAAATAGGTCACGGTCACACTTGTGACCGCCTACACAACCGCCTAAAGTAGAGGCGGACACCACATTGCAACCGCCTATGTCCAGGGCGGACTCCAGGCGGACACCACCAAGGCACAACCGCCTACTTCTTGGGCGGTACTCAAGGCGGACACCAAGGCACAACCGCCTACTTCTTGGGCGGTACTCAAGGCGGACACACACATTTGTCGCCAATTTAACTTGTGTCCGCATGGTTCCATAGGCGGACGCCTGTGAGGACAGCAAGCGGACGTGAATAAAAATCGCACGCGACCAGTTTTCCTCTTCGCCCGTCGTCGTCTCCAACTTGCTTCGCCATATCCATCTACTCCGCACCGCCTACCTTATTTCCCTCACGCGTCTCCAGCTCCTGTCCCCTGTAATTAATGCTTCAATCAATGAAGCAATCAACTGCAAATCCTCTACGGAAGACTACCTCTTCATTTCTTCTATAAATAACCATTCACTGCAACCTTGTACGAGGGCACGGAGAAAACCAGAAAATCACTCACACTCACCTCATCTCATTCTCATTCAGTAAAACACTCCGTACATCTCAACACTCCATTCATTCCCCAGTTCTCTAATTCTCTAATTCACCCATTCCACATACAAATAACCTACGTACATGTACCACTCTTCTTTCTCTTCTCATTCATTCTCATTCACTATTCACGTCTCCGTGCTATTATTACGTCCAACCTCTGTCTGATTTATTACCAGTTAATATGTCAGGCTAAGGAGGATTTGCTCCGGGCAAGGTTTTTAATTATGGTTTGTTTAATTATGTAATCAATATTTCTACCGGTTAAAATAAATACAGTTTGTTACGCTTAAAGATTTTCTCTCATCATTTTAATAAATTACATGAATTTATTAAAATGCTTTCCTAAGTCTATTTTGATCAGACCAGGTGATAAATAGACAGGTTAATTAAGCCGTAAATCTGGAGAAAACTAATTATGATTTAATAAGTTAGTATTTACAGATGCAATTATAATTCCTCGAATTTAACGTCCGTTTACATAGTATTGCTCGAACCTTGATTAGACCGAGCATTTTCTGGTAAACGAGTTCTTAAGGGTCTATGACTTAGTCCTTAGGATAATAACAGGAATTTTGCCAAACTAATTTATTAAACCGGTAGAGATAGCATAATTAATCAGATTATATAAAACCTGAACCCGGAGTTCCATTTAATTCATCTGCACTCAATTTTCTAATCTGCTTAATATTTTCTCTAAAACAAGTCAATTAACTTCCCCCCTTTTGTGACAAGCTTAGGAACTATTTATCTCGCTATAAGTCCCACGGTTTGACCCCGGCCGCTTCTGTCTTCTATACTACTGCGACCGGGTTTTAATTTGCAGCCCGACGGATATTTTGAGTATTAATTTCTTTCTTTTATCAATTTCACCTGTGCTAATAACTCACGATAAATCCACTCTGCAAATAGCGTGACAAGAGTTGAACTCTCATCGCCCTTTTATAGATATCAAGTAACGGTCGGCGACTGTTCCCCGTTTGCTCACTGACAGATTGTAACAGTATTATTCACAATGGGCATCGGTCGTGACTGTGAGTCGTCAATCCGTTGCAATTTTACCCGTTTCTATCCGTTACTCCCTTCCTATTCTAGTCTTACTTTTGTGAAATGGCTAACATATCTGTTTCAAGTAGTCGTTTGACATAATTTTCATGCATTGAACTGTACATTGACCATTGAACAACATACTTGAGGCATTGCTCACATGTCGGTGACTGATCGTGGGAGTCGAAAGATAGCCTAATCATGATCAATAAATATCATTCCAAGATGGAAATACCCTGGACTTAAATATGGTGATTAAATTATTCTAATATGAGATATAAAGTCCTAATGATGCCTAGAGAATATTGGTGAAGAAAGTAAAACCAAAAGAAAAGAGAAAACGCTTAAAAAGCACAAAACGTAAAAATGGCGTAAGCGACCATAGGGGACGTATGACCTCGACTAGGGTCCTAGATGGATCTTTAGGGCTTAATTATGCCTAAATAATATGTGGGAATAATTTCTGAAGAAAACGGATCCATATAGTGGGTTAAAAACGCAAACGAAGTCCTAAAGCACATTTTTCGAGAAAACCCGGAAACGTGACTTTAAGTGGTCAAATGGAATTGTAAAAATTATAGTTGATCATATAAATATAATAAAACTTTAATAAAGGTTTAAGAACCATTAAAATTGAAGAAACGAGAAAAATCCAGAAAACGGGCTTGGTTGATGAATAGTACCCATTCGGGAATTTAACGAGTATTTCTTGCGAAAAGGCGAAAACACCCCTACTTAAGTAACTACATGGGGCCAGTTTTCATAATTAATTCAGCACCCCTCTCTATAGTAATAAACTATCTTATTAGCTAGAAGAGAAAAGAAGAAAAGTCAAAAAGGAAAAAGTACAAAACTTACTTTTCTCCTCTCTCTCTTCCATTTCCCCTCCTCTCTCTCCAATTCTCTCCTTCCCCAGCCGGCAGCTCCTCCTCTTCTTCTTCCTTGCCAATTTTTGCAGCCCTTCCATGGCAGCTCACACATCTTCACATGCCTAAGCCAACTCCATGCTCCAAATCAAAAACAAAATGCATATTCTTCTTGGTTGGAGTAAGGGCTTTCTTTCCCTCTTTTCAAAATATCAAAAGGTTGAAGATGACCTCCATGGGTATATCTCCATTTGAAGATAAAATCAGATTTTCATGAGCTAGAACACCTCAATTGTTGGTTTAAGGTAAGAAAACACCAAAAATCTCTTGATTCCAGTTTTTCTTCCCTTCCTTTGGCATGGCTGATTTCAGCCTTTGATTTGGCACTCTCCCTTTCTTTGTATGTGCTTTTGTTCAAGCTCCAAGAGTGTAGTTGGAGCCTCCTATGATTCAAGGCTGAAATTCCATTCTAGGGCTCCAAGGTAAATACCTTACTTTTTTGCTCTAAGCACCCCTCTTGCATCCTTAAATTAATTGAAGAGACTAAGTGTATTTACTTAGTCCCATGTTCTCACTGAATACCGGTTTATAGTGTGGCAAGTGTGTTCCTGCTAACAAGGGAAAATTGTAGGGGTAAAGGATGTACAAAAGAATAAAAGAATGAAAGAATGAAAGAAATATAAAATAATAAAATAAACCCTACAACTCTATACGGGTAACAAAAATCCCGGTCGGAGTGCAGTGTGAGTAGATTACGACCGAGAGTAGCGAACCCAAGGGACTTAATAGAAAATCAGTCCTAATCCTGGTAATAGCCTATTCTAAAGTAAGGGGGAAAATGTAAACAGTAATTCCTAACTAACAAAAAATCCTAACTAAATAAATTATCTTTAACTCGGGATGATACTCAATATAAGAACAAGTATAGTCATAAGTCAGAATACAAGGTTTCGAAATTAATCTGGCAAAAATGACCGCGCCGGATGTCATGCCGGACAAGATATGCACTGCACCTTCAAGATCTTTGAATGTGCTGGACATCAAACACCCGGCATTACACCTAGCACCTTCAAATTGTAAATGGTATTTCCTGTTTCTGGGTCGGACAACAGGAACTCATTACCCACATTTGCTCCATGCATGTCAAATACCTCGAAAACAAACTAAACAACAAAGAAAAACAAATTAACTCCAATCTTAAGTCATGTTGCCCACTTTTTAGAACAACACCATTGAAGATCACTAAGATTCCCTCAACCCATTCTACTTTAGTCTTTCGAACCTCAAATAGAATTTAGAAGTAAAGAGAATAAGTAGCGAACTCATTTTACTTTGTATGAAGATCAGAAGCTTAGTTGATGAAACTTGCACTTTTATTAATAACCATAAGAGTAATTACAAGGAAAATCATCCCTAATCAAAAACTCACAAGGAATTCTACTTCACCATCCACACAACTACAAGAAGAGAATACAGGAGGAGAAGGAAATGGTCATAACCTTAATCCTGACAAGATCTTCTTCTTCTTCGCGTGGATGGATATGTTGCACTTCCTTGGACACCAACAATGGAGTGGATGTGGAAATGGAGATATGGGTGGAGTGTATATAATGTTGAAGTGTGTCAAATGATGTAGGCTCTCGGCCTATTTATAGACCTCAAAATCTCCATGTGTCGGGTGGCATGTCGGGTCCAGGTCATCCGGCACCACGTGTTAATTATGGGTAACCGTTAACGGTCAAAACTGCCAAGCGAAACATTGCATGTGCCGGACAGGAGATTTCCGGCACCGTACCCGGCAACAGTTGGATCGTTTACTGTAAATAACTGTCGCCGCTTGGTCAACCGTGGTGAATTTTCACTTATGCCAGAAGGATAGTACCCGACACTGGATCCGGCAAAGCTCCTTTTCCGCTCTATACCCATGCCGTGCAGAAGTCATCCGGCATCATATCCGACATTCCTTGAACTTTTGACTAAAAATTCGTTCCTTGCATAAAAAGCATATAAAACATAAGTTTGCACAAATAAAATGCTTTAATACATAATATAACATAAATACTAACTATTTAACCTTATTTAGACTAATAATCTTTATAAATATACCATATAAATATGATAAGTCTGCGGCTTATCAAGGCCCTACATTTACCTTTTGCTAGTCCTCGAGCAAAACTAGATTAGAAAAGACTAACTGCTTATGCACAAAACAGATAATTTTAAGAATAACAATTAGATAAACATTTCCAACTATCTGACTCTAATTCATAAGCATCACTTAAAATATCATTGTCTATCAAAAACATAATGATGGGTATAAAAATAAAAGAAAGAGTTTTCAAAACCGATTAAAAACTTTTGGGCTTTTTCTTGCATAAGGGATTTGTACTCTCTCCTTTTTCCGGTTTCCAACATTCAACCCTATTCTTTCAAGGGTTTCTAATGTGGTTAAGACTCTCATCAACGGTTTTTCAGGTTCAGTCCTGTTTTCCAAGGGTTTCTGAACAACATGATTTTTTCATTAAAGAACGGAGAATTTAGAAGGAAAACAAAAGAGAAAACTCTCGTTGGTTGCTTTTATTCTGAGGCAATTTTTGCACTCAAGGAATATTATGATTTTCCTTTGGAAGATGATTTTTTTTCTTTTTTCTTCTTCATGTTTTTTTCAAACATCATCCCTTTTTAAGGTATTCACCCAAAAGAGTTGAACGATTTCAAAAAGAAAGGAAAAATATTACCCAAAACTAAATCAAAGATAAAAGTAGGAGTAATGTCATATACTCATGTTAATAAAGAGAATCAAGAAGTTAAAAACAGGAATCTAAAAGTCATTAGAAAACTTACCTCTTGAGAGAACAAGCATTTATTCATTCCTAATCTTATTTCAATCAAAAACATGCAAAAAGCTTAGTAATACATTGATAAGATTTCAACCAATCATATTAATATATACTATACTAACTTTTTTTAATGTATAAATATAAACAAACAAATATAAAAATACTAATAATAATTTTTGAAAAATAATAATTTTTTTGAAGGGGGACCCCAGCCCTACACTAGGCAGGAACACTGTCCCCAGTGTTGTTGAAACGGAAAAGAAGAATTGGATTTTTATTTCTCTCTTTTTTTTCTTTTTAGTTGACCAAAACTAATCAAAATTAAAAGAACAACTTTACCATGAATCAAATAATAAAAATACAAACAAAATAAAATAAAAATAAAGGAAAAAGAGTAAAGAAAGAGAGACTTTTCTATATGGAAAATATTAATGCGTGAGGAGGGCCCGCCCTACACTTAGCCTTTTGGCTACTTGGCATTATTAGAGATCTTGGATAAGATGGTGACCGAATTCACATTCTCCCTTGGATTAGTTTGAGTTTGAGACGGGAGTTGACCTGGTTGTCGAGGTTGTGCCAAAAGTTGTTGTAATTGCAACTGCAATGATTTATGCTCCTTGCGAATGGTCGAGATCTCATTGTGAGCATCCTGGGTCTTGTTCATCAGGGCCGACATCATATCACGCAGTTCAGCCATCTCGGCATCTGATGAAGATGTAGTATGGGATGATCGATTTGAAGGGACTCCTTCATAAGGAGTCGGCATATATTGCCTCTGACCTCCCTGGTAGCCGGCTTGACTTTGGAAATTTTGAGGGGGTTGGTTCCCCTGCTGCCAAGGCTGCCTATACCCTTGGTTGTTGCTCACATAATTGACTTCCTCAGCATTCTAAAAGTCTTGCAATTCAGGGCCCTGAGCGTGTGGTCGTGCACTAACCACATTCGCCTGTTGAGGAAGGTTATTCATTGTTATTTGCTCCACCACCTTTTGCAGAGCACTAACCTTCGTTGACGTTTGAGCATTGCTCTTCAACAGCTGCTCATGACTTTGCATTAATTTGTCAAATTTGGAGTCTCCCTCGCCCACTTGAAATAAGCTCGCGGTACCACCTTTGGATCCACCTGTGGCCCAATCTCGAATCTCTTCACAAAAAGATTCAATCCCACTAAGGAATTGATCTCCAGGCTTTTTCAAGATGTCAGCACCAAGGGAGGATAGGATCATCGTTTTGCATTGGTTGACCAATCCTTTGTAGAACAACTAAGATAGTTATTCCTTGGTGAGGCCGTGATGAGGACATGTTCGGAGCAACCCCTTGAATCTGTCCCAAGTCTCGCAGATGTTCTCCGAGCCAGGTTGTCTGAAGTTGTATATCTCGGCGATCATCTCCAGGGTGCGACTTGGTGGCAGGAACTTGTCATAGAACTTGGTTGCCATGTCCTCCCATGTGGAAATAGTACTGAGGGTCAAACTATGGTACCATTTGCTGGTGCTTCCCGTAAGACTATGGGGGAAGAGGGAAAGTCTAGCATATTGGAGGACATTATTTGAGGAAGTTAGGTTATTTTTGTGTTGTAAGAATTTTGTTATGTGGAGCAAGGCATCGTCTGGATTCGACCCATCAAACATACCTAACTCTTTGACACATCGAATCTGATGATATGGCTTAGGTTTTTGCCATTCATCGTACTCGTTTTATGCTAGGAGAGGGAGGTCAATTGCTGATTTTTGGCCTAGATTGGAAGGCTGTTAATGTTACGGACAGTTGGGGTAGCCATTTGTGTATGGGGTATGTTTGGTTGGTTTCTTTGCTGCCTCAAAGAATGAAGCAAGGTCCTCTCAATCTCCGGATCAAAGTTGAATAAATCTTCAGGGAGGCTATTTGATCGTAGGAGCATTCACCTTTATGACTTTAAGAGGAGCAAAAAAAAATAATTTAACAAAGTATAGTGTAAAAAGCAATAATACAGAAATGTTACTAAACTAAAAGAACAATAAATAATATCGAACATGCCGGACATAGTGCCGGGCGTGGCGTATCCGGCATTGGACTTCCTCCATTAGTGTCGGGTTGACTGCACCCGACATCATGCAAGGCATATTCAAACCGAGAGAAAATTAGATGAATAAAAAAACAAATAAGAGGAGAGGAAAATAAAAACGAATGGTATAAAAAGTAAGAGATCATCCTTATATGTCTCTACTATTTTACGAAGAATAAAAATTGGATAGTAGAATTGAACGGGCCGGGCAACGTGCCAGACATAACCTGTCCGGCGTCGGACTCCCTCCAAGATGCCGGACGTATGCTACCCGGCATAGTGCACGGCACGCTCAACCTAGTGAAAACAACGGGTAAATTAAATCAACGAATCAAAGAATTAGAAAATAAAGAATAAAGAATAGGGCGATTACCGATTTTAGGACTTGGACTAATTCCAAGTCCCCGGCAACGGTGCCGTTTTGCTAACAAGGAAAATTGTAGGGGCAAAGGATGTACAAAAGAATAAAAGAATGAAAGAATGAAAGAAATATAAAATAATAAAATAAACCCTAAAACTCAATACGGGTAGCAAAAATCCCGGTCGGAGTACAGTGTGAGTAGATTACGACCGAGAGTATCGAACCCAAGGGACTTAATAGAAAATCAGTCATAATCCTGACAATAGCCTATTCTAAAGTAAGGGGGAAATGTAAACATTAATTCCTAGCTAACTAAAAATCCTAACTAAATAAATTATATTTAACTCGGGAAGATACTCAATGTAAGAACAAGTATGGTCATAAGTCAGAATACAAATTTTCAAAATTAATTTGGAAAAAATGATTGCGCTAGATGTCATGCCGGACAAGAGATGCATGGCACCTTCAAGATCTTTGAATGTGCCGGACATCAAACACCCGGTATTACACCCGACACCTTCAAATTGTAAATGGTATTTCCTGTTTCTGGGTCGGACAACAGGAACTCATTACCCACGTTTGCTCCGTGCATGTCAAATACCTCAAAAACAAACAGAACAATGGAGAAAAACAGATTAACTCCAATCTTAAGTCATGTTGCCCACTTTTCAGAAAAACACCGTTGAAGACCACTAAGATTCCCTCAACCCATTCTACTTTTGTCTTTTGAACCTCAAATAGAATTTAGAAGTAAAGAGAACAAGTAGCAAACTCATTCTACTTTGTATGAAGATCGGAAGCTTAGTTGATGAAACTTGCACTTTTATTAATAACAATAAGAGTAATTACAAGGAAAATCATCCCTAATAAAAAACTCACAAGGAATTCTACTTCACCATCCACACAACTACAAGAAGAGAATACAAGAGGAAAAGGAAATGGTCATACCCTTCACCCTGACAAGATCTTCTTCTTCGCGTGGATGGATCTGTAGCACTTCCTATGACACCAACAATGGAGTGGATGCAGAAATGGAGATATGGGTGGATTGTATATAATGTTGAAGTGTGTCAAATGATGTAGGCTCTCGGCCTATTTATAGACCTTAAAATCTTCATGTGTCGGGTGGCATGCCGGGTCCAGGTCATCCGGCACCATGTGTTAAATATGGGTAACCGTTAACGGTCAAAACTGCCAGGTGAAACGTTGCATGTGCCGGACAGGAGATGTCCGACACCGTACCCGGCAACAATTGGATCGTTAACTATAAATAACTGCCGCCGCTTGGTCAACCGTGGCGACTTTTCACTTATGCCAGATGGACAGTACCTGGCACTGGATCCGGCAAAGCTCCTTTTCTGCTCTATACCCATACCGTGCAGAATTCATCCGGCATCATGTCCGGCATCCCTTGAACTTTCGACTAGAAATTCGTTCCTTGCATAAAAACCATATAAAACATAAGTCTGCACAAATAAAATGCTTTGATACATAATATAACATAAATAATAACTATTTAACCTTATTTAGATTAATAATCTTTATAAATATAGCATATAAATATGATAAGTCTACGGCTTATCAGTTCCCTCCTTTGGCCGGTTCCAATCAAGAGAAGATAGGAAGAGAAGTGGAATAGAAGCACTTGGGAATTTGAGGTAAATAAGCTACCTTAGTGCTATCTTTAATGCTTTGGAATTTGGGTGGGGAAAATCTAAAGAATGAACCCAAAAATATGAGCTGGAAATGTGGTTGGTTGATGTGAGAGAGAATTGTGATTATGTTTAATGCATTGGTAGATTGTTGTGTGATTTAAGGGCCTAAGAGCCATGCAAGTTATTTAAGATTAATGCACATTGGGATTATTGTTGTGCATATGTTGAACTTGTGTGCTGGTATTGCCCGATATTGGGTATGACTAGTTGAAGATATTTAGGTGCTGAAAATAATGCATTTGGGCATGCTAGAATTGTAGAGGAACTATAGTGAAATTTCTGTAGAAAACAAGAGGTTTAGGTGACTTTATGAGTTTAAGGAACCTAAGGGTGAACTAGGAGTTGATAAGGATGAATTGGGTTGGTTAATCATCCTAGAATGCTTGTTGAGTGATGGAAACGATTTATGCAAATATCTGTAGCAAAGGATGGAGTGGGAGTGTCTAGGAATTTCTAGAAAAGGTCTAGTGTGTGTGACCTTGAAAGTGAAGGATAGACTTGGTTATTGGAAATGCAAATGATTAGGAATGAATGGGTATGGTCAACAAGTGAATTGGTAATGGTTGGGAGAAGGTTGTAAACTGTCATGAGAGTGTTGGTAATGCACAAGTGTGCAAAGTGTAGAATTTGAGGATGAAAATTGTGTAATGGATCAAGAAATTAGTAAAAGGATTGATCAAGGATTTAAGAAGGCTTAAGGTGTGATTAAGGTGTTAAAACATGTTAGGAAACATGTGGAAAGATTAGGAAAGAATTGGGCAAGAATTGAGGTTGGAGTTGGAATTGAAAATGTCAAAATGTTGTAGAATATAGCAGGGTCCGGGACATAGGTACAGCAACAAGTCCCGGACCACCATGAAAAAACTGCCAAAATTGCTTTACTGCTATGGTCCGGGACCTAGGTTAGGGACAAAGTCCTGGACCACCCTGAACTATCAACCGAGAGTAAGACCATGAATTGGTCTGGGACTTGGTGTAAGTGTAAAGTCCCGGACCATGTTGTATTTTCACCCGAGAGTAGACTCTATGCATTGGTCCGGGATTTAGGACCCGGACCAAGACCCTGACCAAGCCAATTTTTCGACCGTGAGTGTTTTAACGACATTAAATGATGGGGATTTGATTGGTGATGGTTTTAGATGATAATTAAGACTAGTTTGATGACATGTAAAGGTCATTTGGAGTATAAACAAGTGTTAGATTGAATAATAAAATGAGAGCTTAGGATCACATGAGTAAAGATAAGACAACAGACAATAGGGTTAATTACGGGCGCATTAGTCGTTTAAACATCCGTAATGCCTTAACGTTAATAGAAACGTTGTAATGTAACCAGTTGTTCGGGAATTACCTGAGGAGCGTGAGATGACACGTTAGAGTAAATCCTTGGTGACAGGTATGGTTTTCTTGCAACTTGTGTCCTACGGAGTTGCACTCGGCTTGTGAGCTATTTGCTTGTGTGCACCGACCTAATAAGATAAATGCATGGAAACGATTATGGCATGTTTTATCTTAATGCTTGATGTTTCTTGTGTGTGCTAACCAACTATGTTTGAGTTGTGAACTAACTAATGTTGTAGCAAGCTTGCAATAGAATAACATTTGGTTGGTGACTAGTAGAATGAGTTGAACCACGAAATAATTTAAACGTGGAAAAACGCATAAGACTTCTCAACTAGAGAACGACTATAGCTCAACTCCATGAACGCACTTGAAACGTGAAAAGATACACGGGGCTATTTAACTCCCCCTTAATGGTTAGTCAACCTCCTATATGAGGATGTGACTCGATATGAGAAAACAACCAAAACTCCTAAGTAAGGGAAGTATAGGGGCGACCCTTAAATCGGTGAATACAATGAATTAGGAAACTTCCTAAGATTGTGAACTGACATCAAGAGAGATGTTCTGACTAATATATATGAGAATATATTATTACTAACCCTGAGAGTGGGTTAGGGGGATTATGAGTCACGCGTGCAAGGAAGAGGAACAAAAGAGCGTTTGTTTCTGAATCCGTGGTCAAACTCCCTTGTTACAAGGCCATGTGCCACATAGTGGTGCCCTGCGGGGCCGTGAGCCACATAGTGTTGCCCGTTTGGAGTGAGACTGGCAAAGCTTACCCGTCTAAAGAGGTAAGCTGGGTATCATAGGTTAAGGAAGAGGAAACACGAGAGAATTTTCTAATTCCATTATGAGATTATAAAAGCCCGGTGGTGAGATCTATATGTGTGTCTCTGCCCGAAGGCCTATATGGCTTACCTTAAGAATTATTCAAGAGAGGAATAATTGAGAAAACAAGATCGAGACCAGAGGTGTCTGTAGATCTGGAAGAACAAACATAAACTATCCGATGAAGATGGATAAGTTAGTAACCAAGTTGAACAAGGCTCACTTGAGATAGGGGTTCTCAAGGCCTAATGAACAAAGCTAATTAATCTAATGAACTTGAAGTATTATCCATGTTGCTTGTATTCTATTGTTTGAATACTTGTTGAATGCGAGCATGTTGTGTGTTTACAATATTTAATGTCACGATTTAAATAAAACCAATCGCATGTTCAGATGAGAATTAGTTGGGTGCGACCCTGTAGTAGCGGGTTGCACGTCTACCATACCAGCAAAGGTGTTGAGCCCCCATTGGGGTCACCCATTGTTTTTCAGGTACTATGGAGCTGAATACCGTTTGATAGTAGGATGGGGTTGTTGATATGCATGGGTATATTTGTTTAATTATGCTTGTAATTGTAATGGTGTAAGACCGAAATGTTATCGGCAATTAGAATGTATAGACTCGGTATATTGGATTGTAAGTGTTGAGTATTGTATTAACTGAAGAGTTATATATGACTCTGTTTGGAAATGAAGTGATGATTATATTTGTTTAAGTACTCAGGTATTCCGGTCCATCAGACCGGTACTGTTATTGTTAGGCCTTTTAGTCACGTGGATGGCTAACGGAATTGTTTCACCCCCCCCCCCCCCCCGTTGTAATGGAAATGTCCGTTGCGATTGTAATGATGAACGAGGAGTTTATGAATTAATGACGAGATTAGCGGTTGGGGTGTTACAAAAAGTGGTATCGGAGTGAAGTATCGCTCTGATGACTTGAAATACCGAGCTTAGGAAATACCGAGTTAGGAATTAGAGACTTAGGGCCAAGGGTTGAGTGATAGTGTGAGAGATACGCTAGATAGGAACTCCCAGTGTGTACTGGAAATCTACAATATCCAAACCCGCCCTCCACATCCCCCGTGTTATAACTCAGAAAAGAACGCCAGAGAGATGGAAAGACCTCTCTTACTCGGGGAAACCCGATCTGGCAGTTACAAAATAGTAATATGAGAAATAAATTTGTCCTACAGTAGATTCCAAGAACTGGAAATCCCGGAGACAGTACCCGTTTAAGCAACAATAACCGCACTTAATGGCGGGAGATTGAGAAATCCTATCTAAAGGTGACTGGAATTTCCGGCAGCAAGGGGCGACATGCTTAGCAGTCGCGAGAACCCTACTTGCTGGCAAGGACGAAAGCATCAAGTGTACTACAAGTGAAGAAAGGGCACTGCTGGAAAGAAAAGAATAAACAATGCCCCTTTAACAACGGTTATATTGTAAATCGTTTTTTTATCATAGGCCGAACATCTTAAACGATGTTTTGCTTACAAAGCGTTGTTTTTGTTATCGCGCCCAAAGTCAAAAACAACACTTTGTAAATAATCGTTCTTTAAGAGTCACGTATAAAAAAACGCTTCAGGAAAGAAGCGTTTTGTATGTGTTTGGGCGCAATAACATAAAAAACGCTTCTTAAGTGAAGCGTTTTTTATGTTACCTAAAATTAATAAACTCTTTTCGCCCTCCCACCCAGTCTTCTCATCAATCAAATCGCGACTGTTCCCTTACCACTCTCTGTAAACGCTCTCTGTAAACACACTAAGCTCTCTAGCTTCTCAATCAAAACCATCCCAGAAATTCATTTCGATTCCACCGCGGAGCCTCTTCTTTTCCCCTTTCTTCCGATATCTGCGCTCGCCATCTTCATCAATATTCTAGCTTCTAATCTCTGCAACCCGGTGGCCAAACTGGTGATGAAGGCAGGCCACATGCATGCGTCGATATCAATAATCATCGGCGGCTCGAGCTCTCTCGTTATCGGTAATATTGAGCTGCAAACAGTATACATATATGCCTATCGATCCTTATTTTCAAATATATATATATACTCTTTCGATCGGTAATTAATTTTAATTTTGCAAAATCGCACGAACAGGAACATACATGCCCTGTCGCACGCACGGCGGCGCCTCTGGATTACAACCCCAACTAGCGAAAGGAACAACATACATGCGCGCTAGATCTTTCAGCTCTATTCTTGTGCTGATGAGGTAATTTTGCAAACCAAACTTCTTAATCAGGAAAATACATGCTCTGTTTGTTTGGGATTAATTTTGCATGCAAACCAAACTGTGGCACACGCATTTGTTGTTAACCTATGTGTGCTTGCAAACCAAACTTGTTAATCAGGAACATATATACTCTATTTGTTTGGGATTAAAGGCGTGAAATAAAGTGTACATGTGTTTGGGAATAATTTTGCATGCAGACCACTGGACTTGCAGGTTTTTACTATGTGCTGATTAATTGTTGTTAATCAGGCGCGCATATTGTTGTACTATGTGCTGATTTTTACTTGCTGGTTGTACAATTAATGGACTTGGGAATTAATGTGTAATATAATGTGTTTCGGCATGCATATAAATATAGCCACGTGGTTATATATGGCGAAATTAATTTGGTTAGATGCTTATAGGGTGTATTAATTAATGCTATATTATATTATAGTATAACCTAGTTAGGGTGCAAATATTAGATGACCATGGGATGTATTAATTAGTTACAAAGACATAGCATTACGGCAGCTTGCCTGACGTCCCCTTCCCCATATTGCTTTTACCTTAACATCCACTCAGAAGTTTATCTACGTTTCTACCAATACCAACATCAAACTTTTAAGTTCCTTCACATTCTTCTCAGATTTGTTATCTGGTCAATCTAGGCATTCCAATTAACCCTCTAATGTTTTGGAAATCTATATGACCACCATTGGCCATATTAGAGACCTCTAGCTACTTACTGCTTCTTAATTTCTTGTAGTTATTATTTTAGTATCCATTTACATTTTTTGGCTAGCGTCTATGACCTTCGATCGTCATCAACCTATAATAAAAAAAATTGAACTCGGACGGCCGGGCCCACCAACTTTATTTTCCTTCACAACCTTTCTTCTCTCCTTTTCGATTCCTTTAGTCACCTCTGACTAGTAGTATATATGTTGTGGAAGCTTCAGTAGATCGAACAATCAGAACTGGACAGCACTGAAACATCACAGAGAAAATTGGATAAAAAGTCAGACAAATTTGGCCGATGGAGACGGTTGCTGCTCTGTTGAAGATGAAAGTACTGACGATCATGATGATTCTTCTACTGATACAAAAGAGACAGAAGAAGAAAAACATGGTACAAAAGAGACAGAGGCAGATACAGATGAAAGGATGAATGAGAACTCTGAAACAGAGAGGTTGGAGAAATTGGCTAAAAAGTTAAGTGAGGCTGCCACGAAGTAGAGTCCGGTGGCGATTAACGAATTACCGGCCCACTTCATGACCTTGAATGAAGAAAACGGTTTTCTAGAATAGTTATATGAGGAGGAGGGGAGGAAACTTAGTCGATTATATGGTGGCATGGGGGACTATATGAAGATAAAGTGGTACCAAATCGCCCGGTTGATGAGTTTCATGTCTTATGGATGGAGATGGAGAAGCTAGGCACTTCTCCATCTCCAGTTTCGATTGGATTCGCATCTTCTTTCAGTTTTGAACATCGATAGGTCTGAGAAATCTTTAAACACTAGGACATGAGTGTCTATAGATTGCATGAGTCATTTGGAATACTAGCCACACACTGTTGATGTGGGGTGCATCGTATCTTTTTAAAAAAAACTAGATGAAGGTCCCTTGGCAATTAAAAAGATTGAGATATTCCCCCTAAGTGGGATTCCCCCTGAGTTTGCTTGTTAAGCGTCTTTAACAAATGATAGCAATAAGTGATAGCTTTTATGCACAATAAGTGACAGCTTTTATGTTATACTGTAACCTTAGTAGAAAACTTTCTACTATGGTTATAGTATAACATAAAAGTTGTCACTTATTGTGCATAAAAGTTGTCACTTATTGCTATCAAGAAACAAATGATAGCAATAAGTGACAACTTCTATGCACAATAAGTGACAGCTTTTATGTTATACTATAACCATAGTATTATATATGTTCTGCTATGGTTATAGTATAACATAAAAGCTGTCACTTATTGTGCATAGAAGCTGTCACTTATTGCTATCATTTGTTTCTTGATAGCAATAAGTGACAGCTTTTATGCACAATAAGTGAGATTTTAGGTTATACTATAACCATAGTAGAAAGTTTTCTACTAAGGTTACAGTATAACATAAAAGCTGTCATTTATTATGCATAGAAGTTGTCACTTATTGCTATCATTTGTTAAAGACGCTTAACATGCAAACTCAGGGAATCCTACTTAGGGGGAATCTCTCAATCTTTTTAATTGCCAAGAGATCTTCATCTAGTTTTTTATAAAAGGTATGATGCACCCCACATAAACAGTGTGTAACTAGTAGTCCAATTGACTGCATGCAATCTGCAGACATTCATGTCCAAGTGTTTGAAAATTCTCAGACCTATTGATGTTTAAAACTGAAAGGAAGATGTGAATCCAATCGAAATTGAAGATGGAGAAGTGCCAAGCTTCTCCATCTCTATCTTCATCCATAAGTCATGAAACTCATCAAACGGGCGATCTGATACCACTTTATCTTCATATAGTCCCCCATGCCACCATATAATCGGCTAAGTTTCCTATTCTCCTCCTCATAGAACTATTCTAGAAAACCGTTTTCTTCATTCAAGGTCATGAAGTGGGCTAGTAATTAGTTAATCTTCACTGGACTCTACTTCGTGGCAGCCTCACTTAACTTTTTAGCCAATTTCTTCAACCTCTCTGTTTCTAAGTTCTCATTCATCCTTTCATCTGTATCTGTCTCTATCTCTTTTGTATCATGCTTCTCTTCTTCTGTCTCTTTTGTATCAGTAGAAGAATCATCATGATCGCCGGTGCTTCCATCTTCAACAAAGGTAACAACTGTCTAGCGAAATGGAAATTTCTTCTCAGGTACGTATTATAAGTACTTTTGTGTTTGAATTGGTGATTTTAACTATTTGCGCATGTTTGGATAAGTTTAAATGGTGTACTAAATTGCTTTTATAATTCTCGCGTGCAGCTTGTTGATTTCTTCTTTATACTTATTCACAAGCCGATCTCAAGTTTGTCAAGGAGCGCGCACACATGTGTTGAAAGCACTAAATTGATCAGAAGAAGTCATGAGTCATCTATCTAGCTTTTCTTTTTTAAAATGGTTGTATTATATGTTATGATCGAACTTGAACCATTTTTAGTAGTTTGGTTAACTAGCTAGTTACAAATATTGTAGTTGATCGATACTACACTTAATCCTATGTGCGCGCTGGTATAATATTAATGCAAACATAGTATTGTTGTTGATCTATTAATTAAAATTCACCAGTTTGGTTGATCTGGTAATATAATGCAAACAGGTTGTGAATGACATTGTGATTTAATTTTGTGTTATGCGCAGGGTAATAAATTGTATAAAAAATAAAAATATAAAAAAGGACCATATAGAACGCTTATCAATATGAGCGTTTTTTATAAAGCTTCATAAACAACGCTTATATTAAACAAGCGTTTTTTATAGTCAGACATAAAGAACGCTTTAAGATGAAAGCGTTCTTTATGCCTCGTAGATTCCCGCCACCTTACACACCTTAAAAAACGCTTTAGCAATACTTTTAAATTAATGTATAAAAAACGCTTATAAACACGTTCTTTAAGAGGTTCGACCATTTGCGTCGCTGGCATAAAAAACGTTTATAAAACGTTCCAAAAGACAAATAAAAACGTTGTTTATTCTTTTTTTTCCAGCAGTTGGGTGAAATAACGAAACTCGAGACACATGTCTACAGGACCGCGATTGCTAAATAATACCACCAACGGTATACTAGCCGACTATGGAACCAGTCGAGAGTGGGTAATTGGAAAACTACACACCCAAAGAGGTTAAAAATATCTGACTTTACATAGCTCAGAAAGCTATGGGAACGTTTACGAAACATGCTCTAATAGGACTACAAATGTAGTTCCTAAAGAAGAATCAAGCCTCGGTAACCACGGTAAATTTGTGGGAACGAGCAACAAGGAAAAGCACAGAACAAGTAAATAAGGATCTCCAAGGATGGAGAAGCATCCTGATTGATGACTGTCATGTCGAGATAAATAAGAAGCAGCTCAAGAAGTTGATTAGCAAGATCAGAGGATCGAAGATGGAGCCAAAGAGGCTACCGAACACGATAGCGATGGGAGCGATAGCCGATACCGCAACCGGTATGTGCTGAACCGAAAACCAACCTGCATGGCGCACTTGCGATGGCAAGTGCAGTAATACCAGGGCTATTTGGAGAACATTTAATAACTAGGAAGTACTTAGTGAAGTACCACGATGTTAAGGAAGCAATTATAGGATCACAATCCTAAGAACTTGTAGAATAAACCTTGAAAAGGCCTAACGACCTGACCATCGTATTAAAGGATATACCAGTCAGCGAGAAGCTGGACTTGGTCAAGACCACCAGACATGGTAATACCATGGAATCTTTCTTTCAAACTCAAATATTTCTTTCAAAACCGCCAATTTTTAAAACCAAACTCAGAAGAACCACATTAAGTTACCATAGGATGATACAAGAGGATTTGGCAATAGAATACTTCACCTAGGCGTGTGACGAACACTACGAGTGTACAAAAACGAGATGTGGGACGACCCGACTCCTAGGGAGCTTGCGGGTCTGACAGACTTACTTATAGGTTAGTCGGGTAAGTAGTAATGTATCAGTAAGGTACCCCACATATGTATACAAGTAGTGTACAGAACACGAGAAGTAGTTGACTCCGTACCACGGTAATGCAAATTCAGACCAGATCCGCCGAATACCTCGGACAATCGAGGAGAAGGAACGCAATAGAACTAACGAGACTAAAGGAATCAGAGAGTTCATCTAAGGAGGATAATTAAGAGTTAGAGAGTGCGAGAAGCATTGATCAGTAAGTATAGACATAAGATATGTCTCAAGAACCTCTAAGGAAATGCATGATAGCTGGAAGAGATACCCAGCCTAAACACAGTAAGGCAGATGCCTATATGGACGCGACAGTGTGCGACGAACGGGGTGGAATTCCCAGAACAATCACCACGGCTACCGGGAATATTATTCTTCACTGAAGAGATGTTAAACCCCACCAATAACGCATAGAAGGAAGCGTTAATGAACTACCCGGGATCGGGAGACTTTACAATGCTAAACAGTAAGTTGGAATACGGTACCGCAAGGTGGTGTAGCTAACTGAACACACTTATAACTACAAGCTAGATGAATGGCGTAGCTCAGCGACACCCGGGATTAATCCTTGGAAGGTGTTTAAATCAACAATAGTTGAACAAAATATCGTGATAGAAACACTTGAGTTAAATCAAATACTCGGTTAAAACACTGAAGGGAATCCATTTAACAGAAGAAACCCTAAATTGCCAAAGGGCAACCTCATATTTTCTAAGGGGCCTCCCATGGAAGGAAGCGTGATGCAACAACCTTGTCATGGAACCCAGTAATACCTCCAAACCATTCGATGGTGTACGGAGAAGTAGAAACTTGTATGAACAGCCTACAATGAGCAGAGCTCGAGGCAACGTGGCCTATAAACCGTGAACTAGCTACGATATGTAGATTCGGGCGGTTGCAAAACCAACATGGAGTTATAAGAAGAATTGCTGGGAATGGCACCAGTAAGAGAAGAGAGATCATTTCATACAAATGAATGGCGAACGAACCACTCGATTTGAATTCAATGTAATTAGCAGTTAGAGTAAAGACTACTTCGGTGTCACTGTCACCAGAGCATCAGGCTAGTATACAGTTGACAAGGCTTTTAGCTATTTTCCTGCTCTCTATAGTAACAGTAGTACAGGGACATAAGAGTCTAGGATGACAACATTGATTTGGCCCACACTCGGCACTATGAGAAATTAGAGGGGTGGGAATACCTCTCATTATCATGAGACCGCTGGAGCGTTGAATATGTGGACCCTCTAGAAAGAGGATTCCACCTGATAATATAGTGAAGCTTGGGCATGTGTTGTTGCCAAGGGACAAGATGAATAAGAAATAAAGATTTCCAAGACTAGTTTGAAGAAAGAAGCTTTTATAGCAATCATCAAAAATCGAAAGAGTAATCGGTTTAGGAGCAAACATAGTATGTGTACAATGAGAGCGGTAGAGTGATAATGCTCAAGGAGCATAGAGATGCAAAGGCAGCATGTTGTAACCAGCCAATAATGGCGAACCATAGTACGAATGGTGGAAGTACATGAGGGGAAGTCAATGATAGCTGATGCAATGTGAATCAACGTTGTATAGTGAATAAGAACATGGTGCGCAGCAAGCAACCGTTATATGGATATAGTCAGACAATAACATCGAGAACAAGCGGTATTATGAGCTAGACTCAGTGAGATAAAAGAGAAAGAGACGGTAGATAGACAAGATAGTTAAGCATGTAGTCTGTACCATATGACAAAGACTTCACAAGGAAGGCATTGTTCATTCCTATTGCAATTGCATAAGAAACTAAAAGCGTATACCTAGTGGATCAACGTGATAAGTGAAGCAATAAACTCTGGGACAAGAGTACCCAATTGCTAAATAATCAACCGTGATGGATACAAAAATCTTGAAAACACATCAATAAACATGGCACAAGCCAGTTAAGCGAAAACTTAGAAACAAAACCGTGCGGCCATGAGCCAAAGATGCACGAGGAGCGTGGATATACCAACAGTCACAATAACCAAATTCCACCGGAACAGAGGTGGTAAGAAACTTACGAACGCTAAGAGGACCGATGCATAGAAAATACAAGGTCGCACAAATGACAATACTTGTACAGAACCAAATAAGAGGACATGATTCAGAAAGAATGATCACGAGCCAGTAACGACAGAGGAAGCACTACATATTACGTAGTAGCTCGACCTCAACCGACAGTAAGTCGGAAGAACCAAGTGAATAATCACGGAGGTACACAATAGTATGTACAATAGATTTCCAAAGAACTGGATAGAAAATCTATAACTCCTCGAGTTCGCGTACGGTAAGAGATACCACACGTCGATAGAGAAACCTTTATTCCCAAGATAAAAGGGATAAAAGGAGATATACGATACATTGAGATAGCGAGAAGGGAAAACTAAGCGCTAAAGTTATCAGGTCACGCAGTAGAAGCTAGTCGGCAATAATTCTAAGGTTAATACACCTAGTGAATACGAACGAATGGCTAATTATCAATGCCTTGAAGCCCAATAGGCTAGAACCGAATCCGATTATGAGTTTAAAAAACTCCAATGAGAATTCCTGGTGCAGGGACTAAACCGTCGATATGGTTAAGACCCCTTTGACTAGAACACATGGTGTAGTAGATAGCATGGAAGCTAAAATGTTTCATGACGCCTGAATTTAGTGAACCAATGTTCAGTGATAACATATGGTAGATTACGTGGGCGTAATCCTTTTTAAGGGGGGTAGAGCGAAAAGCCGCTTAGCGTATGTTTCACGTATTAAGTATGTAAACTACGGTGCACATAGCACAAAAGAGAAATTGTTTGATGATTGGTATGTATGTTACATAAACATATGTATTCATTCATAGTTTAATTATGGTCATTGCGCACAAGTGATGCGAATACCATTAATATAAATATACTTATCTTGTAACTCTGGTGTGAGAATACAAGGGAAAAAGAAGTAGAGATCTCCAGGTAGAATTAGAATCCCGATGATATATGTCTATTTGAGATTAGACATGGCATTATAATGTATGAGTCGGTATGAAACCGATGTAGAACCTAGTAGGAATTGAGTTCCCTAGGTAATTTTCCCAGAGGCGAATTGAGGATGATTGATGTGGGAAGTCGAACTTGATTTACTAGTGATCAAGGGAAATAGAACACAGATTGGGGTGGAAGGATAGTTCAACACTGATGTTGGTCACATCAGGGTTGAATGATTCTTGAAGCCCCTGTAAGTGGTCAGTGGTCACAAGTAATCCTGTCGGGATAGATGCAATTAGCATGAATTGGAATTGGAGTTGTATTGTACTGTAAGTACGTTGTGTTGCACTGGTATGTGCACAGTTGTTAACTGTTTTGTGTTGCACTGGTATGTGCACGGTCGTTAATTGTTTTGTGTTGTGCTGGTATGTACACACGTTATATTGTACTGTGATGTACGTTTGTGTTGTACTGGCATGTATGCACGTTGTATTGTAGTGTTAGGTATGTTGTGTGGTACTGGTATGTACACACGTTAGTATTATACTGTTATGTACGTCTGCGTTGTACTGGTATGTACACATGTTGGCATGGTACTGTGATGTACGTTTGTGTTGTACTGGTATGTACACACGGTTGTTAATTGTTTTTTGATTACTTTACTTTGTACTGGTATGTACGCACTGGTTGGACAGATTTTGAGCCTATAGGGTTATATAGAGATAGTGACCTTGGCATATGATATGTCTAAATGACTAACAGTAGTAGATTCACCAACTTTGAGGGTAAAGTTCTTTAAGGGGGGAGATTGAAATACCCCGGACTTAAATATGGTGATTAAATTATTATAATAAGAGATTTAAAGGCCTAATAGTGCCTAGAGAATATTGGTGAAGAAAGTAAAACCAAAAGAAAAGAGAAAATGTTTAAAAAGCACAAAACGTAAAAACGTGTGTAAGCGACCATAGGGGGTGTATGACCTTGAATAGGGTCCTAGATGGATCCCAAAGGCTTAATTATGCCTAAATAGTATGTGGGAAGAATTCCCGAAGAAAACATATCCATATAATGGGTTAAAAACGCAAACGAAGTCCTAAAGAATGTTTTTCAAGAAAACCCGAAAACGTGACTTTAAGTGGTCAAATGGACTCGTAAAAATTATAGTTGATCATATAAATATAATAAAATGTTAATAAAGGTTTAAGAACCATTAAAATTGAAGAAATGAGAAAAATCCAGAAAACGGGCCCGGTTGATGAATAGTGTCAAACCAGAAATTTAACGAGCGTTTCTTGCGAAAAGACGAAAACACCCCTGCTTAGTAACTACAAGGGGCCGGTTTTTATAAGTAATTCAGCACCCCTCTCTATAGTAATAAACTATATTATTAGCTAGAAGAGAAAATATGAAAAGTCAAAAAGGAAAAAGTACAAAACTTACTTTTCTCCTCTCTCTCTTCCATTTTCCCTCCTCTCTCTCTCCAATTCTCTCCTTCCCTAGCCGGAAGCTCCTCCTCTCCTTATTACTTGCTGATTTTTGCAGCCCTTCCATGGCAGCTCACACATCTTCACTTGCCCAAGCCAACTCCATGCTCCAAATCAAAAACAAAATGCATATTCTTCTTGGTTGGTTCAAGGGCTTTCTTTCCCTCTTTTCAAAATCTCCAAAGGTTGAAGAAGACCTCCATGGGTACAGCTCCATTTGAAGAGAAAATCAGATTTTCATGAGCTAGAACATCTCCATTGTGGGTTTAAGGTAACAAAACACCAAAAATCCCTTGATTTCAGTTTTTCTTCCCTTCCTTTGGCATGGCCGATTTCAGCCTTTGATTTGGAACTCTCCCTTTATTTGTGTGAGCATTTGTTCAAGCTCCAAGAGTGTAGTTGGAGCCTCCTATGATTCAAGGCTGAAATTCCATTCTAGGGCTCCAAGGTAAATACCTTACTTTTGTGCTCTAAGCACCCCTTTTGCATCCTTAAATTAATTGATGAGATGAAGTGTATTTACTTAGTCCCATGTTCTCATTGAATACCGGTTTATAGTGTGTCAAGTGTGTTCCCTCCTTTGGCCGGTTTCAATCAAGAGAAGAGAGGAAGAGAAGTGGAAAAGAAGCACTTGGGAATTTGAGGTAAATAAGCTACCTTAGTGCTATCTTTAATGCTTTGGAATTTGGGTTGGGAAAAATATAAAGAATGAACCCAAAAATATGTGCTGGAAATGTGGTTGGTTGATGTGAGAGAGAATTGTTATTATGTTTAATGCATTGGTAGATTGTTGTGTGATTTAAGGGCCTAAGATCCATGCAAATTATATAAGATTATTGCACCTTGGGATTATTGTTGTGTATATGTTGAACTTGTGTGTTGATATTGCCCAATATTGGGTATGGCTAGTTGAAGGTGTTTAGGTGCTGAAAATAATGCATTTGGGCATGCTAGAATTGTAGAGGAACTATGGCGAAATTTCTGTAGAAAACAAGAGGTTTAGGTGACTTTATGAGTTTAAGGAACCTAAGGGTGAACTAGGAGTTGATAGGGATGAATTGGGTTGGTTATCATCCTAGAATTCTTACTGAGTGATGGAAATGATTTATGCAAATATCTGTAGCAAAGGATGGAGTTGGAGTATCTAGGAATTTCTAGAAAAGGTCTAGTGTGTGACCTTGAAAGTGAAGGATTGACTTGGGTATTGGAAATACAAATGACTAGTAATGAATGGTTATGGTCAACAAGTGAATTGGTAATGGTTGGGAGAAGGCTGTAAACTGTCATGAGAGTGTTGGTGATGCACAAGTGTGCAAAGTGTGGAATTTGAGGATGAAAATTGTGTAATGGATCAAGAAATGAGTAAAAGGATTGATCAAAGATTTAAGAAGGTTTAGGGTGCGATTAAGGTGTTAAAACATGTTAGGAAACATGTGGAAAGATTAGGAAAGAATTAGGCAAGAATTGAGGTTGGAGTTGGAATTGAAAATGTCAAAATGTTGCACAATATAGCAGGGTCTGGGACTTAGGTCCAGCAACAAGTCCCAGACCACCATGAAAAAACTGTCGAAATTGCCTTACTGCTATGGTCCGGGACCTAGGTTAGGGATAAAGTCCCGGACCTCCCTGTATTATCAACGAGAGTAAGACCACGAATTGGTCCGGGACTTGGTGTAGTGTAAAGTCCCGGACCATGTTGTATTTTCACCCGAGAGTAGACTCTATGCATTGGTCCGATATTTAGGACCCGACCCAAGACCCAGACCAAGCCAGTTGTTCAACTGTGAGTGTTTTAAAGGCATTAAATGATGAGGAATTGATTGGTGATGGTTTTAGATGATAATTAAGACTTGTTTGATGACATGTAAAGGTCATTAGGAGTATAAACAAGTGTTAGATTGAATGAGAAAGTGAGAGCTTAAGATCACATGAGTAAAGATAAGACAACGGGACAATGGGGTTAATTATGGGTGCATTAGTCATTTAAACTTCCGTAATGCCTTAACGTTAATAGAAACGTTGTAATGTAACCAGTTGTTTGGGAATTACCTGAGGAGCGTGAGATGACACGTTAGTGTAAATCCTTGGTAACAGGTATGGTTTTCTTACAACTTGTGTCCTACTGAGTTGCACTCGGCTTGTGTGTTATTCTCTTGTGTGCACCGACCTAATAAGATAAATGCATGAAAACAATTATGGCATGTTATATCTTGATGCTTGTTGTTTCTTGTGTGTGCTAACCAACTATGTTTGAGTTGTGAACTAACTGAGTGTTGTAGCCAACTCGCAATAGTATAACATTTGGTTGGTGACTTGTAGAATGAGTTGAACCACGAAATAATTTAAACGTGGAAAAACACATAAGACTTATCAACTAGAGAACGACTATAGCTCAACTCCATGAACGCACTTGAAACGTGAAAAGATGCACGAGGCTATTTAACTCCCCCTTAATGGTTAGTCGACCTCCTATATGAGGATGCGACTCGATATGAGAAAACAACCGAAACTCCTAAGGGAAGTGTAGGGGCGACCCTTAAATCTGTGAATACAATGAATTAGGAAACTTCCTAAGATTGTGAAATGACATCAAGAGAGATGTTCTGACTAATATATATGAGAATATATTATTACTAACCCTGAGAGTGGGTTAGGGGGATTGTGAGTCACGCGTGCAAGGAAGAGGAAACAAAAGAGTGTTTGTTTCTGATTCTGTGGTCAAACTCCCTTGTTACAGGGCCGTGTGCCACATAGTGGTGCCCTGCGGGGCCGTGAACCACATAGTAGTGCCCGTTTGGAGTGAGACTGGCAGAGCTTACCCGTCTAAAGAGGTAAGCTTGGTATCATGGGTTAAGGAAGAGGAAACATGAGAGAATGTTTCTAATTCTGTTATGAGATTATAAAAGCCCGGTGGTGAGATCTATATGTGTATCTCTGCACGGAGGCCTAGGTGGCTTAACTTAAGAATTATTCAAGAGAGAAATAATTGAGAAAACAAGATCGAGACCAGAGGTGTATGTAGATCTGGAAGAACAAACATAAACTATTCGATGAAGACGGATAAATTAGTAACCAAGTTGAACGAGGCTTACTTGAGATAGGGATTCTCAAGGCCTAAAGAACAAGGCTAATTAATCTAATTAACTTGAAGTATTATCCTTATTGTTTGTATTCTATTGTTTGAATACTTTTTGAATGCGAGTATGTTGTGTGTTTACAGCATTTCATGTCATGATTTAAATAAAATCAATCGCATGTTCAGATGATAATTAGTTGGGTGCGACCCGGTAGTAGCGGGTTGCATATCTACCATACCAGCAAAGGTGTTGAGCCCCTTTGGGGCCACCCATTGTTTTTCAGGTACTATGGAGCTGAATACTGTTCGAGAGTAGGACGGGGTTGCTGATATGCATGGGTAGATTTGTTTAATTATGCTTGTAATTGTAATGGTGTAAGACCGAAATGTTATCGGCAATTAAAATGTATAGACTCTGTATATTGGATTATAAGTGTTGAGTATTGTATTGACTGGAGAGTTGTATATGACTCGGTTTGGAAATGAAGTGATGATTGTATTTGTTTAAGTACTCGGGTATTCCAGTCCATCAGACCGGTACTGCTATTGTTAGGCCTTGTTAGTTACGTGGGTGGCTAACGGCATTTTTCACCCCCCCCCCCCCCCCTCGTTGTAATGGAAAGTCCATTGCGATTGTAATGCTGAACGAGGCTTTTATGAGTTAATGATGAGATTAGCGGTAGGGATGTTACAAAAAGTGGTATCAGAGCGAATATCGCTCTGATGACTGGAAATACCGAGCTTAGGAAATACCGAGTTAGGAATTAGAGACTTAGGGCTAAGGGTTGAGTGATAGCGTGAGAGATACGCTAATAGGAACTCCCAGTACGTACTGGAAATCTACTATATCCAAACCCGCCCTCCACATCCCCCGTGTTATAACTCAGAAAGAACGCCAGAGATGGAAAGACCTCTCTTACTCGGGGAAACCCGACTGGGAACGCTATAGTAATATGAGAAATAAACTTGTCCTACGGTAGATTCCAAGAACTGGAAATCCTAAAGACAGTACCCGTTTGAGCAACAATAACCGCACTTAATGGCGGGAGATTGTGCCATAGTGTAACTTCGGTTCTGTACAAGCTCTCCACGCTTGCTCTTTTATCCACACTGAAACGAGGGCACATGAAATTAGAGTGAGGATTATGAGCCAACTTATGGTTATACATCAGCTGCATTATAAGAAATGACCACCAAGAAACCAGCCCACCGTGAATGCTTATGCAGAACGGACAGTTACATTTCTTCATAGTACGTCATCTTTGACTAGAGGAGGACAATTCACCTTAGCTGTTTCGTGGCCTATTCTTGTCATTAGCTCTCTCACAGCAGCACTAGTTCGCCATTATCTTTAACAGTCTGTTTGATTAATAAGTGTGGTTATTCTCAGCAAGGCGAATCACATAAGTAGTTGTCTCTTCTCTGTCTGCAAATATTTGGCTCGTACAAAAATGATAACATGTGTCTATGCTCACTTCTTCGTGATCAAATCCATCATCGATCTTACTCTTAACAACACACAATAACGGGCATTCAACTACTGGTCAACATTAATACTGCAAGTACGTAATTAAGAAAAAACAGACAAATCAAGCACAAACTCGTCTGTAAGAATCAAATTATCTTATAACCGATCCAAAAAGGTATAACAAGTCAAAACTGCCACCCACCGCCAGCACTGACGTCCACCGATGTCAACGCCACCAGCCGTCGACGTTGGCCGAATGAAGTGACCATCGACGCTAGCCTTGTGCTCTGGCCGTCAACACTCACGCCTTGGTGTGGTCGTTGATGCCGTTTGTGTCAACATTGGCCCCCATGTGTCGGCAATCGGCTCCAAATGTCCAGGCACAATTAGGGGTAAGCATTTGGACAATTTGGTTAATTGAAATCAAAATTGTAAAACAATTTTGGATTTCAGTTTTACAATTAAAACCAAATTTTCCAATTTTTGGTCAAAACCGAATTAACTGTTATCCAAAATCCAATTTTTAGTGAAAAACCAAAAAACTGAACTGAAATCCAAATTTTAGCTAGTTCGGGATTTCAATTAACCAAAATTTTGGAATCAGAAAAAGAAAACTGAATTTTTTGTTTGGTTTTCTATATAGGGTGTGTCGTTTCCTTTCCCACTTTCCATAGAACCAAATTTAGTTTTTGTAATTTTTTAACATTTTTTTCAAAATTAAGAATTTTTTTAATTTTACAATTTTTTAAGATGTTCGTAACTTTTTTAGTAGCATTTCATGAATTAGCCAAAAAATCTAGTGGTATTTAATGAAATTTCCCAACATTTTATGAAAAAAAAGGGGTATATGGTGAACTTGAAACATGTCATGCAATGTAAGGGGTAAAATAGTCATTATTTAATATCATTCTAATTAGAAGTATTTTGTGAATTTCAAAAACTTCTAAAGGGGTATCTTGTGCCCATGTTTTGAAAAGGGGGTATATTGTGAATTACAACAGTTTTTAGGGGTATAGTGTGAATTTTCCCCAAAAAAAATGGATAATTCAGTTAACCGAATTAGATAGAGTCGAAACAGAAATCCAAGTCAGATTATAATTGGATGTTCGAATAACCAAAGTTATTAATTCGGTTAAAATAAAAAAATCAATTATTTTGGATTTTGGATCAATTCAAAATATTCAAACTGAATGCTCACCTTTAGGCACAATGTCACTTTTTTCATGTTTATGATTGTTTACCTTTTATGTTCTATATTTGTACCCTAATTTAACTTAAAAGAACTACAAATGCATACAAAGTACATTTGAATAAGTCCCTCCTACGTTCTCGTCAAAGTTAAGGGTATTTACATGTTCGCCTTCATTATTTCCTTTTCCTTTTGCTCTCTTACTATATGATTTCTGAATTTGAATATGGTTTCATAACATATTCATCCTCCTTGTATTATGAAATTTGGGCGTTGTTCGTAATATATCATAATTTTATAAACATTTTAAAGCACGGACAAAAATATCATTTTTCAACAAATTAGAACTCAACTGCGCGTACCCCTCTCTTTATCGGGCGGGCAATCTATATACTTTTCTAAGCTTATAACTGTTTAAAAAATCCCTTTTTTGATAAAAAAATCATATGCTAAGACCAGCAAGGATGGTTTCACAATCTGGAAATATGGGTGTAACAAATTATGTAAGTGGTGTTTGTTTGGGATATTCAGAAAAGGAAACTGGAAGGATTCTATTTTTTAGTGTTTGCTAAGACAATTTTTTTGACTTTTTTCTTTCATCCAAGGGAAGATAATGGAATTATCCAAAATTTACTTAACTTGATTCTCATTAGAGATTCTTTTTTCCTAATGCATTTTGTCTAGTCAGACCGATGAATGTTGACTAGCACCCCGTGAACATTATCCAGTGGCCGTTGACTATTGACAATGGACATTAACCAATAAGGCTCTATTCGGCATGTCTGTTTTGCAGCTATTTTAGTTTGACTGTTTTATATATGGTATTATATTATTTGAGGAGAGCGTAAGACCCACGTGGGGACCACCCCTTTATGCTGCATTTATGTCATCAAATATGTCATCATGTTTATGCCAAGACCGAATGAAGCCTAATTTATTTTATTTTCCATTACATAAACAAACAATAAGAAAATTTAAAAAGCATTCTTTTCGATTATCCCATCCTCTACCAAAACAAATGCCCTTTAGAAACTATGGGATCATAGCTTTCACTTAAAAACATATCTTGCACATTTTTTCACTTGAGAACCTAAAAAAGGCAATGTTACAAATATTTAAAAGATGATGACAGTTGTTTTAACAACTATCCAACATTAGCTAGAAATATATTATATATAAAAAAAAGAGAGTGTACAAAAAACTGTTCAGAAAGTTCGAGCCTGAGCAAAAGCTAGCAATGGAAGGGCATTTTAAATCGGTTTGACAACCATGGGCGGTTTGAAGGGTGTTCTACCCTGTTTTATAGAATAGGGCCCTGGTCCCATATTTTTGGTTCCTTTTTTTTAAATTTGTATGATTATTTTTAAAAGATAGAAAATTTGTACAATTTAATAAGCCCATTAAATTAGATTTAAAAAATATTATTTTTTATTAAAAATAAGTGAATGATTTACAGGGTAAAAGGTAATTGGAAAATTTCACAAGATACCCCCGAGGTTTGAACATTTTAAGAAATACCCTTAATATTTCATTTTTATTATGAGACCCTTGATATTTCATTTTTATTATGAGATACCATTGAGGTTTCATTTTGTTTACAAGATACCGACGTTTCATTTTCATTATAAGATGTCTCTAAGGTTTCAATTTCATTACGAGATACCCCTCTATTCAAGTCTGATATATTATATTATTAATATCACCATTTTACCCTCACACCATATGCCCTGCAATAACCTCAAGGGTTTATGGTTAATTTTTTTAAAATATATAATATAATAAATACACAAAAATAATTAAAGATCATATAATATTTGAATTAAGCTTTAAAAAATGAATATAATTAAATAAACAAAAAGAATTAAAACATAAAGTTTTAAAATAAATACAAATGGCTAAATAATAAAAAATTATATATAAAAAATAATTTACATAATTCAAAACTATTGTAGTGGAGACTTAAAATATTATAAAAAAATACAATAAAATCACATAAAATTTGATTCTATTTTTTTCTGTATACTTTATTTTTCTAATTTTTAATAATAAGTTTTTTCTATGTACCATATGAAGTTGTTACTTTTAATATTTTTCATATTATTATTATACTTTTCTATGTTTTAATTCATTGCTACATAACATTTTAACAATTTATGGTTATTTTTCAAAATAATTTATTCTTTTTTATTATTTAGTCATTTACATTTATTTAGCTATTTTGTTTTTTTTTTAAACTTAATAATATTCATTTTTCAAAATTGAATTCAAATTTATATGATCTTAATTGTTTTTGTGTATCTTTTCCATATTTTAATTTTTTTTAATTTGACCATATACCTCTAAGATTATTATGGGGACATATGATGTGAAGGTAAAATGGGAATATTAACAATATAATATATCAGAATTTGAACGAGGAGATATCTTTAAAATTTGATCATAAACCCCTAAGGTTATTATAGGGGCATATGATGTGAAGGTAAAATGGGGATATTAACAATATAATATATTTGAATTTGAACGAAAGGGTATCTCGTAATGAAACTGAGACCTCAGAGGTATCTTGTAATGAAAATAAAACCTCAAAGGTATCACGTAAATAAAAAAATAAAACTTCAAAGATATCTCATAATAAAATTAAAACATCAAGGTTATTTCATAAGATTCACTCAAACCTCAAGGGTATCTCCTGAAATTTCCCAAGGTAATTTTATCCATTCAAAATATATTTACAAATTAATATTTAAAAAAAATAACTTGTGTCAACACACTATCTAAGTTTTCAAAAGATAATAAAACTATTGTTTTTTCTCTTTTTCACCTAACTCACCACCAATATGATTGCATTTTTATTAACAATTACTTTGTTTCAATGATATGAGATATTAGCAGTTAAGAATGACCTTTTAGGTTCATTTCTATCCAATACTTTAATTTAAAATTTTACTTTTATAGGGCTTGTTTAAAACATTCAGCACATGACCTCTTAAAGTTAAATGTTAGTGACCCCCTGTTTACCACCAATCAAATGCTTAGCACCGAGCCGCTAAGGCCGCACACAACCACCCACCAAGTAAGAGCAGTGAACCAAAGTCCATAAATCAACTAGAATGGAGTCTGATCTCTGATGTCAGTAGGCAATAGACATAATCTACATAACATGAAATCTCGGACACCTCCTAACAATGGAATTGCATAAACTTGCCTGCACGATAGACAATACCGCAAAACAAATACAAGCAGACGACAAACAACTAAATGGTTCTCACTGTCGGTAAGTATATGACCATCAGCTGTAAATGTGAGTCCGTCAAGCTACTTCCCTCAGCACCCCACCTCTTCTCGTTGCTCACATATACTCGGCCAGTTCCTCATCACCGCTTAAATCCCAGACAACCACCTTCCCATCAAGGCCTAGAACCAAACATGAAGAAATAATTTATGCAATTCAATACTTTGTTTGGAGCTGGGTTACAGATAAAGCGTGCGGAGGGGACAAGGCGAATGCCCAAAGACAAACTGAACGTAGAGATGAGGACAAATAGCAGATGGACTGACCTGAAGTGCTGAAGCGCATGACTCTTTTCTCTTTCCGCTTCTTCAATGGGACAATGCAACTGGCATTGAAGAATAAACATGTCAACCATATAACATTTGTTTCTTTCTTTGCCCAAACTTATATCCATATTAAGCAACAACTCTAAAGAAACCAGACAATGGATGGATTTCAAGAGCAATTACGTGATGCAGTTCTCATGAATACTGCCTCTTAGGTTGGAATTGTCTAAGCCATCATTGGCGGCACCATATCTTGACTGCCCATATAGCTTTCCAAATGCTTCAGAAATCTGCAGAGCAGAGAATTCTGATGAAGTTTTTAGCAATCAAAAGTCAGAAATGTGCAAGTCCTCAGCTAGCAAACTATTGTCACAACGGGACATACTTGTGAACCTTGCCTTGCACTTGATGGTGTAGCTGTTTTCCTTTCATCTAGATACTTTACGAAGCTCCTAAGATTTACAAGAAATGAGATTAACGCCAGACCTATGATTTAAAAGCAATCTATTAAAGTAGATAATAAAGACTGTGACACTCAGACGTAGCCACAAGTTCCAAAGCCGGCAGACTTTAGTGTATGCAAATTGAAAAAGATCAAAGTGGCCTTCACTCACCACAAGCCATTCTCGTCTGCAGCAAAGACCATAGGATTGCAGTCAAACCCAACACCAACAACCATTTTCTCTGTCACAAATAAGACCTACAAGTTCCATGTCATTTCAGATTATTAGTCTTTCAAGCCATCATAATGTGAGCAGCAACATCCTTAATGGAAAGCGAGGATGGAAGCAGACCCACATCACGAAGAGGTAAATCACGGAATGCCACATTTTGCGCCATCGGAGATGGACCCACATCAGCAACAAAGTAGATCATCGAGTTGTGTCCTGGAAATGCAGCTCCAAACAAAGTAGATCATCGAGTTGGCTCATATATTAGGATCTAAAGGGACATCAAAAAGTCAACAAAACCATTGGAAGTCTATCTCTTCAAAAAATAAAGATATTTCTCACCTACATAAGCTAACGTGTTGCCACTGGGAGACCATCTCACACCAAATGCCCATGAGTACGAGAGATCCAGCTGAATGATTTGCTGTTCAATCATAGCAAATTAACTAAGAACCTCCCAAACAAATACATTGTAGACATGTCTAAGAGCCGTATAAACATCTATAACAGTTCTCTTATATGTATTGAAGCAGGGCAAACAAAGACATCGCAATTGGTAATTTAGTGACACAGCAGATAATAGATATGTTTGAAAGCAGATGGTTGTCTCATGGCTGGGTTGAAATGGAAAATCAGAATGTCAATCACATATATTACTCAGTACCAGTAATGAAGCTCTAGCTAAGAACTTTCAACAGTAAGAAAAGATATTAATTATGAAACCAACACTCCACCAACCATAATAGGCACAAAATATGACATTTTTGTAATACACAAATAGGTAGATAAATAACTGATGAAAATTTTAACAATATAGTAGGTAAAGAACCTCCCCGAACTTAGGTTCTGAAGAGCTGCCATCTATTCCCCTGATGGAAAAAGATTGAGGATGAAAGTAAGAGAGGGCTACTCTGTTGCATCTAAGAAGCCAAAGTACTTAAAAGAAAAAGATTAACAGACATACTTTTTATCAACGCCTTTAATGAAAGTAGAGAAAACTCTGCATTTTCCATCAGTAGATGTTGTAGCAAGATATATCTGCAAGAGATAGCAACAATAACTGAAAAAATAAGCAACATATGGCTTTAGTGACAAGGGGGAGGAAAAATATTCACTCTAATATATTTTATAACAAAGAAAGATGTCATACGTCAGAAAAAAAGGGAAGTTGCTGTTAGTATGAGGCGAGTCATCCAAAGGATAATGGTTGTTTGGGTTATAAAGAGTTTTAGAGTTGAAATAAGGCTGCCATTTCAAAAGTGATTAAACAGCTACAAGCTAATAATGATTATTGGACACGATGGCTTCGGCAGTAAACTTGCAGAGGCGAATGGGGAGATCAGGGGAAAAAACATTGATTCTTGGTATTGGAAGAAAATGTTAAAATTAAGAGCGGGAATTGTAAACAGTGGGTATAAAGAAAAGTTCATGATTTGCTAGATCTGGGGACCCTCAGTTGGGTTCTTTATATGACATATTCACTGTTGTCGTTGGATGGAAACCTGTGATCTGGAACAGATTTGAGTTCTTCTGAGCGCCTTCTTCATCTGGTGGCTCGTGATGAAAAACTGATCATCTACCAGAGACAGACTTACTCGTATGGGTTCGAATAGTGCTGGTACTTGCTGTTTTTGTTCCGAGTTAGAATCATGGAATCACCTTTTTCATAGCTGTTGCTTTTCTAAGAAAATAGCGATGAACTGGTGGGCTATTACTTCACCTACGGGTTTAGAATACTATACTTCACCAGAGTCCAGAACAAGAAGAAAGCCGTGTTTTGAGCAAGGGCCGTGTTTTGAGCAAGGGCCGTGTTTTGAGCAAGGGCTGACGTGCTTGGTAGTTGTATATACCAGATTTGATTTGCTAGGAATTCCAAATTGCCTAGGAATGTGATTGTTACCCTGTGTGATTGTATTAAACTTATGATTGGTCAATGTTAATTTCGATCTTCAAAGGTTTATAAGCAGCTGTAATTCCAGGGAGAAGAGGTTATAGCCAGTAAGCTCCAAGCTTGGAGGTAATGCTGCAGTATTGATTGACCATACAGTACATATTTTTCTAGCCTTGCTCAAAAGAAAAACAGTAAGATATAAAAGAACAAGCACAACTGAAATATGTATAAACAACAAATGGGAAAGATACTTGCATTGTTGGGTGCCACGCGACACTTGTAACAGTAGAGTCATGTTTCTTCCTGATAAGTTTACTGACCCACCTGAACCAAGCATTATTCTCTAAATCAGGAAATCTTCTTGTGATAGCTAAGATATGAATACTACATTATGCAATTCAATTACCAGTTATTTTCTTGCTCATAGTAGCATACGCAGACTGTTTTTGCACACCACTTCCAAGCAAACTTGTTTCTGATACAAGTTATGAACATATGAATAAGAAAATCTGCCAGTTTCATGAGAAGGTGGTAAAACATCTGGAGAAGAAAATTAGTGCAGCAAGTAATTAAATATGTGCAAAGTGATACATCACACTCTACATGCTCATGTGGCCTTTCTTCAACATTCTATATAAGATAAACCTAGAGATGATAACCTACTTTTTCACCGCCAGTTTTTCTCTCTCGTCTATCAAGCACACAGATTCACTACTTCAGATCTACCAACACATTTTCCGTTTTTCTTCAAGGAAATCAATCTTTTGTTTCCTATTTCATTCTTTATTTTTCTAAGAGCGATGAGTGTTACTCCTCCTGGTATAAATAATAACACGCGTTTTGGCCAGGTTTATGTTCTTAGGGGCTAGAATGTAATTGCTATCCTAGTCCTAGCTGTCATTATGTTGAGTGTTAGCAAGTTGTTTGTATTCTGTTATAATGGTTGTTATGAGAACTGTAGCTGGAAGTACTTAAGGTGTAAGTGGGAGAGTTGTCAGGCATCGAACTGAGAATAACAGAAGTACCTCTTAATGAGGCTTTGGGAGGTCGATACCCTCGAATCGTATGATTGTGCAATAATGTATACTACACAATAACATGTTCAAGTGACTTGAGAAGAAAGAGAAAGTAATCAGCATGATATCAGGACAACAATATAAAAGATGTAATGCTCCAGTTCTTGCCAATAAATAAGACAAAACAAACCAATAAAGGCTTGACAGAAATGAAATAATGGCCAGCATGAGTCATCAACAACATTTTTCTCCAGAGATTATTAGTAGGGGTTGCACGCTAGAACAATACAGTTCTTGATAGATGGTTCAAATATGAAAGCAGTATCACAGATTCACGGCAAATGTGATCAGACTAATAGTACCTTTCGGACTCCACTGGACACAGAGTGCAGCACGATTAAGCCTGAGAATAACAAGTGTTGGTACCCACTCTGATGCTTCCAGGTTCCAGACATACCTAAAAAGTAATAGTTAGAATGTTAATGAATGTGCTTTGGAGAGAGAGGAGAGAGTACTCATACATCCTGAGAAAGAAGGTATGGAAAATGGAAATAGCATGTTCATCTGCCATGATAGATGTCCTAGATGAAGTGCTAAAAGAATAAGAGTTGCATTAACTTACGAATTTCGATCATGGGATACTGTCACAATCCTGTTCGACTTTAAACTCCAATCTATCCCTGATACTATTTGGTCATGCTGTGGCCAACAGATCGAGGAAACCAATGGTTTTCAGAGCACATAGGCGACCCACATGCAATGCAAAATCAGATAAGCAACACAAATCAAACTGAATGTTAAAGATCCATCCTAGTTGGGAGCAGGTAACCAATTTGAGCTCAAGTGTATGAATCATCATCGAATTGTATCTGACCTTGTGAAGAACATGTATCTTTTCCCACTTGCCTTCTAACTTCCCATAAATACGAACTTCTTCATTATTTGGACAAAGTGCAACCACTGCAGAGAAAAAACAATGGATTCAACTGAAGAAATTCTAAGACTCGTAAAAACAGGCTGCATAGAGCAACTTAAATGATGGACATATAGATCATATATACAAGCTCATCCTAAAAGACATCATAACTATCCATATATTCTCTCCCAATCACAAGAAATGCAAGTTCAAAAGATATATGCCCCAATATCCACCATTTTCCCCATGTAAAAGGGACAAAAAATCTTATCAAAGAGATTGCAATGATGAAGAAGACAAAATGGTGATGCTAATCCCGATATTTTTGCATAAAGTATGTATACTTTGAGAAGTTACTCAGCACTGGTACATTCTCATCATCCTTGTAATGCGTTCAATTCTTTACATATCTAACCTATGGTGAATCCTAGAGAAGATAAATGATATCTATATCTATGCAAGAGCAGGATGAGAAATATGTGCAAGCCTTAGCTTTTGAGGACCCACAAAGTCATAACACTGCTATTCACTCAGATTTCTATTTACAGAAAAGGATAAAAGAACATACAAAAGGGAAATTGATTGTGTACAAGATAGGGTCAACAGTATCATGAACAATGATCATATACCGTCTATACAATTTACCATTTGAATGGACACTAGCAAATGTCATAGAACATTAACCAAACAAACTAGAAAGGACTCTTCTAGTCTAGTTACAACTCAATTTCACTGCACTAGGAATAAGAGGTGAAGCAAGCGATGATGAGAGGTTTAGTAACTGGACTGGTCCGGACTCCAGGCATGGCAAGTGATGCACTGAGCAAACTTGTGAAATGCACCAACAGTTGACATAGTCGTAAAAACCAGCGAGAGAGAACCTTTCCGCTCAAATCTACAAAAAGAGGGGAGTCAAAAATTAGAGAGAGGGGGAGAAAGGATGAGGCAGAGACAGAGGCAAAAGGAGAACAACAATTATGGGAGGTAGCCTAACATTTCTTATCAAGCCCTCCATGTGCGCTTATCTCATACCTTGGCGAATACCTTTTTCTGTAGAAACGGCTCCAGGATTACCTATAACTGCAATTCATGATTAATCTCAAACTCAACTCACCACCAGTAACAATATCATTACATAGCGAAGGATTTATTGCATTCTGTGTATCATTCGATAAGAACATGTAGACACTTCAGCTTCATGGGAACATCTATTAGATCCGTCTAGGAGGTTAACGCCCTTTATGAGGTTGTCATTTCGACATGATACTAAGTTGTGCAGAGATGCATGTATACGGCTAATGCAAACTTCAACATAACATCATAACAACCAGATAGCTACTTATCAAAAAAAATAACAACCAGATAGCTTTATCACATTCCGCGTAATACGAGGTGGCTTACTGGTAAAATATGAAATCCTTTCTGTCTGATTATTGTGCAGGGTAGAATTGCGGGGTTCAAGCGAAAAAACAAACCATCGCGATCAGAGATGACAGATCTGACAGAAATCGATCTCACTGGATTCTGTATCGAAATTCAATTGTACTAGCAAAGGATATGTTAGTCCAGCTACGAGCAGCGGAAGGGACACGAGCAGTATCCTTAATGGTGATCTAACTCGGGAAAGAGATATGACTGGAAGATGCATGAGCCTTCACAGACTAATCAAATAAACAGATGCACATAGAGTGGACAAGAAGGGAGGGAGATTAGGAGGCAACGCCAACTTAAAACTGAGATGAAGTGAGACTGACAAATGCTGAAATTCCAATCAAGTATCTACAGATTCTACACTCAGATCAGAGCTCCTCCTAGTGAAATCAATTTGATAGGGGGTGGGAAGAGGGGGAAGCTGACCAGGAAATTCTGATTCTCCGCGGCGGCAAGGATGAATAATACAGGAAATTTTATGAAAATTAAAAAAATAAAGTCACAAAATCCCTATATTTTCGTAAAGGCCATGAAATGTCACTATAGTCACTAATTAGATGGCAAAAAGATAAAGATATCCCTTCTAGTTACACAATATACTTTTAAAGTTCATAATATGCTCGTAAGTGTTAAAAAATCATAAAAATCACAAAAAAATTCAAAATACAATAAAAATTCAAAAATACTTTATAAAATTAAAAATATCATAAAATATTAAAACAAATAAATGTTTAATTTTTAAAAATTTATTCAGTAGCATAAAAAGAATATTTTGTACAAAACAAATAATTTATACTCCCTCCGTCCCAGTCAAAGTGTCTAGTTTACTATTTGGGTGTGTTGTTTGACTTCAATATTTAACCTGTAAGATAATATATTTTTATAAACCTATGTTTTACAATGCAATCCTTATGTGAAAAACTATATATTATACAATTTAATTTTTAAAATTTATTTTATCTTATATGTTTAATATTGAAGTGGAAAAACGTGTCAACAAGAAAACATGACACTTATGACGGGACGGAGTTAGTACCAATTTTTTTACCAATTAAGTACCACAATTTATACCAAATAAGTACCATAATTTTTAACATAAATATTTTAATTAATATTTATATCAATTTAAATTATTTCTTCAAAATAAATTATTATATTTACAAAATTTTAATTTTTAAACTTTATCAGAAAAAAAAATTAATATTATTTACTTTGAAGAAATAATTTGAATTGATATAAAATAATAGTTAAAAAATGTATGGTAAAAGTTATAGCACTTATTTGGTGTAAATTATGGTACTTCATTGGTATAAATTATTTGTTCATAACACAATATTCTTTTTATGGTACTGAATAAATTATTAAAGAATGAAATATTTATTTGTTTCAATAGTTTATGATATTTTATTTTTTTCAATTTTAAAGTTTTTTTAAAATTTTTTATTTTTGTTTTATTTTTTTTAATTTTTATTGTATTTTGATATTTTTGTGAATTTTTGTAACAATTTTAACACTTAGGGGCATCTTTAAAAGTACTTTGTTAACTTGTAGGAGTATTTTTATCTTTTTTCCATCTGGTCAATGACTATATTGGCATTTCATGGAGTTTTACGAAAATATAGTGACATTGTGACTTTCTTTTTTTAGTGATATTTCATGAATTAGCCAAAAATATAGTAGCATTTCATGAAATTTCCCTAGAAAAAAAGATAAAAATATCCCAACTAGCTAACAAAGTACTTTTAAAATTCGCAATATGCTCCAAGTGTTAAAAAAATGACTTAATTCACAAAAAATTCAAATACTATAAAAATATAGATAGTTATAAAAAAATTGAAATATTACAAAAAATTGAAGAAAAATAAAACTTACTAAAATATCATAAATTATTGAAAAAAGTAAATATATCTAAGATTTTTTAAACTTATTCAGTACCATAAAAAATATAGTATGTTAAAAGACATAATTTATACATATTTGTCTTCTAATTTATACCAATTACGTAGCATAAAGTATACCAATTAAATACCATATTTTTTTCCTTACAATTTTTAGATTATCTTTTTCGACCAATTTAAATTTATTACTCTCTCCTATTCAAAATATATGTCGTTTTAAAGATGAATCTAGACTTAAATCTATCGATATTCATCTCTAAAATGATAGATATTTTGAATATAAGAGAGTATATCTTAAGTTATCTACACAATAGAATTTAAATTTTTAAAATAAATGTTTTATGGTACTGAATAATTTTCAAAAAAATCTAAGAAATATTTACTTTTTTCAATATTTTATGATCTTTTTATATATTTTTAGTTTTTAGTTTTTTATAATATTTTTTAAAAATATATAGTTTTATAGTATTTTGAATTTTGTGTGAATTGTAGTAAATGTTTCAACAAATCGGGGCATATTGTGAACTGTAAAAGTATTTTGTTAACTAGTAGGTATTTTTTGTCTTTCTTTTCTTTCTGTCAATGACATAGTGGCATTTCATGAACTTTTGTAAAAATGTAGTAGCATTTTGTGACTTTCATTTTTTGGGCATTTCATGAGTTTGTCAAAATATAGTGGCATTTCATGAAATTTTCATTATTTATTAGTCTTGTCGTCGCATGCTTCTTGAAAGAGACCAAGGCAACAAGTTCACAAACCCAACTCTAAAATGTTATTTATATGAAAGTAGGAGAAAGAAGACAACAAACTAAGAGACTAGTGGTGAGTGTCCAAATGAGCATGTTTTAGGGGGTGTATTTAATATGTTTTATCAACACTTTACATATTCATTTCTCCACTCTAGCTAGTTTCCTCTAGTTTTGTGTTTTATTGTTGTTTTACACAATTATGGCTGAAACGGGAGGAATAACATAGCTAGAAATAAAGTAGATTAAGAGATGAATGTGTGGGTGTAAACGGATCCAAAATCGGAGCTATAACGATGTAGATAGAGCATTTTGAAGTTTGTCCTACCTAGGAGACCGCCCTTGGGGGTAGGTCAAAGCTGAGGTTTTGCTTCTGGTCCAGACTGCCCCAGGCCAACTGCTCCTATAGGGCGGTTGGGTTAAGTTCGCTCACGTATTTTCTCTTTTGGTTTGGACCGCTTTAAAAGTAGAAAAAGAGAGGGGGATTCTACTACAACACAAGAAGAAGAAGGCCCACCTCCATTAAAGCTTTCAAGCTCCTCCCATGGCTATTTCTTTCTCTTTCTCCCTCCTCTGCTCTCTAATGATTGTGTAGTTTCATATGTGATCTAGGATAGGGGTTTGACCCTAAGTCCCTAAATGTTGCTAGTAATACTTACCTCTTTATAATAGTTGATTTTGTCTCTTAAATGCTTCATGAATGCTTTGTATTGCATTTGTTGTGGTTCCTTACAAAATTATGTCTTGAGCTTGGAACTAGACACATTTAAGATAAACCTTAGCTTTCATTTCTCTAAATTAGGGAGTGAACCCTTAGGGCTATTGTTATGAGCTTGAAATTAATGATATCTAGTGACTCTAGCCTTCTCTGAATTAAGGGTGTGATTAATTGAGTAAGATTTGATTAGTCCGAGATTTGAAGAATCTTTACATTAGCTATAATAGACAACTGGCATGAGGTAAGATTATGAGTACATTTAGATATATTTGGGCGATTCCCTCCATCGTACAGTACACCTATCTTAACTTAGCTAGTTTAGGTTTATTGTGTTCCTTTATCTTCCCTTAATCAAACCAAAACCCAACCCCCCCCCCCCCCATTTACATTTATGCATCGTTGTTTATATTCTTGCACAAACACTAAATTTATAATTGACTAGATAGTTCTGAAGTCCCTGTGGATACGACCTTGTTGGACTACAATGACTGGGTTCACTGCCCATTAGTTTGCAAGATGGTTTAATCACTATTTCACACAACAACTAGGTTTGTTGAGACATAGCTAGGTGATTTTATGATATGCGGATTCCTTACAACAAATGATAAATGTTTAAAGTTTAGGAAGCTAAACAATTAGGTAACACAACCTATGGAAAACTATCCAAAAACCTAACTCTAAAGCATTCAATCTTGAAAACTAGCCCCTTTAAGCCTTTTATTCTCATTTGAAGAAATGTTTTGTTGTTATAGTGAACTTATGTGTATCCTTATAAATCAATCACTTTAATGCTCATATCTATATGCAGAATGGGGTATCATATACTTCTTCACTCAAAGTATGTGACGTCCTCGTCACAAGCGTAACATCCAAGTTCCATGGACCTCCTTGGAAGGTGTCAGGAAGTCCATCCCGACACGGTCATGAGTCAGTTGTGATGCCTTTTGTAACGCTCCATATGAGCAACTATCCAGCAACCTAGCTCTAAAGCATTTATGCTTGAAAACTAACCCCTTTAAGTCATTTATTCTCACTTGGCCTAAAAGTGGAAGGTCTTGTCGTTGTAGTCAACCCATATGTATCCTTATAAACCAATCACTTTACTACTCATTTTTTTGTGCGATGGGATCAGAATTATGTAGCAATATGAAGCATGCATACAAGATGTTTGAAATTATTGATAAGATGCAGGAGTATTAACTTTATGGACCTATGTGTGCACTTGGTTTATTTCTTGAATCCAACATTGTTTTATGCAAATCTAGACCATGTAAGTTAGGTCGAGATTATAGATAGATGGAAGATTGAACTGTAAGATTGAGTAATAATAATGATGTTTCACAATTGAGTGGAAATGAAATAATAAGTATTTTGAAAGAGGATGGCAATAGGCAGAAGAAAATAACTATTCATATGTGCGAGATAATAATTGAACTTTTTTACAAGTTGAACTTTAAAATCTTTGAAACTTATTTACAAGTTCAACTCCAATATGTTTATAGTTCCTTGGTGGAATTTAAGGCATTGGTTCTAAATTTAAAGAACTTTGACGTACTACTCTTGAGCTTGACTTGTAGTGCCACCGTTAATAAGAGAAATTGAGGTATCTATCAAGATAAAGGTTTTTTAAATAGGCATAGCTTTGCACAATAAAAAAATGAACACATTAGCTCAAGGATGACTGAGTGAAGTAGTGTTTTGAAGTATAATCATGCTTCATAATGTCGTTCAAACTTAGGTGAGGATTGTTCACTTAAGATATGAGTTGGAAAGATACTGATGAAAGCAATGATTGGTTGATCATAATGATGACTGATGAAAAGTTGACAGTCTCTTTATATTCTAAGGTCAATAAATGGCATGGATATAAATGATGAAGCGATGTGGGATAGTGAACCTGAAATACCCGCGAATTCTCGAGTTAGAATAAATATAATATATGGTCGGCGTGAGAAGGATGAACCTTATATCAGAACAATTATGATAAGAATAAATAGTCTAAGATATGGTGGCCCAGGGAAGTTAAGTGATTCTCTTTTATTGTTTTCCTTCCTCTTCCTAAAATATTTATAAATATATCTAGAAATGTTTACAATCATCTACAATTGCCTTACTCTTACTAATATTGTTATTATTATTTAAATATTACTTCATCTCTCCGTAGATGTTTTAACGTCTTTTAGATTTCCATAGTTCAATCCTAGATTTACTTCTTCTAAATTGATTAATCTTAATTCCCAAGAGTTCAAAATCAATTTTACTTCTTCTTAGTAAAATTTCCTTGACTTCAAGAGTTCAAATCTAACTTTACTTCTCCATAATTAATATATTAAACCCCTTATTCTTCTCCCGATATTTTTAATGGTTAGTATTCTAGATTCTTCTTCTAACATTACTATATTTCTCTTGCTAGAATTGATCTTGTTTTACTCAATTTCTATTTATTCCTATCTCACTCCTTTATCGATAAATGTTTATTAATTCTTCTCTAGATAGTTCATACCTCTTCATCATCAATATGTCGTTCCTGTGCTTATACTGTACTGAATATTCACGCTCCTTCTTCCTTGAGCCTTTGCAAATTCACGTTCTTCATCATGCTACTGCTAGATCTCTTCCCTGGTGCCAATTACGATTACGTCGAGTGAAGTCTACTACTTAGATAATATATTCATTTATTTAGTTGTAATTAGTAGTCTCTGATTGTTGGTCGTTATAAATTTAGACCCCAAATACGACGACGGGTGCTGCTAGTGATTCTATTGAATTGTTCTCTTGAAGTTATTTGTCTAATCAGGTAAATCTTTATGCGCATGGATGTTGATTTTCTGGTTTAAAAATTGGAGCAAAATGTTTTGGATCTGCGATTTCGTTATTGTTGAAGGATTTTCAAATCTCTGATTGAGGTTTTACAAATTGGGATTCTTCCCTGTGTGTTGAGAATGGTGGAATTGGAATATTTTGTGGTGATTTGATTGTGGATTTTGGGAGTCTTTCACAGGGATTGTTATCATGTCTTGGGAGTCTTTCACATGTTCGGACAACATGCGAGGACGGGTCTGACTGTAAGTCTCGACACATGTCCGGACATAAGTTCGGACAAAGCTTAAATTTCAGTTTTAAGACTAAAGTCCGTTTTTGATTCCGTCTGTAGCGTTGGATTCGTATCGTTTTCTACTTTTTAATGAGGCAAAATACAGGGTGTTACAAGGTGGTATCAGAGCTTTGTTTTCAAAATAAGATAAGAATTGGATTTAAAACGGATTAAAATTTGGGGTAAGCCGTCTTTGGGGAATTGTCATTGTGTGGTTGCTATGTGACTGATTATATTATGCTGGATGTGCTGAGTTACATACTCGGAGTGTGAATTATTGTATTTGAAATGAGTTGTTGATAATAGATGATATTGCGTGCATATGGGCAATATTGCTATTATATACGCAAAATGGGATTATGATATTAGTTCTTAATATGGGATAGGAATCCAATTATTGGGTGGTAGTACGTATATATCTATATATACACTATTATATATGCTATAAGGGGATTGTTTGCATTAGACATCAGTGTGGTATGGAAATCAATGTTGGGGAATGCTGGAAATTAGATTGCTTGGAATAAGGGCTGGAAGTATTGGTTGTGAGGATGTTTTCTTTGAGTACATGTATGACGCCTTCTGGCGAGTTCCTACAGCTACCTTGGTGATATTATGTTCCCTTATCTGTCATAGGTATGAATTCACAAATCTGCACGTATTAAAATGCGCAATATTATGAATTCCTATGGTTGTTGTGAAGTAGTGAGCCTCTATGTGTTGTACCAGACAGGCAGTATAGTCCAATGTCTGGATATGTTTTCTTCCCTTGTTTGTGAATGTGTATATTATGGTAGTTGCTTATAAAGGATCTTCTATGACCATATATAAACTAAATTGTCTTTATGAATTCGTAAGGGGAGAAATATATGTATATATATATATACACACTCTAGCAATGACTATCAGATATTGGGGATATATATACATATAAATGCATATAGATATAGGTAATGAAAGAAATATGGATATGTTATCGGTGTTGGTCCTAGGAAAATTTTAGAATGATAACAATTTCTAATTGTATTAAACTAGGGTAAAACATTTTACTTTTACCACCATAGTTGTGTGTAAATACATTTGTCTATGTGTGACGAGCTTGTGTAAAAATATTCTGGCATCTTTATTTAATGTTGCCTGTTCAAAGTGATTGTGGTGATTCATGTTGGGTTAACCAAGGTTATTGCAAGTCGTAAAATCTGTTAATTATATTAACTACAACGTAGCGATAAATTGTTAATTTTAATTGACATCCATGTTATTTGGTGGTTATATTTAAAAGATGACTTCCGTATTTTATTTAGTTTACATGGATCTAAGAGTATTCAGTAAACAAGTAGTTATGTGATTAACCAGTTTCCCAATACTATATATGTAGCCAATAGTGTAACACCCCTACCGCTAATCCCCTAATTAACTCCTAAATGTCACGGTCACTAAGCTAATCGCAGTGGAACTACAACCTAAGTAGCGGGTGATACACGTCGTAGCCGCCATACGACTAACTAGGCCTCAAATAAACAAAAGCACGGACTGATAGCAGAAATTACTGAGTTACCATTTACAACATCAAACAGCTCCACCAATCCCATAAACAATTACCAACAGTATATACATACTTGTTCTTCCACAACAATATCCAAAAGTGATTAACCGAGTACTAAGTGTTACTTCGCAATTTACAACCTTCTATGAATTTCCAAAAATACCAAGAACCTTAACTACATAATCAAGTGTTTACAATTCCCACATCCACAATCTCAAAAGGGTGTACCCCATGGTACACCGGCTACAAGCTCTAACCGTGTACAACTTGGTACACCAAACAAAAGAACTAGCTTAACAAAAGAGGCGTCCGGTCATTCCCGACCTATCAACCGTCTCGAGTTCCTGCAATAAAAACAGTGCCCCAAGGGGCTCAGCAAAAGCTGCATATGACTTCCGCATACCCCGCGTACTAGCGAGGGTACGCCAACTAATTGGTCGCCAACATGCGGTTCATTTTATATAACATCATGCTATATAACTGAAAACATAGGCATGCATGGCAGCAAACAATCAAGGCACATTAATCAAGGCATAAGTCTCACAACCAACAATCCAAGTCCAATCTCAAACAAGCTTCACAAAGGGTTAGCCCAATTACCATCCGGGTTAATCGGATGTTATTATCTCATTACTCAAGGTAACCAATTCAAACAACAAGTCTTACTCAATCAAATTTCCTTCTCTTATCAATTCTCAATTCAAGTCAGTATGACCTCCAGGCAGGGATAAGGCTATCCCACCACCGGGCTTAAGGTGGCTCACTTAACTAGGTTGCTATCCATTTAAGGGGTTTGGACCGTGGAAAAGATTATAGCCAGGACTCGGTTAACAACCTCTCTTGCAACCTCATCCTCACGCATGGCCGAAACTATATCGGACTTCTCAAATTCTCCCAATTTACTCAATTCAATTCTCAATGTTAGAGGGTTAGATGGTTAGGGAGTTAGTGAGAAGCCACAGACAAACAATTAAGCTTCCACAAGCCATCAACCAAACACTTCAACAAGTCAACATAACTCCAAGCTCAATCACCAACCAACAAGGCACAATAATTACAATATATTGGAAAGTGCAATAACCTGATTACATGCTCTTATCTTGTTTAGGTGGTGGCAAATAAACACACATCAAACAAGTCGGGGTAACCCCGTTAGGATACAGGGCATGAGGAAATCATACCGTGCACCGTCGATCTCGGACGTTCGATTCCGTTCTGTTCGACTATTCGGGTCCTATAACATATCACGAAGTCGTACGGTTAATGGTATATAATTAACCTAGCTCACTTCGTCTTTTCGGGTACCGACTCACAATACCTAATTCAAGGTACTTTAACTTTCACACTTAAGTTATTTGTCTTACATTATTTCTTAATCTTGTTCAAGCCCTTAATAACCTTTAAACATCATTAATCAAGTCCTAATCATCTTATAAATCCATTAACAACCAATCCCCATCTTAAATGCAAGTTATACAAGTTTAAACTCACTTTTAGGTTGGTCCGGATTTGGTAAGGGACTTAAGTCCCGGACCAGGCTTGAATCAGGCTCTCGGCTCAATTTTGTATATGATCCGGACTTTAGCAGGGACCTAAGTCCCGGACCAATTGTAGTTTGAACTCTCGGCTAGAAAATGTGGGGTGGTCCGGGTCTTTAGCCAGGGGCTAAGTCCCGGACCAATGAGTGTTTTCTCTCGGCTTTATTTAAGGGGTGGTCCGGGTCTTTAGCCATAAGCTAAGTCCCGGACCAAGTGGTGCAGGTACTCTCGGCCATAATTCAGGGGGTGGTCCGGACTTGGTCCTGGACCTAAGTCCCGGACCCTGCTACACTTTTAATAGATTTAACAATTCAGTTTTTGTTTTAACCTCATTCCTTTGCCCATTCATTCCCTAATCTTTCCTACTTATAATCTACATGTTTTAACACTTAATTACCCTTCTAAACCTTCCTAACCCGTATATTAAGTCACCCAGTTAAACCTAAGTAAATACACAATTTTTCTTAGTTTTCCTAGAGCACCAAGTGTAGTTTTTGTTTCTTGTTTATTTCCTAGCTCAATGGTTCATTTCTAATGTCATGCTACCTCTACCATTTGCATTATTTCCCTCCTACAGCCTACCCACCTATACACTCATTCTTAACTTAATTTCCTAAGACATTCACTACTCAAGTTAAATCCTAAAACACAACTCATCTTCATAAACTGTTTTTGCCCAATTAATCACCCAAGTCCTTTACTTTTGCTACAGAAAATTCGCCATAGTTTCCCTACATTTCTAGACATTCCCACAACATATTTTTCAGTTCCTAATCATCAATAGCTAACCAAATCCCTCAAGGGATTCCAACAACACACATATCCAATATCTCATATATATTTTCCTGCACAAGCACCCATTGTTTTTCCTTGGTTTCCAAGTTCTCAAACATTATCCAAACAATTCTAAAACAGCCTAACTCACTTCCTTATTATACCACAACATAAACCATTATTCAAAACTGAAATACCCCAAACTTAAATAAGGTGATTAAATAATTAAATATGGTATTTATGGGCCTAATAGTGCCTAAATAGTATTGGTGAAGAAAATAAAACCAAAAGAAAAGAGAAAACACTTAAAAAGCAAAAAACGCAAAAAAGAGCGTTAAGAGACCATAGGAGGAATACGACCTCGACAAGGGTCTAGGATGGATGTACAAGGCTAAATAATGCGTAATTAATATATTGGAACAATTCCTGAAGAAAACGGATCCATAAAATTAATTAAGAACGCTAATAAAGCTTTAACGCACGTTTTTCGAGGAAACCCGAAAACGTGAATTTAAGTGGTCAAACAGACCCGTAAAAAATATGGTTGACTATATAACTATAATTAATCATTAATGGAAGCTTAAGAACCATTAAAATTAAAGAAACGAGAAAATTCTGGAAAATGGGTTCCGGTTAGTGAATAGTGCAAAAACTAGAACTTTTTGGGTGTTAAGTGTAATAAACCAAAATGCCCCTCCTTCCATTTGTAAAAATCTGGCATCCCTCCTCTGCACACCCACGTTTTTTCCCCCTCTCTTTCAATTAAATTGGTCTCTTAACTTACAAGAGACAAAAAGGCATAAAGTAAAGAAAGCACACTATTGCTTTTACCTTCTCTCTCTCTCCCATTTCTTCTTCTCCTGTCCGTTTTTTCTCCTTCTTCAGAGAGCTACTGCTGCTCTCTTCTTCCTCTGCCGATTTTTAAGCCTCCAAACCAGCTCAAGCTTTCCTCTTCATTTTACAAGGCTTAAACCAAGTCAAAACACCAAAAATTTACATATTCTTACTCCTCTCATCTTGGAGATCCTTTTCCTCTTTTCAAAATCCCCAAACCTTGAAGTTGGTCACTATGGCTGGAGCTCCATTTGAAGGAATAATAAGACCATTGTGAGCTAAATCATCTCCTTGTTTGTTTAAGGTAAGAAAGAAGCTTAAAAACTCTCTTTTCTAGCCTTTTCCTTGCAACCCAAAATTCCATGGCTTAAGCTCCCATTTCTCTCCTTATGCTAGCCGATTTTTCCTTCAAGAAAGGTGCTGGAGCTTTGCTTTGGTTGTTGCCAAAAACTTCATCTAGAAGTTGGAAGGTAATATTTCTTTAGAGCTTTAAACACTCTCCTTCATTCTAGGGTTTATTCCTAGAGTTTAAGCAATTGTTAGTGATTGTGTACTCCATGGTATTGGATGTAGCTGGGCCGGTTTTTAGACAAGGAACAAGAGAATAAAAGAGCTAGAAGAAAAGAGGAGAATTTAAAAGAGGATTTGAGTATTCAAGGTGAGAAAACCTACCTTAATGTATATTTCATATGCACTAGTATATTGGGATGGGTAATGAAAGAATGAAACCGAAACCTTGCTAGAAATGTACTTGGTGGAAGTATGAGAAATTTGTGAATGTTGTTTGTATTGAGGGCTTGGAAGCCAAGTGATTTGAGAGTTGTGTTTATATTGTTGACTTATGAATTTTGAATGGTTAATGTGTGCTGGTAGGACTCTCTTTGGGTGTGGCTAGTTTACAAATGATTTTGGTAAGAATGAATGGATTTGGGGATGCTAGGTTTATAGGCAAACTATGACAAAATTTTAGTAGGAAATAAGCATTTTTGGAATGACTTGGTGAATGGGAGGACCAAGGTGTGTATTGGGTTGAGTATGGATGTTTAGTAACCATGGAATGGTAGTTGGAGGATGAGAATGAAGTGTGTAAAAATCTGTAGCAAAACAGTGTTTTGGTGTGTAGAAATTCTAGGAAAAAGTTAGTGTGCATAACCTTGGAAAAAAAGGATGGACTTGGGTATAGATAATGCATCTATCTAGGAATGAATTGGAAAGGTTAAAATGGGTGAGAACAAGGGGTAGGCTATCAAGAGAAGTTTAGAAATGCACCAGAGTGCATAAGTGAAAAGATGGGTATTGAAGTTTGTAGAAATTGAGCAAGAATTTGAGTAAAGAATTTGAGTAATGATTTGAGGAGGTGTAGAGCATGAGTAAGAATGTTTTAAGGTACTTAAACATGTAGGAAACATGTGGAAATGATTAGGGAAGGATTGGGTAAGAATTAAAGTGAATTTGGAGTTCAAAATGAGTAGAAAAAAGGGGTACTGGGTTCGACCTACCTTGTGACCGACCTTGGCAAGGTAGGTCGGGCTGGAATCTGCATTTCTGGAGCCTTCTGACTTCGACCTACCTTGTGACCGACCTTGGCAAGGTAGGTCGGGCAAAAAAAAAAATCGGCCAGCACCCTTCTGACTTCGACCTACCTTGCGACCGACCTTGGCAAGGTAGGTCGGGCAAAAAAAATATGGGCTTAAGCAGTAGACCATGGGGAGGGTAATGGTGGTAAGGAAAAAAAATAGTATGCACATAAAAACCTACCATTAATGGGGTTAAATTAAGGGAGTAGTAACTATTTACGTACCATATGAACATAGTATTAATAGCAATGTTTGAAACATTATCAGTGGAACAAGTGTGAACCGAGGAACGCGAGAACACACGGTAAAGCTAACCCCGGTGAAAGGTATGATTTTCTCATGCCCGTATGCTAACCGAGTTACTCTGATTTATGTGCTGTATGCCGGTTAATCAAAATTAAAGCATGAAAACAGTTTATTGCCTTTCATTCTATGTCTTGATGTATGTTGTATGAGCTAACCTTTCTTGATTGAATGTGAGGCTTAACTTAGTGTGTAGACTGACTCACAGATGAGTCTTCTTGTTTAGTGACTCGTGGTTAGAGTCATGTGGTGAATTAACGGAACGTAGAAACACACTAAACTAACGAATCAATAAATGATAACGCAAACCAATGAACTCACTAGAGTGTGAGAGAGTGTACGGGACTAGTAACCTCCCGATAACGATAAGAGAACTGAAATGAACAAACCACGAAACCATAAATAGTGGGAGCACATGTAAGTAACCTCTATTAGAGGTATTGATGATGGTGAAAGACATGAACAATGTGAGTAGTAAAAGTATGATGAGGGATCTCCAAACCCCTTAGGAATTTAGTCGACCCACATTGAGAGGACCCGACTGACGTAAGTAATGTCCCGAACATGAGAGTATTCGATACGTTGGGGTAACCCTTAAATCTGATAATACTAGACGGTGGTAATTCCCTAAGCTAGTGGAGGTTATCGAGAGAGATACTTCTAGGCTAATCCATGAGATTGTAAGATACTCCGTGAGAGGAGTGTTGGGAATTTGAGTAGTCCGGTAAAAACAGACATTTGAGTATTTAAGGAGCTAAGTGTATAGCCCCTTTTGTATTGTAGGCCCGGTGGCCAGTCTTGTGTATGACTCCGCCCGGAGGCCAAAAGTATTGAGTATTGAGTAATGCGTATGTATGAGTAAAGTAATGAGTATTGAGTAAGAAGGAAGTATGAGAATGAGTACCGAGTATTGAGTAAGTACGGGTAAGGTAAAGAGTATGGAGTACTGAGTATGTGAGAGTAAGTAATGAGTATCGAGTGATGAGTAAGTACCAGTATAGTAACGAGTATTGAGCATGCACGAGTAAGTAATGAGTAAAGTAATGAGTGTAGTGTGAGTAAAGCAACAAGTAAGTAGGACTAAGTTTGGTGTAAGACTTAAGAACCCGAATGGGAAAAAGAGAGCATCCGATTAAACCGGATGAATGAATAACTAACATGAACGGTTGACTGACAAACTGTCTTCCTTGGTAAGTATTGAATATTGTAGATATATGTAAGTATTGTGCTTATGTAAGATGATGTAGTATCAGCATGTATGTGTGAAATAAACGAACTCCATGTTTATTCGACCCAAGTAGTCGACGTACCCCGGTTAGCACACGGGGTATGCGAATTTCATATGCAGCAATTTTGCTGAGCCCCTAGGGGTATCGTTTTTATTTACAGGTACTTCGAAGCCGACCGCCGTTCGAGAGTGTAGGACGGGGCTGCCATGTAAGCACACTACTAGAAAACAGTAGTTTACCTACGGAAAATATTCCGTAGGTAATTACCGATGGAATACCTACAGTTTACAGTACCAGCCCTTGGTTAAATTGTTACCTACGGAGTACCGACAAAATTCCAACAAAAAAATTACCAACGGAATCTTCCGTAGGTAAATTTGTAGGGAAAAGTACAGGAGGACTGGTTGGTAATGGCGCGTATAATGGCAACAAATTACCTACGGAAAATTTCCGTAGGTAAGTAGGCGGGATTTTGAAAAAAGGTTACCGACGGTAATTACCTACGGATACCTTCCGTTGGTAATTACCTACGGATACATTTCGTCGGTAATGTGTCTTTTATATATAAGCAGGCGACATTACAAATAACATCAAACGCTGCTGTTTTCTAAGATGGATACCGACGGATCAATCCGTCGGTAATTACTTCGTAGTGTCAGGCGCGAGTTTAAGATGAAACGCAGTGTTTTCTTCTGCATAAAGATTACCTACGGACTGGTCCGTCGGTAATTACCTACGGATACATTTCATCGGTAAAGACTCTTTTATATATAAGCGGGTGAGATTACTTATAACATCGAACGGTGTCGTTTTCTGTGATGTATACCGACGGATTATTCCGTCGGTAAGCTTAGAAAATTAAAATGCGCGCTTGGTCTTTTCTTTCTCAACGTTTCTATCATTCAGTACATCCTCTTGAGTAAATCGTTCTCTTGCAAAGGCGCCGAACAAGAACACCATCTTTCTCTCGCGCTTTTGTCCATTGCGTGGCTCTGTGTTTCTCTCCCGTTGCATATCCATTGAAGAGCTCCCAGTTGCTGGTTGCATCTGTCGTTCGTACACCAAAGTGAAAAGGGGCTGGAATCGGAGGGGTTTGAAATCGAAGGTGCTCTAACCGGTAATATACTCAGAACTTTTCTTACTCTGGAAACTACAAAATTAGACGAAATTTAATTTTTCTATAAGACCTCATATGATAATTAGGGTTTTGTTTTGTCAGTAGTTGGATAATTAGGGTTCGTGGTTTTTTTTATCTTAACCCCAATTCGAAACAAGCTCGTGACCATCACGAAATCACTATGTGGTGTTTAAGTTCATTGTATATTAGCAGTTTCAGTTTCCTTGTGATTTTATTGTGTTCGATCATCTATTACTGTGAACTAATATGTGCTATTTGTCTGTCTTTTTGTGTTCATTGCCTCGGTTCGTTTGCACTTATTTTTGTGTTCATTGCGTTGGTTCTTTTGCACTTATGAGGTGGTCAACTTTGAAATCTCGTAAACTAGTCCTTGACGTTGTCAATTAGGTGCTGTTCAGTCTTCTGAAGTTATGCATGATGAAGCAAAGACAAAAATAATTATTTTTCTGGATGTATGGTTACTGCCATGGTTTTGGCAAAGATCGGCCAAGTAAGTGCCTTTGGAAGAGATACAGATATTTCGCTTTTTTATATGTGGGAAGGAATAAGCTTCCGTCGACTGTTGCAGCCTCTGTGTATGTGAGTCATGGATGTTAGAAGTGGGCTGGGCATGGAATTAAACGGATGATTAGGTTTGTAGCTTTTGGGCATTAGCCGCTGTTTATGCTAGTAAAAGGATGTGTTTTGTCCCCCTCTAGCTTCCTCTAACACTGACCACTCACGATAAAGGGGGGAAGGCGTATGAGAGGAGATCCAAAAGAAACAACCACAACCGCCTCGCAGGAGGTGAGACCACCAAGGGAAGGACGAAGGAAAAGGGGAACCACAACAATTAATCAGCCAGCTGGCCTTATCCTTATCTATCTTTAGCTTTATTCTGTTCTACTGTTTTTGGTTATTTCCCCTTTGAGTACTAGTATAAGTAGTGAGTAAATTAGCTGGAGAAGGCATGTCTACATATACCCTTTTTGGCCACTCAGAGGAATTAGGCAGGGCTTGCCCTGAATGTTGATAGGCTCCTTCGGGAGAAAGGTCCTGCTACTGGTTTAGCCATTTTTGGCAATCGAACATTATGGTTGTATGTACTCCTGTTTTCACTATTACTAATCCAAAATATCCTACTGAGTGCAAGGTGAGAAACCGCTTTACCCCTAGTCTCACCACATTGGCATCTTTTTCCCTCCAAGTATAAATCCACCACTTTCTAATACATATCTCTCAAGCACTTATATCAAACTTAAATAGGAGTACCCTCTGAAGTATGAAGCTAAGCAATTACACCTTCAACTAGCAAAAGGACAATAAATAGGTGGATCTCAAACATGGTATCATAGAAGGGTTCACTTAAAAACATTGCTTAGTACGGATCATCTATAGCATTTACAGTGTATAGTGTAAGCTTAGTACTTACAATAGCATCAGGAACCAAATTTATTAGCAATTACAGAATTCATACAAATTCAATTACCATGTGAAAGCCACTTCTGATTCAGTATAAACAGCGAACATGATATCTTAACAGGTTACAAGTAAACAGCCACTCACCGGATGTTTTGAATAATGCCCTATAACTTTGAGCATTCATTCTTTTCTTCCGTGCAGCATTAGATTCAAGCTTTCTGTTGCCATCAGCATCGCTAACTTCCATTGGTGATTCCTCTTCACTCATTATCCTTTTCCTTTTCCCACTTTTATTTCTTGAGTCGGTTCCACTCGGGCTCTTTTCTGATATTCCAGAATTTGGGGTAGCAATACCCCTGATGGACCTTCTCAGTGGTAGTTCCCCTTGTTCTTCAGCTTTCTTCCAGGGTGGAGGTTTTAGAGGAGTCCTTTCAATCTTGGAAGTAGATTTCCTTGTACTTAAAGGGGTTAAACTGTTTTCCTTTTTTGAGGGAGTCAATCGAGAAGATCTCCTCAATCCCGAACAATCTGCAGATAGCAAGTTTGACGAAGCTGCTAGTCCCGGATTACTCATTTTCTTAACAGTTTTGGCTTATTTCAATGTCATGTGCTATTTGTATCTTGTGCTGCAACACCCACTTATTTTCATTGATTTTTGTATACCGCTAGTAGAAGCATGGGTTGTTTGTTTGAATGGTTCATGCAGATGGCTGTAGTGTTATTTGGATTGGATCCCTGTGCCCTTGTTTATCTGATGGTTTCAGTAAAACAATTGAATAACAAGGAGTAAGAGATATCCAAAGGCATCTTATGTATTTGACAGACAACAGAAGGACATTTTTTGTGAATGGGTTAAAGATATAAAGTTCCCAGATGGGTATGCCTCTAATGTTGGTAGATGTGTTGACATGACGAGTAGGAGAGTATTCGGGATGAAGAGTCATGATTGTCACGTATTTATGCACCGACTCATGCCTATAGCCTTTCGTCATCTTCTCCCTCAAGCGGTTGGGAGGCAATCACCGAGTTGTGTCTTCACTTCAAAGAGTTGACTGCAACATCGTTGTACGAAACAAATATACAACAAATGAAAGATAATATTGCACTCATTCTTTACAAATTGGAGATGATATTTCCTCTGAGCTTTTTTGACTCAATGGAGCATCTTCCAATCCACTTGGCTTACGAGGCTAGTCTAGCTGGACCTGTGCAATACAGATGGATGTACCCCTTTGAGAGGTAAGCCACGTATTTTGCTGATAACTGATTCAGTCAGTGTTAATAGATGAGTTCATTCATTTTCTTACGGTATACAAATTAAATTGTTTGTAGATACATGGGCAAGTTGAAAAGGAAAGTCAAAAACAGAAACCACGTTGAAGGGTTAATATGCAATGGTTATCTTCTCGAGGAGATTACTAAATTCAGCACCTTCTATTTTGGTGATGGTGAACCCTCTTATCGTTATAGAGTGGGAAGGAATGAAGTTGACATTGATGAAGTAATTGATGACCCTGATAGGATCTCTATCTTCAAATAAAGCGGAAGACTAATTGGGAAAGCTACTTCGGTTTATCTAACACCGAAAGACTTAGCTGCTGCCCAGACATATGTGTTGTTGAACACTCCGGAACTCGAGCCTTATGTGGAGTAAGAATACAAATGCTAAGTTTTCTATAAAATTTAAACTCAAAGAACATATATGTTGACCGTATCTGTTTGCTTGTGTTTCACATAAAGTTTATCGATGAACTGCAAGAGCAAAATCCTTCAATCGATGATGTTGCTATTAATAGAAAGTTGGAGAAAGAATTTAGTGTGTGGTTCAATTCATATGTAAGCTACATATTAGAACTTCATGAATTTGAAAATACAACTATGTCATCACCTTAGCTAGTTGTGACATGACTCTTCTTGTTTGTTGTCTTAAACTGTCAAACAATGACACAATCCCCAATCATTTCATACGGAGTTTGGCACAAGGACCGCTAAATGTGGCAAAATCATATTCTGGTTGTTTTGTGAATGGGTTCAAATTTCTTACAAGAGCGCATGAAGTTGGTCGTTCAATAGTAAATAGTGGAGTATGCGTATCCGCTGCTGGTGAATCGAGCACAGAATATGATTATTATGGAATGTTGGACGATATTATTGAGTTAGAGTACCCGGCGTACCCTATGAAGAAGGTGATCATATTCAAGTGTTCGTGGTTCGATAACTCAAAGGATGGTTGTGTTATCCACCCAATATATAAAATAGCAGACATCAAACATACAAGGAGGATAAAGAATTATGAACCGTTTATATTGGCGGAACAAGCGAGACAAGTATATTACTGCTCGTACCCTTCTAAAAAGAAGGATGTTCAAGCATGGTGGTCTGTCTGTAAAATTAAAGCAAGAAGCATATTAGACATGCCCGATTCAGAGGATGTACCTATTGAATTGGTAGACACGATTGATTCTGTTGCAGAGGATTTAGAAAGTGGTGACCTAGAGGGGGACGAGGTTGGAGATGCTGAAGAAGTGGAAGATGAATTGGAAGAAGATTTGGAAGAGAATGATTATGATGATGATTATGATTCTGAATGACAAATGTAAATTAACTCGTAGATAGTTGTTGTTTATGAATATTACAATATTGTTTGATTATATCTAATTCATTTTATATGTGTGCAGATACGGCTGGTCCGGGTGTGGTCAAACACCTCTTCCCCAAAAAGAAGAAGAAGAGTAAGAATGTCGGTGATCGTGTGGAGTCATCAGTGGCAGCTGCTGATGGTGGTAGTGAGCAGCAGCAGCAGGAGGCACCTTGACTGTTCCTCAGGAGCAGCAAGATGCTTGTCAGATACCACCATCTAGTGGTATGTCTAACGGTACCACCAGCACACCAGATGATACTCCCGCTGGTGGGGATTCCTTGAAGACCACCCCACACTCATCTACAGAGATGCATGTGGAGAGTGGCAGTGCGAGTGCCTCAACTTCTGACCCTCGTATTCTGATTACCTTTTCTGAATCTGGGTATGTGAAATAATCTTTATTCTTGTGTTATGCAATGTGAATTAATTATGTAGTTGATTTATTTTTTTTCTAATTAATTACTCTTTTGCTATCATACAAGTGGTATGAGACCAAGTAATGAAGTGACTCGAGTCTTCCGACAAATATTCGATAGGAAGTGGTTTCCTGAGGGTCATTCGTGGAAGGGACTGTTAGAGGAGCAAAAGCGGTTTTATTTTGAGGAGTTTAGGGTAATAAAGTCATAGCTACTTGATATTTTTTATATTTTTTTGTTTTGATATATAGTTGACATTGTTTTATATATATTGTGAACTGCAGAAGAAATTTCGATGGGATCCCTCATTTGAAAGTATTGTGTATGACAAGTTTTGCCGAAAGGGTGCCCGACGCTACGGAGAAGTATTGTACGAGATCAGGACTGAACATAAACTTCGACAGTCACTTGATCAAGAGATCTTGAGAGCGTGGGAGCAAGTGTGGAACTCTCCCCAGTTTCGACGCATACGAGAGGTGAACTCCAAAAACAGACGAACGGAGTTTGAACCAGGAGCTGGAATGTCAACCCACTGTGGCGGTTCACGCTCTTACCCTAATCATAAGGAGGCACTGGTACGTATATTTTAATAAAATGCATGGGGTCGGAGCTAGGTACCCCTTTTTATTAGAATTTTGATTTCTAATGCATGGGGTCGGAGCTAGGTACCCCTTTTTTACTAGAATTTTTATATGCAATGCATGGGGTCGGAGCTAGGTACCTCTTTTTTTACTAGAATTTTTATATGCAATGCATGGGGTCGGAGCTAGGTACCCCTTTTTTTACTAGAATTTTGTTTCTAATGCATGGGGTCGGAGCTAGGTACCCCTTTTTACTAGAATTTTTATATGCAATGTATGGGGTTGGTGCTAGGTACCCCTTTTTACTAGAATTTTGATTTCTAATGCATGAGGATCCCTTGAATTAAATCATTAAACTGCTCCAGTGTACTGGTTGATCTTCCCTACCAAAACCCACAATAGCAACAAGAAAAATCAATTCAGTTTGCCCACACCACAAAGAACCAGATGATAAAACAACTGTCCAAGAAATCCAACCTGATCACGGATATAATATCTTGAACTTCCCTACCAAAATGTTTACTGATGAGTATTTTGTGGGGTCAGCAAACGGGATAGGTTTGGTTACAACATATGTGAGCATTATCATACAATTGTTAAGCTGTTACGTAGTGTGCTATCCCGTCCCTCTTGCCCATAACTGTCCACTAATAAACAGTGTTTAATTTAAGTTAAGCTCCTTCCTTTCTCTGTTTTATTACCACATTCTGGACATTATATTTTTATTTTTTAAACTGTTACAACTCACATGAAACTCTATTTACCTCTTCCGTAAAGTTGTTGAAGAAGTATAATTTACGCGATTACCAACAGAAATTAGGAGATGTATGATCATCTTTGGGTGGAAATTTGCAAAATTCTACACTCTTTCATTGATCAAACTCAACTCTTAAACATGAAGATATTTTTATGTCCCAATTACGATCAGTAAACGATTTGGTGGTAATTATACTTTCTCATCTGTAGTTTCGTTGATTGTTAATATTGATTGCTAGTAATGTGAGGTTAAAAAGTATGAAAAGAAAAACCAAAAGGAACCAGCAGATTCCTGCTATATGGTGGTGCGTAGGCATCATCACCTCCAATAACACAAGCCCTAATCATCAACCCTGCATTTCTAGCTGACATCCTAGATCCATGTTCACCCAGTATTATTAGTCTGTCTTCTTTAACAATCTAGGTACTTACAACTGCACATTATCCCCATAGGCCAGCTCAATTGTTTACTCTGTAACAGGGCGGTTGATTGTCTTGATCACTTATTTATCCATTGCTCCTACTCGAGAAAGTTGTGGAATCTTGTTTTGCGCTGGTGGGGTGTTAGTTTCACATTCCCATGGTCAGTCCCAGATCTGTTTTTGGCATGGCAGGGGTCTGAAATGAAGTAACTAGCAAAGCGTTTGTGGATATCCTCCTTATTTTACTCTCTCTGGTCCATCTAGAACTCCCGAAACAGATTGCTTTTTGAATCAGTCCAGCCCGATTAGGAATCCACGACAACATCGAATAAAATACAAGTTTTATAGTGGAACAAACAACCGTGCTTCATTTCCTCCATGCCAGTACAGCTGATCATATCTTCTACCAACCTTTTAAATCTCCTCTCCCCTGATTAATCTTTCTTTTCAGTATTTTTCTTTTCAGTACTTTCAGTATCTTTCTTTTCAGTACTTCCGCTCTTGTGTTCATTTCCATTTTTGTATTTTTTGTAAGCGAGAATGGTTCAATCCAAACCTTAGTATCGCATTCACAGCTGTTTCAACAGCCACTTATCAAAAAAAAAAGTTTACCTAGTATTATTACACAAGTACAACATTTGTTAAAATTAGTTGACAATCATTTTTCTTACTTTATCTTACGTGCTAAAATTAGTTGCAATGGGACAAGGTATATCAATTGTTGTTTATGCTGGTTAATTAGTATTCAAACATTCGTATACATTAAATCTTTGATCACCGTTTACTAATACTTGAATGTGTGTGTTTTTTCACTGAAGGAAAAAGAGAAAGGTGCACCGGTGGATGCATACACCCTGTTTCTTCACACTCATACTAATAAGAATGATCGCGGAGAAAGGGTATTTAGTTGTCTGAAAGCTAAAGCAGTGGTAGTACGTTTTAGTGCTTTATAAACACCTAATTTGAATATTAGTGTTTGCTATTTAATTACTAACATTCATAACTTTCTATATTTATGTAGGATGAAATCGAGCAAGAGTTGCCGACCACTACAAATTCTGATGAAGCTGGCACATCTCAGCCTGTTGATCCAGTAGAGGTAAACAAGACTTTTTACAAGGCTGTGAAGGGAAAGTCGAAGAAGCAAAGAGTGTATGGTCTTGCAGACTCTACCAAGCAATACTACCCGGAGCAATATACCCGCACTGCCGCCTCGACATCTACATTTGATGAGCAAAGATTTCAGCAGTATAAGGAGTAGGTTGATGCTAAGATGAAAGTGGAGATACAACAATATCAAGAGAAGATTGAGGAGGCGGGATGAGGAGATGCTGAAGCGCCAGGAGATGATTTCACAGCAGTTCTCGCAGTTGATGGCCAGCGCTCCGTGGTCACAATGGGGTCCACCTCCTCCTTCAGGTTCTCATCAGGTCGGGCCGTCATGGGGTCCATCTTCAGCTGCACCTGGTTCTCATCAGACGAGTTCATCATGGGGTCCACTCTCAGCATTTGGGTCTCAGAGTGGGATACCGGCACAGGGATGGTGGTCGGGGCCGACTCAAGGAGTGGTGGGGCACAGACTGCACCTCATGCCCCACCATCTACATCACATGCTCGGGTTCCAGCGAAAGGGAACCTGCAACAAGCTAGGGATATAGATACTAATAAGTCTGATAGTTCAGAGAGTGACTGATATGGTGTATGTATGATTAACGTAAACTTTTAGGTTTTATCAGTATGACTTTATGGTTGTTCTATTTGCGATGTTGAATATTAGTTTTCAGATTTATAAGATGTGTTAAATATATATGTTATAAAATTAAATATTCTAAGTACTATGTTTTATAATATACTCCCTCCGTCCTGAATTGACCGTCTTGTTTACTATTTGGACATGTCGTTTGACTTCAATATTTAACATATAAGATAAAATAATTTTCAAATTTTAAATTTTGCATATGATTCCTTACATGATAAACTATATATTACAAAATTTAGTTTTATAAAATTATTTTATCTTATATGCTTAATATTGAAGTGGAAAAACGTGCCATAAAGCAAACAAGACGGTCAATTCAGGACGGAGGGAGTATGTAAATAATTTTAATTCTGAAATAGCTTTATAATTCAAATATTAAAAAATAAAGAATAAATCACAATATAAACTAAATTTGATCAAATAAATACAAAATATAAAAAATGTATTAATACTTATGGATTACCTACGGTCTGTCTAATAATAACAGCTAGTATAAAGGTCTGTAGGTAATCCGTAGGTAAAATATTACCTACGGAATGCCTAACAAAAATGGCCCGTGTACAATTCCGTCGGTAATCCGTAGGTAAAATATTACCTACGTAAGTTTTCCATAGGTAATATTTTACCTACGGATTACCGACGGATATTATAATAAGAGGAAACGATGACGTGACATTCGATTACCGACGGATTTTCCGTAGGGAATTTACCTTCGGACAGTTCCGTAGGTAATCCATAGGTAAATATGGCTGACATTTCCGTAGGTAATTTACCGACGGACACACTTTTCCGTCAGTAATCTTATTACCGACCAATTATATACCGACGGATGGTTTGGGTGAAATTTTATCGGTATTCCGTCGGTAATTCTGATTACCTACAGATTACCTACGGAATCGTCCGTAGGTAATTTGCTTTTTTCTAGTAGTGCGGGTAGTTGAGTAATAGGAATTGTATTTGTATTGTAATGCGGAATTGGAAGTCCAAACTGTATCGGTAATTTAAGGATTGTAGTAGACTCGGTATAGCATTGTATTGGAGTTGTATTTGAATTATGGTTTGAGTATGCAGTGGGAAGTAATGTATTGTGTATGTAGAGTACTCGGTATGTTCAAATTCATCAGGCCGATAGTATGTAGTATTGTAACTCGCCTTGTTAGTCACGTGGGTGACTAACGGCATTGTACACCCGCCGGTGTGTATGTAGTATCCGCTGCGAAGGTAAGTATTTGTACAGTAATGACGGAATTCACGGTAGGGGTGTTACAAAAACACTTCAAGTTTCTCATTTTAGGCATTAAAATCTGTTACACAAAGCTACTCAAAATCAATTCAAGGTAAGCACATTTACCTTGGGTTTCTAGCTTTTCCTTTCCTTCTTTCTTTCTTCTTCTTCTTCCTTCTTTGTTACTTGATTTCTCACTCTTGTTCTATCCTCACCAAAACCGGTAACTACAGTCATCCACCACACCATACTAACTTAGAAAAACCATTCCTTAAACTAGCCTAACACTTAATACAAGTTAGGGTTATAAGAGGGCATTACCTTAGGCTTCTTAGAGAGGCTTTTGGACAGCAAAGAAGGGAAGTTTCCAGCTCCCAAAATGTATACTAAAAACCGGCTAGAAAGGAGAAGAGCAAGGCTCAATTTGTGATTTTCATTTTGCAAGAACTGGAGAAAAAAGTGAACTTTGAAGACCATTTTTACCTTGAAGTAATATGGAAATGAAGGGGATCACAATGGGGGTATTCAAGCTCCAAAATCAGCTACAGCCTTGGTGGAGAAATGTGAGCTTTTCAGTTTTTAAGAGGTGGAAAAGAAAGCTCGAGGAGAGAGGAGTTCAATGGTGTGGTTTTTATGTGATTTGGAGTTGGTTTGCACCATCAACAAGGGAGAAAAAGAGAGGAGATGGTGAAGGATGAAGAAATCGCCATTGTTGGGAGGTTGAAGAAGAAGGATCCAGCAAGGGGGGAAAACGTGAGAGTGGGGAGTTAGGAGAGAGAGGGTTCCAACTTCTTTTTACTTTTGTACTTCTTTTTCTTTTATTCTTTTGTCTTGTAGTGTATTAGGCAAATTAAATAAGGGGGGAGGGAGTGCTGGCCGGACACACTCACACACAAATGTGTGTTCTAATTTTTATTTGCAAATGGGACACATTAATTTAGCTTATTTATGCTTTCACCCCACAACTTTAATTTGTTTGCACTATTCACTTCCGGAACCCGTTTTCCGGAATTTTCTTGTTTAATTAATTTTATTGGTTCTAAACCTTCATTATGGTTTAGTAATGACTATTTGGTTGACCAAAATTATTACGGGTCTATTTAACCCGCTTAAAGTCGTGTTTTCCCAGTTTCCTCAAAAAACGCGCTTTAAGGTTTGTTTGTGTTTTTAATCCGTTTCAAGGATCCGTTTTCTTTGAAATTTGTTCCCTCATGATTATTTAGGTGTAATTAAGCTTCTAAAATCTTAATTAGACTAATTAATCGATGTTTTAAATTTTGGGGTATTTCAAATATAGTGTCCTTTGAAATTATTTTTACGCTTCTTTAAAAGCAGATATTTTGCAGTATATATATTTAGTCTACGTCTTACTTAATATGTTCATGAACAATAAATTATGGCAATTATTTTGTTGTCTGGAACACTAGTGTAGTCTTGATATTAATTGAAGGGATTGTTATGATTAGCTTGATAAATAAGTATAGGAAGTGTGGTTGCGAAGTGTTACAGTTAGGATTTTGTAAAAAAAAAAGAGTGATAAGTACAATTGATCTCGATATGCTTGGCTGGGGAAAGTAAAATGTTAGTGTATTTATATGGTTATACATGTGTAGATGTATCTATTTTAATATTAATAGTTGTTTGCCTTGTTAAATGACCGTGTTGGTGGGAGATTCGAACAATGCTGACAAAATATGGATGTGTTTAGATATTTACGTAATTTAGGATCATTATACTACTCTTGTTGTTTGGGTTCCCATATTGTTTTATATTAAGATAGGTTAGGGGATGTTACATGCCTTGCTAAATGACAACATTTTTTGTAGTATTTCTTACCAGGGTATAACGCGAGGTATTACATGTATTATGGATGCGATATGTTGGTTGATCTTTGAGCTAGGTTTTGTAGACCCCTTTGTGTTGATTTTTTTATTAATATGATTGTTTGGGGTTAATCCGGATGCTAAGTTGGATAGACACTAGTATATTATAATTTATTGGGGATTATTTTGCCAAATCTTGAAATTGAAATTGAGGTAGAAACCCTTGATTAAGTTCCAATTATTTGTTGATGAACTGGTTAGTAGCGTCATATTAAATAATAGCATGAAGAGATGAAACATTTGGTTGTCAGTTATTTATAAAGGTCAATCTAAGGTCTTGAAATATAATCAGTGTGTTAGGGAAATGATTTGTGATTATGACTTTTTACAACGTGGTAATTATTGATGTATGTGAGGTTTGTAGCTAGACATATATGACAACTGATGTGCTGGCTCCCTGGTATATTTAGATGTGTATACTAAGTGATTATTTATGTTGATCTTCTCGAGAAGTTTTATGATAAATATTTATAATGTGATAGTATTTTTGGTGAATCTCATGCTAAGTGTTGAAGAGACCCTGGTGTTCTTATCTATTGAAATTTATTTTTGTAATTGTTTGTATTATAAATCTTGATGAATTCTCATAGCCTGTTACAAATTGATTAACTATGTCTCGTTGTATAACAATAAAAAAGGGTAGTACTTAACTGAGCATTCGGTGTTTGGAAATAACTTGAGTTTTGTATACTTAATAAGGAAGCATTAAGTAGATAGAGGAAGGATTAGAATTACGATCCTTGTAACTGGAGATTATAGTAGAATTTAGCGATGGAATTGTTGTGTTGGTCTTATCGGTTACGTTATAGGGTCGAGAGGTTGACTAGAGCTAACGGAAGTGTCTAGATTGAAATTAGGATTAAAATGGAAAAGGGGTAAGGGTATGAGTTGTGAAGACATTTTGTTGTGATTTCTTATTATGTCTTTGTATGAATTTTATACTAACTTACAGAAGGTGAAATATGATAATAATTAACCTTTTAGTTGATTTGAAATTACAAATATGTGTTTTGCTCTTCCGTTGGGCTAGGTAGTTCATTGATTGGATGTATTTGTTTCTCTGTGTTTTGGATGTATATATTATGGTTATTACTTAACTTGAGATTTGTTGAGATCTTTTGCGATGCATATCTATTTTAAGTGATGGTTTGGTTAATCCTTGTGCTAAGTGTGGTGGAGACACTAGTGTCCAGGCTGACTGGAAATTATTTGGAGATGTGTTGGATTGGGACTTATGATGAGTCCTCACTGTTGATTGTTAAATGGCTAACTGCGCCTTAATTGTAATAGTACCCATTATACTATTTATTTGAGCCATTGGTGGTCAATGAGTAATTGTAGTTTTGGTACTTGATTTGAGAGGTAATAAACTGCTATACAAAAAAAATTAATTTAATTAAAATGATGATTTGTGAGAGATTTATCATGGATCACATGGTTGGTGTTATGTTTGAGGAAAAAATGATATAATCATGGATAGAAGAGTGGGTGTAATATCTTTGTGATTTTAAGGGGTTGTGTTTCATGTAGGTTTTAAGATTTTAGTTGGGAGTTTGTATACAGATCTTGGTTATGTTGGTAAGCGATGGTTGGTGTTTGAGTCTTTGGCTATTGACTTTTGCACGAGGGAGTATGTTAATTGGTGAATTGTGACATTTGGGTTGAATGTTTCTTATATGAATGTGATGTGAATATTGGAGGTAAAGTATTAAACTTTTGGATTATCAGTTGAGAGGTATAGACTCAGAAAATAATGACATATGTATGACTTTGTCAGTGAAAATTGGGAAATTGAGGCGCATTGATTTCAAGGTTGTTTTGATGATTTTGCCTGGTATGAGATTGTTAGAGAATGTTAATTTAGTTAAATGTTTAAGATGTATAGGAAATTGGATGATTGATTACAAGTCTGGAATATGTATAAAAGTTCACATTTAAACCTTGTGAATAGATCTCTTGGAATGTTAATGAAATTTTCTAAGATGGGTATTGAATATAAAGGGAGGAACGTGTCTCAATGAAGGAAAATAGCGGTATCTTTTAGGTTACAAGATGAAAATTGTAGGGATCTAGCGTAACACCCCAACCGCTAATCCTTCCATTATCCTCTAATCGTCTCCATAATTACTCTACACGCAGCAGACACTTACATACTCCCGGCGGGTGATACAACGCCGTTAGCCATCCCAAGACTAACAAGGCTCCTACTACTTACTGTAACGGTCTGAACATTAAGATATACCGAGCAACACAACTACTTACATTACATTCCCAATACTTACTTACAATATTGATTACCGAGTATTCAAAGGTATATGAATTACATTCCAACTCTACAAGTCTATTCAAAATTATGAGTTTATACATTCCCTCATTCATACTAAGGTTCACAATTCAATTCCCCAAAAGGGTGTACCACATGGTACACCGGCTACTCAAAAAGGCGTCAAGCAGTGTACAACTCGGTACACCTTCCACATCCTACTAACTACGCAAAAAGAATCACCATGGTCCTAACTCGACCTTCAATTCTCCCGAGTACCTGTGGAAATAAAAACAGTGCCCCAAGGGGCTCAGCAAAACGCTGCATATGAAATTCGCATACCCCGCGTGCTAACGGGGGTACGCCGACTACTTGGTCGAATACATGTGGTTCATTTTATTCATTCATACATGCTTGATAAGGTACAATACATTCACTTCATAGAGCATACATACATTCCATTCAACACATACAAGGAAGACAATACAAGTCAATCCTTCATACTTACCGTAACCCGAAGATACACTTCTCCAATACATACTCAATACTTGTTAGTTACTTTCTCACCCGGGTTAATCGGGTGTGCTTTACTCTTTACTCGTGATCAATGGCTTACACTAGCCAAGATCTTTACTCATACAATTACTTTTCTTACTTACATACTCAAGTCAAGTCGGTATGACCTCCGGGCAGGGACTACGATATCCCACCACCGGGCTTTAGGGTGGCTCACTAATCCAGGATGCTACCCATTTAAGGGGTTTGGTCCATGGAAAAGATTAAGTCCAGGATTCGGATCCAACCTCTTGTGTCTCCTTATCCTCACGCGTGGCCGAAACTATATCGGACTTCTACTCATTCCATTTTACCAATTACTCAAGTTAGAAGTTAGATAGTTAGGAATTAGTTAGAAGTCCTTACTTCCATAACATGGGTTAATACACTACACATCAAGCTACACATACACTTCATTCTCATTCATACATTTCATGAATTATACAAACTAAGAGTTCAAGACATTACAACAAGAACAATATAATACAAGCACAAGTAAGTGCATCAAAAACCCAATTCGCGCATTTATCTTATTTAGGTGATCACATAAGCACATAAATCAGGTAGCCAAGGTAGCATACGGGGCATGAGAAAATCATACCGTTCACCGTCACACTTGAACTCCGACTTTCCTTCAGTGTTTGACTATTCAAGTCCCATAACATACATGGAGTTGTATGATCAATGATCTATTATTGATATAACAAATTCCTCCAATAATACTTCCAATGCACACTTACTAGTTCTTACAATTCATACTTGATTATGAAAATCATTCTTTTCTCATTGTTTCTTAAACTTGCTTCCTTACTCATGTACTTACTTTCTCACTATTATTACTCTAATACTAATACCACATATGTATGTATATGTATATATATATATATTCTCTTTTTGTTTTGGACCCGACCGACCCACGTGTGACCCGACCGACCCAAACCCCTCTGGGTCGGTCGAAGTCAGAAAGAAATCGACCATAGGATCCATCTCGACCGACCCACCTCCTAGGTCGGTCGAAGTCAGAAACTTCGAATTTGGAAAAATTCTTGCCCGACCGACCCACGACCGACTCACCCGTCTGGGTCGGTCGAAGTCAGAAAGTTTACGTTCCAGTGGTTTTAGTCCGACCGGCCCATGATCGACTCAACCCTCTAGGTCGTCGTGGTCAGAATTGTCCTACTGAATCTGTTTCAACTTCTTTCTTCTACCCATTTCTTCCCCAATCTTCCTACATGTATTCCAACATGTTTTAGTACTAATTAGGCCCTCTAAATTACCTTAGTTCATCCATTTAATCCATCCTTAAATCTTTGGTTTCCTTACACAATTTTGCTATCCTTGTTTTTCCTAAACACTCATGCTACAGTTTTTTTTCCTATGCTACAGATTTTAACTCTAACCTCTACCATCCAATACTCCTTCAACTAATGCCATTACTATAGTTCAACTTGCATTATCTTACATCCTAGTTCTTCCCACTACTTAATTCTTCCTCAATCTGTTTTCAACCATGAAAAAAACTACTCACATTAATCTCCTAAGTCACTTAGTTCCTATCTAAATTTCGACATAGTCTCCCCTAAAATTTTCACTTTCTCACCACATTGTTTTGTTCACACATTACCACTTACAAAACCTGTTTATTCAAGACATCAATACACACGTTTCCAACTTCTCCACAACACTCCACTCATTACAATACATAAAATTTTCCTGTACATACACATTTATTCCCAAAGGTTTTCCCAAGCTTTTAATCATCTTTTAAAAGTTCCAAAACCATTTGGTTCTCTTCCTAATTATACTCCAACATAACTACTACTCAAAACAATATACATTACTCATTTCAAGCCTTTAAAATCTGTTACACTAAGGCATACAAACTAGCTCAAGGTAAGAGCAATTACCTTGTATTTCTAGCTTTTCCTTTCTTTCCTTCCTTTCTCCTTCCTTCTTTCATTCTTTCTTGTTCTTCCTTCACAATTTCAGAAATGCTATAGCCCATACCAAGGAATGATAATGAGCAATAATGTAATCCATAAACCTCTAAAATCAGCCCTAGAACACAAGGAAGGTTTAGAGCTCCAAAGAGTTTTATCTTAGAGCTTCTAGATGAAGTTTTGAGCCTTAAAAACAGGAAGCTACAACACCTTCTTGGAGGAGCCAAAAATCGGCTGAAGCAAGGCACAACAAGGAAGTTTAAAAATCTGGAAAATTTCCAAGATGAAAGAGAGGGCTAGAAGGGAGGAACTTTGGGTTCCTTTTTACCTTAAAATGATAAGGAGGTGAAGGTGCTTCCAAAGGTGGTCTTCAAGCTTCAAAAGGAGCCACACCCATGGAGATGAAGTTGGTGTTTTTCTGATTTTGAAAAGGTAGAAATGTTGCCCAAGGAGAGAGGATTCCAATGGTGTAGTTTTTGTAAGATTTGGACAAGGTTTGAGCTTCTAAAAATGGAGGAGGAGGAGGGTACTGTGTGAGGAGCTTCAATTCTCCATGGCTGTCGAGAGGGATGAGAAAAATTCAGGAAGAAGGGAGGGAGTACGGTGAGAGAGTGAGGAATAGAGGAGAGAGAGTGACCAACTCCCCTTTTCTACTTTTGTTACTTTAGTTTGCTTGTCATTTAGTGAATTAGGAATAATAAAGAGAGTGAGAGAGAAGGGAAAATCGGCACCCACAGCCCACACTCACAAAATCTGATTTTTATTTTCAAAGGGACATGCTAGTTTAGCTTTATTACACTTATCACCCCACAACTTCTAGTTTTTACACTACTCCCTAACCGGAACCCGTTTTCCGGAATTTTCTCATTTAATTAATTTTATTGGTTCTAGACCTTCACTAACGCCTAAATATAGACATTTGATTGACTAAAATTATTACGGGTCTATTTAACCCGCTTAAAGTCGTGTTTTCTCAGTTTCCTCGAAAAACGCGCTTTAAGGTTCGTTTATGCTTTTAATCCGTTTTAAGGATCCGTTTTCTTCGGGATTTGTTCCCTCGTGTTTATTTAGATGTAATTAAGCCTCTAAAATCATAATTAGCCTAATTAATCATTATTTTTAATTTCAGGGTATTTCAATCTACCCCCTTAAGGAACTTTGCCCTCAAAGTTGCTCTAGGTATACGGTTTACTATTTCTACTCTTTTGGCAACCAATTGCCCAATGTACTTTACTACCACCTTACAAGGTGTTCACTTCCTCCACATTACAAGCACTACACAATTCAAGCACAATACACAACACAATTCACACATTCCACAATACCATTTCACAATACCATTCAAAACACATACCATTCACAATAGATTCCACATTACCATTCGTGTCATATACCGTACAACACAGATGCATTACACATTATACACATACCTTACACATTGTACAACATACTGAGCACTACACTGTGCCAAACGAAATGCAATTAGCACTACATGTGCCAACAAAATGTACTACAATACATACATACTATGCAATGCTATCCCGATGCAATGCAAAAGCAAAATGGCTCTACCCCCCTTAAAAGGGGTACGCCCCGTACCCTCCGTACTCTACGGATACTAGACAATGTAGTCTACGAATAACTGCGGGTACTTCGCCTTCATGGCGTCCTCTAGTTCCCAAGTCGCTTCCCTAACATCGTGGTTAGACCACAAGACCTTCACCATTCGTACAGATTTATGGCGAGTGTCTCTGGTCTTTGTATCAAGGATTCGCAATGGAGTCTCGACGTATCTCATCGTCGGCTCTAGGGATAGCTGTTCGGGTTCTAATACGTGAGAAGGATCGTCTATGTATTCTTGAGTTGTGATACATGAAATACATCATAAACACGCCCCAATTCTTCGGGTAATGCTAGCATATAAGCCACAGCTCCAATCCTCTCGGTAATCGTGTATGGGCCTACAAATTTCGGGCTCAGCTTGCCCTTATGGCCAAATCGGAATACGCCCTTCATAGGTGAGACGCGCAAGAACACTTGGTCGCCCATGGCGAACTCAAGGTCACGTCGTCGCACATCCATATAGGATTTCTGTCTATCTTGGGCTGCTTTCATATTTGCTCGGATTTGTTGCACTTCCGCTTGTACTTGTTCAAGATACTTCGGTCTAATTATGACCGCTTCACTTGACTCATCCCAACACAATGGGGTACGGTAGGGTCTACTATACAAAGCTTTGAATGGCGACATCTTAATTGAAGCGTGATAGCTGTTGTTGTACGAAAACTCGATTAGATGGCTTATCAATCCAGCTCCCTGGAAATCTAAGGCACATGCTCTAAGCATGTCCTCGAGTGTCTGGATGGTCCTTTCTGTCTGACCGTCGGTCTGTGGATAGAAGGCGGTGCTAAGCTTCAACGCAGTACCCAGCACTTCCCGTGTTGCTCTCTAGTATCTCAAAAGAAATCTGGTATCGCGGTCAGATACTATGGTTTTCGGGACTCCGTGGTGTCGGATGATCTCCTTGTCGAACAGCTCGGCGAGCTTCACCTTCTAGGTGTCCTTCATCGGTATGAATCGGGCAACCTTGGTGAGGCGATCGACTACTACCCATATCATGTTGAGTCCTCCCCTGGCAGGTGGGAGTCCTACAACAAAATCCATGGAGATATCATGGAATTTCCACTCCGGAATTGGCATAGATTGCACCATTCCTCCCGGTCTTCGGTGCTTAAATTTCACCTTCTAGCATGTGAGACACCTCAGAACATACTCAGTCACGTCGGATTTCATTCCTGACCACCAGAAGTACCTCTTCATGTCTTTGTACATTTTGGAGGCTCCCGGATGGACGGATATTGTAGAACAATGTGACTCTCGCAAAATGTGATCCCTCAGCTCAGCATTGCTTCGGGGAACGCATAATCTGCCATACAATTGGATCAGACCATCTTCATGCAGTTCGAAGTCGTACTTTCGGTTCTCGAAGGTGCCCTCTGTGATTTTTTGTCTGATCTCTGTAAAGTAAGGGTCGCTTAACTAGCGTCTCACAACTCGTCAATCAAGCTAGAAGAAGCGAGTAGCGAATGGAGCGAGTGTGCTCAACGAATCAAGGCGTCGGCTACAACGTTTGCCTTCCCTTCATTGTACTGAAGGTTGATGTCGTAATCAGATAAGAAATCTATCCACCTTTTGTCTCAAATTCAACTCTTTCTGTGTGAAGACATACTGGAGGCTCTTATGATCGGAATAGATGGTGATGCTTACCCCGTATAGATAATGTCATCATATCTTCAATGCGAAGACAATGGCTCCAAGCTCTAAATCGTGAGTCGGGTAATTCTCCTCATGTTTCTTTAGCTGGCGGGAGGCGTAAGCTACTACCTTGCCATGTTGCATGAGTACGCATCCCATGCCCTTACCAGACGTATCACAGTATACCTCGAATCCCTCTGTGCCCTCTAGAAGAGTGAGAATGGGCGTTGAGGTCAATGAGTCCTTAAAGCTCTGAAAGGATTTCTCACAGTCATCAGTTCATATAAAGGGTGCATCCTTCTTCATCAATGTAGTCATGGGCTTTGCGACTTTAGAAAAGTCTTTCACAAATCTCTGGTAATAACTAGACCAAGAAAGCTCCGGATGTCGGTAACAGTCTTAGGTCTAGGCCATGATCTTACTGCTTCAATTTTAGCTGGATCTACTGAGATACCCGCGCTCGAGATGATATGACCTAGGAAGGATACCTGATCTAGCCAAAACTCGCATTTGGAGAACTTCGCGTACAGCTGGTTCTCGCGCAGTGTCTCAAGTACTTTTCTCAGGTGGCTTTCATGCTCTTCTGCTGACTTTGAATACACAAGAATGTTGTCGATGAATACTACTACTGAAGTAATGGTGGCCATCGGGTCCGGTTCCACCCGGAACCGATTGGAACCGGAACCGGCCGAGAACCGGTGGGAACCGGAACCGAACCGCCTCAGCCGGTTCCGAATACGAATACATGTTTTGAGATTCGGGCCCGAACCAGGGCTGGAACCGGAACCGCCTGGAACCGCTTGGAACTGTCTGGAACCATCGTCGGATTCAGAACTGGGAACCGGAACCGCAACCGCAACTGGTGGAACCGGAACCGGAACCGCCCCGGAACCGGTTGAAGTTACCATTGGAATCGGGCCAAAAGGACGTCGTTTTGGGTCTCGGGCGCGCACTCCTCTGAAGAAAATAGCCGTTAGATCCCAAGCATGTGCATTGCAATATGAAGGCCAACATGATGATTGGTATGAGATGAATGGGGATAACACCACTTAGGACTTCTATCTTGTAATATTTTAGAATGTATTAGTAATTTAGTATTACTTTCTTTCCATGTAATCTTTTTTTTAAAACGTGCAAATTGAAATCATATAACCTCTTAGTAGCTGTACTCTTTTTCCTTATTAGGGTTTTCCCAATGGGGTTTTACCTAATAAGGTTTTAATGAGGCAGTGAATCATATAATAAAATTCTCTTTGTTCCTTATTTCTTGTAAATTCAATAAAAATTCCTAAGTCTTTGTTTCTTACACATTTAAGATTATAAACTTGAAGAATAACCTATCTAGGAGTAAAGTGGATGAAAAGAGCAACGTGTGCGCTCAAACGGATCTCAAATGGGAGCTAAAACGAAGCAACTGGACCCGATCGAATCTTTCCAGAACCGCTCCGGAACCCGTCAGAACCGATCAGAACCGGAACCGACCAAAACCGGTTTTTTGACCGAATCCGAAGCGAATCCAGATTTCAGAACCGGAACCGGAACCGCCCAGACCGGTTCCGAATACGAATACACATTTTCCAGAACCAAAACCGGAACCGGAACCGGAAGCGGTGGAACCGGACCCGTGGCCACCATTATACTGAATTGTCTAACTGATCACTGAATATGCGGTTCATCAAATCCATGAATTTGGCTGGTGCGTTAGATAAACCGAATGGCATCACCGTGAATTCGTAGTGGCCATATCTCGTACGGAATGTTGTTTTCTCAATGTCTTGATCTTTGATAGCAATCTGGTGATATCTGGATCGGAGGTCAATCTTAGAAAAGACTGAAGCTCCCTTTAACTGATCGAACAGGTCGTCGATGTGTGGCAATGGATACTTGTTCTTTACAGTGACCGCATTCAATTCGTAGTAGTCGATGCAGAGTCGGAGGCTACCGTCCTTCTTCTTCACGAAGAGGACCGGTGCTCCCCAGGGTGATACGCTCGGGCATATAAACCCTTTGTCGAGTAAATCCCGGAGTTGCTCCTTGAGTTCTGTCATTTCTGTCGGTGCCATACGGCATGGTGCCCTAGCAATGGGACCAGTACCTGGTACAAGATCAATCTCGAACTCTACTGCTCTCGGGGGTGGCATACCGGGTAGTTCTTTTGGGAATACATCGGGAAATTCGGATACTACTGGCACCTCGGTGCTGAATTCGGGATCTCTCTCTAGATCTTGCACATAGCATAAATACACCTCGTGTCCCTTTTGGAGCTCCCGGTACATAGCCATAGCGGAGATGACTGTAGTCGAAGGCTCTCTCGGTCTCTGGCGGTATGAAACAGTAACCCCAGACGGACTCTTGAGCAGTCTATGCTCGGTGCAGAGGATTTGCCCCTTGTGCCGCTCCAACCAGTTCATCCCGACTATTAAGTTGAATCCCAACCCATTAAATTCGAAGAAGGAGATGGAAAACTCTTCGCCTTTGATTCGAATTGTGGTGGTTCGGTAATACTTGGTACATCTTACTCGCTCCTTTGACGGGAGAGTAACCAGGAAGTTTGGTAGCTCATCTGCGTCTAGCCCCAACCTCTTCGCGAATGATGGCGATACAAAGGTATGAGAGGCGCCAGAGTCGAATAGTACGAAGGCATCAATGCCATTTTCTGGGAAGGTTCTCGTTAGAATGATGCCGCTCTTATCGGCTTGTGCTTTGGTGAGGATACTCAGGTTACCTTCGGTACCGAGTCCACAACCTATTGATTCACAAGATTTATAAGAATTGGTGGCATAACGCATGTGGAATTTAATAACCAACACTGCTTTTATTGAATAAACCAACCATCATACATGCGGTGTCTCTAATACACGTTACTAATGCGTTACATGCTACTACAAGATTAATACTTCCAAAGGTAAGGTTCAGGCGTCCCGGTTTCATGTGTGTGGCATTGATTATTGCCGCTGGTGCCGTATTCAACTTGATCTTCTTGATCCCGTGATACAGCAACCTTGATTTTCCACCCATGATCAAGACATCTCCTGATTTCGATACTATTCTCTCCGCGAGGTCCACACGCTTCTGCTCGCTATACGAAAATACGGCGTCATCACCAATGGACCAAGACACTATGGGTACTCCTTGTTCAAGAGATTCTGTCGTCTCGTCCTTATCTTGGTGTAAGCCAAGTCGTCCTTCTTTCTCATAAAAGTTGACGATACATAAGTCTGCTTCAAGTGCAGGGATTGGTTCATCTTCACATTGTTGTGCGATTCCTACAGCTTGTGTAACAAGCATTTGAAATTCGGTGGGTATTGATGGAGGTGTTGCTCCGTCTTCTGCTCACGTCTTCTGGTATGTCTTGGTATAAGGATTCCAGTCCTTTCCCAAGCATATCATATTCAGCTTCATTGTTGATCCACCGGGGAATTTGGGTGTATAAAATCCTCCTGGACCCGCTCCTAGTTCATTGCATCGTCGGATGATGGAAATTTGTGCTTCGAGTGTCAGGTATCCTTTTAATAAGATCATATCTGGGCGGATAACCTGACACTGCTCGTTGGTGAAGTGGTGAGTGGTGATGTCGGCTTCTTCATGAAGTGGGTTTGAAGGTATTGGGTAACAGATATTGAATCTCCCTAAGGTGGTAAATTTCATCTAACGTAAGTTCTAGTTTCAACTAGTTCGTTTCATGCTCGAATTCATACTTCAAGTGCTTACACATTCATGCATTCACTCATACAGGTAATTCAACACTTTAGACATGTTCTTCAAGGATTAAAGGTTATAGTTAGTACCTAGGCCGGACTTAGTACCGATCCCGTCGCGATCAATGATGTGCAAGGCTGGCTGCCTCTGCGGTGCGCCCCTCTGAGCACCTCGGGACCCCTGTCCCTGTAAGGTCTGCTGGGTCTGAGCATCGCCAGACGCAACCTCCTTGCCTTCAAGCTGCTTGTAGCCCTGGTAGTTGCCCTTGGGCTTCGAGTTTTCCGGGCATACATTCGCACGGTGCCCCGGTTTCTGGCAGTTGTAGCACCGGATCTCCCTTCCTTGGCAATCGGTGTCGGGATGATCCTTGTTGCAGTTTTGGCATACATAGCTTTGGTCATCACCTTGGCTCTTGCCATAGCCAGAACCAGATCCTGTAGCTTCGAAGTTAGCGAGGTTCGGTATATTTACACTAATTCTTATACACACCAATTCACAAGTATACTAATTCGGCTTCGGGTTCTTACCCTTGTAGGGCTGAGACCTCAGTGGCTTTGCTGCCACTGGTGCAGTGTAGGCGAGCTGCAACGGCTCAACTGCCTTGCCCTTCTCAGCATGGGCACTGCTGTCTCCTGCGGTGTTCTTCTGGTTTTGGTGGGAGTACTTCCCCTTTTTCTTCTTCCATGGCTTACTCTGATTTTGCTCATCGGAGTTGTTACCCTTGCTGCTCACCTTGCGCTTCAACGCTTGCTCTGATGCAGCGTGGTAACACTCTTGAAGTATTCGGGCATTAGGTTACACATTTACATAGGAAGGTACTAATTCGTATTGATCATGGCATCTAAGGGTTTAAACGACGTTTACCTGAAGGGAGGTAAACCTAGTGTACCCCATGCCATACCGGTGCAACACCCCGTCTTAATCCAATCGTGGTTATCGCAAACTTAACAACACATATATAAACATCGCAGTGGAAATTAATATATACCAGGACCTTGCTACGGTATGAAATGCAGAATACCCGAACTTTAATACTTACAACCGTCTAACCAAAAGTACATACCAACTGAGTTTCCAAGTATCTCAAGAACCAACATAATTCTCCACAAGTTCTAATATCAACAGACGGGTGCACAGGCGCATTCCGTACTCAAAATAAATCCCGTCCTAAGTCTAACCACCCCTACTCTCAAGATCATTCTTCATTGGGCGCTTACCTGCAAAATGTAAACAATCGCCCCCGAGGGGGTCAGCACCTTTGCTGGTACGATTCTCTTATAGCCCCCAAGCTAACGGGGCTACGACGACTAATTGTCGATAGCATGAAGTTGATTAGATACACAACATAAATAGAGATGAAATAAACAACAAGCCACATATGAACAAATATAGTTCACACACAATGAACGACTTAAAAGTGTTCCCTTAGTAAATGAGTTAATCATTTAACTCCTCAAGTTAAGATCCCTCTTAATCCCAGTTCATTCCCATCTTACCTCAATCTTAATCCTTATCTCAATCTCAGTATACAAACCGTTCTTTAATTATAAATGGTTGTATCTTATCTCAACGTTTATTTTTGTCGGGTCAAAAGTAACCCTAGCCAATGAGCTATTAACTCCATTGGTTGAATAAACAACTTATCTTAAATTTGGGATTTAGGTGATCCCACCGCACCATCTTAATCTACCTCCCACCTTGAACTGTAGCCCAAGGTGGCTGAGTCGACATTCGACTCTAAGCAACAAGTCCGAAGACAAGTCCTCAAGCGGGAGTCGGATCTGATTCAGATACCGACCCCTTTCCTTAACATGCATGACCGGAGTCAGTCCCGGATTCCTCACTCCCCCCCAAGTTCCAGTTAGTAGAAAGTCTTAAAGACGAAGTGTTAGTTAAACCTTTCTCGGGTATTAACCAACCAACAAATTTGGGAGTGAATTTCTTATCTCATTCAATGTTACTAAGTAATGTTGGTAACTGATCTCAAGGTCAAGCGTGTTAGTACAATGAAAACACACAAGAAGATAAATAGTCTGGGTGCATGCTTTATCTTGTTTTAGTCGAAGCAAATAAACAGATAGCACATAAGCCGAGGGACACCTCGTTAGCAAGCAGGCTACAAGAAAACCATACCGTTCACCGTCGACGGTCGTTTGTCTAATCTCCTTCCGAATCCCAATTATCAAGTCCTAAAACATTCATCCAATTTAGGTTGTTAATTACTTCCATGTTACTTAACTTACTTAGCCATTAATGTTCCCCAACTAATACCACTTAAGTTCTTATAAACTTAACCTTAAACACTTAAATCCTTAACTTGACTTAATCCCCTAAGTCCTTATATTCTTGTCTTTCTAATCATCATTACCCTCTTAATGGCATACCACTAATACCACTTAACATCCTTAAAAAATTTTAAAAAATATTTATAAGGGCCGACCGACCTTGCAAGGTAGGTCCCAAGGTCGGTCGGAACCAGAACACTTCCCCGTCTGAAAATTTTACCCCGACCGACCTTGCCAAGGTCGGTCCTAAGGTCGGTCCATTCCAATAACATTTCCGTTTGCAAAATTTAAGCCCGACCGACCTTGCCAAGGTCGGTCCTAAGGTCGGTCTAAGTCAGAGAGCTTCCTGGATGGGTATTTTAGGTCCGACCGACCTTGCTAAGGTCGGTCCTAAGGTAGGTCGACTCCATAAACTTGTTTCTAAGTGTTTAATTCACTCCAAACCTTACCACAAGTGTTCTAATGTGTTATAACCTCATTTTAGCACTTTAACCCACTCTTAAACCATCCACCAAACCTCTTAATCCAGTCACAATCAAACTCCTTAACCATTTACTCAAAATCTCACTAAATCCTTAACACTTAGCACTTAATTCCTTACACTTCCATCTTGTAATTTTGCCTAAGACTTCAACTAACCAAAATATTTCCTTTCCTTCAATGTAACCACTCCTCAAGCATTATCACTCATTCCCATTCTCTTTCACTCAAACTTTTTAAGACTATATACTCTAGCTCATGCTTAAACCTTCACAAGACATAACACCTTATTTCCTTCCAACTTTGCATAAGTTTCATAACTTCTCTTATCATGGTTTTGGTGCCTTAAATTCACCATTGTAACCCCTAGTTCCTCCTACACATTCCTAGGTCATCTTATTACTCAAGAACACCTTAGTTTATCCATTTCCACCAAAACAACCCTTAATGTTTACTAGCACATCCTTAGAACACCTTAAACACCAAGTTTCACAACCAAATTTTGACATGGCTTCCCTAGTATATCACTACACCCTAACATTTAGTTTTTCATCCTTAAACAACCAAAAACACTCAAATCCTCAAGAAATACTCTTACCCACAAAACTTCACCCAAATTACACTACATCATAATATAGTGCATAAACTTAAATTGCTTGGCTCTTAGGCCCTTAAATGACATAAATTTAACCACTGAATTTCCCACATAATATAGCCTTCAACCTGTAAATACACACAACAATGCTCCCATTGCAATAATAGTGTTCTTGTAATTCACCTTGGATTGTTTTACTAACTCAATTTGCCATTTGCTCCTTAGTCACAAGTTCTCAAATATAATCATGTTCTTTCTTCTAGGTTTTATAGCCCTTAATTAGTGTAAACTCTAAGCTACACTTATCATCTATCTAAATCCCATCCCTTAAAATAATAAAACACCTTAAGGTAAGTTATTTACCTTGTTTCTCAAATTGTTCTCTCAACTTCCTCCTTAGGTTTTCTTGGATGATTCTCGGCCAAGGACTCCAATCCTCTTGCCAATGTTCTAATCCATATTCAAATAGTCTAATGAGCACTAAGCAATATGCCTAAACTCATAGAACTCATTCTTAGGTTAAAATGTGTGTTTTAAAGCTTAAAAGTGGACGATTACCTTTGAAGTCTCAAGATAGACTTAGGTATGAATCAAGAAGGACCTCCACTAGTCCTTGGAGAATGAAAACAAGCTATTCCAAGGGATAAAACAAGACCCCATAAGAAGATTATTTTCGGACATGTGTGAAAAGTAATGGAAAGTTGATTTTTCTTTAAGTTTCCTTACCTTGAATGAATGGAGAAGCGAATGAGCTCTTCAAACTTTATTTTCCTCCTTAAATGGAGTTTTATCTTGGCACTGAAATGAAGCTTTTCCAGTTTTGAAAAGATAGGAAGAAAGGGCTTGTTCTAACTAAGAGTTATCTATGCTTAGTTTTGGATTCGGATCTAAAATGAAGATTTTGTGAGCAAAGCACGATGAGGCAAGAATGGGGCTGGTTCTTAAATGAATGGAGAAGGAAGGATGAAGATGAACCGATGGGAAAGGAAAGAATGAAGAAAGAGAGGAGAGAGGTAAGTAAAAGGTGAGATTTTTCCTTAAAGTAAATAGTAACTTTTAACATTTCCCTCTTCTTTTTCCTTAAGTGCTGGCTCCTTATGGTGACTCACCACTTCAAAAACTGGCCCCCCTTGCTAATTAAGATATTTATGGTCTTTATTGACCAATTAATTGAACTAAGTTGACTAAAGCTTAAACTAAGTACTATTTGGGCACTATTCATAATTAGTGCACAAATTTGTGAAAATTTTGGTTTCCCATTGATTTTGGCTTCCTAATGTGATACTAAGTAGTACACAAGTTGATTAAGGTGTAATCATGGGCATTTAGCCACTCAAAACCTCCTTCCAAGACAATTTTTCAAAAATGTGCTTTAAGAGTCCTTAAAGCACAATTTGTGTTTTAACTTGTTTTTGAGCTTGGTTTTTCTTTGGTAATTGGTTTAACATGTCCATTAGATGTTACTAAGGTCTAAGAATGATATTTGGGTGTTACCCAAAGTTACTCCAAGCTTAGAGCATGTTTTTGCTTAAATTGCTCTTATGGTGTTTCCTTGTGTTTTCTTTGGTATAAATTGTTTCCTAATGTTTCTAAGGCATAATTTACCTTCTTATAACTTATTTTAACATCTAAACACCATATCTAGGTTTGGGGTATTTCACTGGAGTCGATGGCTCAATCCGCCGTAGAAGCGGTCGACCAAGACTTGGCCGGTATACCCAAGGTTGGGTAAGAGTCTGAGAAGGGAGGTGAAAGTACGGTAATATTCATCAACCGTCATCTTCTCCATCATTTTGAGTGCATCGAGCTCAAGCCGCTTCTTGGTCTTGACATGCTCGGGGTAGTACTTAGATCGGAAGAGAGAGGTGAATGCTTCTCAGTCGAATGCGGGGTCAGCAGCATGCTAGGCCTTAACGAGCTTCCACCAGTCCATAGCTGCGTCCTTGAGGTAGTAGGCCGGTATCCTCACCCTCACTCCAGCAGGAGCCTCGAGGGTCTCGAAAGCCGTCTCCATCTCGGAGATATAGGTCTCGAGCTTGGCGGGGTCACTCTCGCCTCTAAAGCAGGGAGGTCGAAGGTCGGTGACGCTCTTTACCAATTCGTTTCACGGGGTTGAGGCGGGTCGGGCTGTTGTTGTTGGTTTTGCTGTACTTGCTGCTATGTTGTAGTCATTAGCTGGGGCAACAACTGTGCCACGGTGGCGGTGACGATCTCGGCGACCATCTGCGCACCAGGCTCATCAGCCTGCTCTCCCCGGGGTCGGCCTTGACCACAGCCTCTTCCTGACATCTGAACAAGTATGGATTACATTAGATACTGTGACTATGTGGTCTTGATTTAAATAATGGTATCGTCTTTTCACACGTCAAGGGTATCCGTTATCATTAACGGTCATTCCTAGTTAGGTTTCTAATTCTCCGTTGTAAAACGGTTTGTAATCCTAACTCGGTAATCACTACGATCGGTAATTTAATCATCAGAGCGAGCGATACCACTTTTTGTAACACCCCAACCGCTAATCCTTCCATTATCCTCTAATCTTCTCCATAATTACTCTACATGCAGCGGACACTTACATACTCCCGGCGGGTGATACAACACCGTTAGCCATCCCAAGACTAACAAAACTCCTACTACTTACTGTAACGGTCTGAAGATTAAGATATACCGAGCAACACAACTACTTACATTACATTCCCAATACTTACTTACAATCTTGATTACCGAGTATTAAAAGGTATATGAATTACATTCCAACTCTACAAGTCTATTCAAAATTATGAGTTTATACATTCCCTCATTCATACTAAGGTTCACAATTCAATTCTCCAAAAGGGTATACCACATGGTACAACGGCTACTCAAAAAGGCGTCAAGCCGTGTAAAACTCAATACACCTTCCACATTCAACTAACTACGCAAAAAGAATCACCATGGTCCTAACTCGACCTTCAATTCTCCCGAGTACCTGTGGAAATAAAAACAGTGTCCCAAGGGGCTCAGCAAAACGCTGCATATGAAATTCACATACCCCGCGTGCTAACGGGGGTACGCCGACTACTTGGTCGAATACATGCGGTTCATTTTATTCATACATACATACATGCTTGATAAGGTACAATACATTCACTTCATAGAGCATACATACATTCCATTCAACACATACAAGGAAGACAATACAAGTCAATCCTTCATACTTACCGTAACCCGAAGATACACTTCTCCAATACATACTCAATACTTGTTAGTTAGTTTCTCACCCGAGTTAATCGGGTGTGCTTTACTCTTTACTCGTGATCAATGGCTTACACTAGCCAAGATCTTTACTCATACAATTACTTTTCTTACTTACATACTCAAGTCAAGTCGGTATGACCTCCGGGCAGGGACTACGATATCCTACCACCGGGCTTTATGGTGGCTTACTAATCCATGATGCTACCCATTTAAGGGGTTTGGTCTATGGAAAAGATTAAGGCAAGGATTCGGATCCAACCTCTTGTGTCTCCTTATCCTCACACGTGGCAGAAACTATATCGGACTTCTACTCATTCCATTTTACCAATTACTCAAGTTAGAAGTTAGGTAGTTGGGAATTAGTTAGAAGTCTTTACTTCCATACCATGGGTTAATACACTACACATCAAGCTACACATACACTTCATTCTCATTCATACATTTCAAGAATTATACAAACTAAGAGTTCAAGACATTACAACAAGAACAATATAATACAAGCATAAGTAAGTGCATCAAAAACCCAATTCGCGCATTTATCTTATTTAGGTGATCACATAAGCACACAAATCTGGTAGCCAAGGTAGCATACGGGGCATGAGAAAATCATACCGTTCACCGTCGCACTTGAACTCCGACTTTCCGTCGGTGTTCGACTATTCAAGTCCTATAACATACATGGAGTTGTATGATCAATGATCTATTATTGATCTAACTCATTCCTCCATTAATACTTCCAATGCACACTTACTAGTTCTTACAATTCATACTTGATTATGAAAATCATTCTTTTCTCATTGTTTCTTAAACTTGCTTCCTTACTCATGTACTTACTTTCTCACCATTATTACTGTAATACTAATACCACATATGTATGTATATGTATACATATATTTCTCTTTTTGTTTTGGACCCGACCGGCCCACGTGTGACCCAACCGACCCAAACCCCTCTGGGTCGGTCGAAGTCAGAAAGAAATTGACCATGGGATCCATCTCGACCGACCCACGACCGACCCAACCTTCTGGGTCGGTCGAAGTCAAAAACTTCGAATTTGGAAAAATTCTTGCCCGACCGACCCACGACCGACTCACCCGTCTAGGTCGGTCGAAGTCAGAAAGTTTACGTTCCAGTGGTTTTAGTCCGACCGGCCCACGACCGACTCAACCCTCTAGGTCGGTCGTGGTCAGAATTGTCCTACTGAATCTGTTTCAACTTCTTTCTTCTACTCATTTCTTCCCCAATCTTCCTACATGAATTCCAACATGTTTTAGTACTAATTAGGCCCTCTAAATTACCTTAGTTCATCCATTTAATCCATCCTTAAATCTTTGGTTTCCTTACACAATTTTTCTACCCTTGTTTTTCCTAAACACTCATGCTACAGATTTTGTTTCTCCTATGCTACAGATTTTAACTCTAACCTCTACCATCCAATACTCCTTCATCTAATGCCATTACTATAGTTCAACTTGCATTATCTTACATCCTAGTTCTTCCCACTACTTAATTCTTCCTCATCTGTTTTCAACCATGAAAAAAACTACTCACATTAATCTCCTAAGTCACTTAGTTCCTATCTAAATTTCGACATAGTCTCCCCTAAAATTTTCACTTTCCCACCACATTGTTTTGTTCACACATTACCACTTACAAACATGTTTATTCAAGACATCAATACACACGTTTCCAACTTCTCCACAACACTCCACTCATTACAATACATAAAATTTTCCTATACATACACATTTATTCCCAAAGGTTTTCCCAAGCTTTTAATCATCTTTTAAAAGTTCCAAAACCATTTGGTTCTCTTCCTCATTATACTCCAACACAACTACTACTCGAAACAATATACATTACTCATTTCAAGCCTTTAAAATCTGTTACACTAAGGCATACAAACTAGCTCAAGGTAAGAGCAATTACCTTGTATTTCTAGCTTTTTCTTTCTTTCTTTCCTTTCTCCTTCCTTCTTTCTTTCTTTCTTTCTTGTTCTTCCTTCACAATTTCAGAAATGCTACAGCCCATACCAAGGAATGATAATGAGCATTAATGTAATCCCTAAACCTCTAAAATCAGCCCTAGAACACAAGGAAGGTTTAGAGCTCCAAAGAGTTTTACCTTGGAGCTTCTAGATGAAGTTTTGAGCCTTAAAAACAGCAAGCTACAACACCTTCTTGGAGGAGCCAAAAATCGGCTGAAGCAAGGCACAACAAGGAGGTTTAAAAATCTGGAAAATTTCCAAGATGAAAGAGAGGGCTAGAAGGGAGGAACTTTGGGTTCCTTTTTACCTTAAAATAAGGAGGTGAAGGTGCTTCAAAGGTGGTCGTCAAGCTTCAAAAGGAGCCACACCCATGGAGAAGAAGTTGGTGTTTTTCTGATTTTGAAAAGGTAGAAATGTTGCCCAAGGAGAGAGGATTCCAATGGTGTAGTTTTTGTAAGATTTGGACAAGGTTTGAGCTTCCAAAAATGGAGGAGGAGGAGGGTGTTGTGTGAGGAGCTTCAATTCTCCATGGCTGTCGAGAGGGAGGAGAAAAATTCAGGAAGGATGGAGGGAGTACGGTGAGAGAGTGAGGAATAGAGGAGAGAGAGTGGCCAACTCCCCTTTTCTACTTTTGTTACTTTATTTTGCTTGTCATTTAGTGAATTAGGAATAATAAAGAGAGTGAGCGAGGAGGGAAAATCGGCACCCACAGCCCAAACTCACAAAATCTGATTTTTATTTTCAAATGGGACATGCTAGTTTAGCTTTATTACACTTATCACCCCACAACTTCTAGTTTTTACATTACTCCCTAACCGGAACCCGTTTTCCAGAATTTTCTCATTTAATTAATTTTATTGGTTCTAGACCTTCACTAATGTCTAAATATAGACATTTGATTGACCAAAATTATTACAGGTCTATTTAACCCGCTTAAAGTCGCGTTTTCCCGGTTTCCTCGAAAAACGCGCTTTAAGATTTGTTTGTGCTTTTAATCCATTTTAAGGATCCGTTTTCTTCGGGATTTGTTCCCTCATGTTTATTTAGATGTAATTAAGCCTCTAAAATCATAATTAGCCTAATTAATTGAAATACCCCAAGTTTCTAAGGAATGATTTATGTTGTTGTTTAAGTCTTAATAACCTATAAAACACTTTTAAACCCTAGCATTGACATAAGTACACCTTAGGACCAGAGATGTCCTTAATCACACTCTTTATACTCTTTTAGGAGTAGTTAGCCAGAATGCTTCAATAGTATGTTGACAACCAAGCTAGTAAGTGATGCAGCAGCTAGCTTGTGTAATAAGCACACAAGTAGGTGATTCAGCTAGTAAGCTAGCAAGTAGGTGACTCATCAAGCTAGTAAGCAAGTAGGTGACTCATCAAGCTAGAAAGCAAGTAGGTGACTCAGCAAGCTAGTAGGACGTCTTAAGCACGACCAAGCTAGTAGGCAAGTAGGGCGTCTTTAAGCACGAGGTGGCAATCACGAGGTGGCAAGCATGAGGTGACAAGCATGAGGTGGCAAGCACGAGGTGTCAAATTAGCATTGGTTAACACTAGGACTAATAGGATCCCGACACCTATGCAGCCTAGTAGGAGGTGTCACCACACTATTAGACCACACCTTGGTCCAATGAGAATAGGCTACTGCCCCACCTCCCTTAGTCAGCCCATGTGTTGTCTTTCTTATATTAAGCCTTAACTAGAACCAATCAGCTTGGAGCAAGTGTTATTCAAGGTGTCACCATTTAAGGTCTTACCCACCTAGGAAGGAAATTGACTAAGCTAATCTCCTTGCCTATAAATACCATCATCCACCACTCCAAAATACTCCATCCAGCACCAAGATTTCGTCCTTCATTAAGGAAAGAGAAATAAAGCTCACCTTGTTGTTCTTGTCTTGGCTGAGGGCAAAGAAGAAGAAGAGAGATCCTTGTTCTATCCTTACCTTTCCAAATCATTCATCCACCACTTAAACCCTTTGTAATCAGTAAGAAGAAGGCAAAGAAGGAAGAAACCCATGTAGGAAGAAAGCTTAGGCCGAGAAAGGAAGGAAGGGGGAGAAAGCTCCATACCAATTACAATCCTTGAAGTAAGGTGTTCCTAGAAGTTAACCATCCATTACTAGCTATTGGTGGCCGAAAATCAGAGGAGAAACCATGAGAACTCACTCCATTTCCATGTCCAAGTTAGGTGCTCCAAAGGTGTCTTAGGGTGTCCTAGTTCCAGCAAGAGTTTCCAAGGTCCTAAAGAAGGTTTTCTTCATCAATTCTTAAGGTAACTTCAAGGTTACTATCCTTTCACAAATCTATATGTTTTCAAAGACTAGTACCTCATAATGGATTATGTAAATTCGTTGGTATTTTGGGGTACAAAACCATTGAGTTGGAAATAAGCTTTAAGGAATAAAAAGGTGCCTTAAAGACCTAACCTATATAACCAAATACATGGGAGTTGATTTGTGATGTTTAAGCATGGTTTGTAAGCTTAATTGATCTTGAAACTTATCTGGTTATAGGTGTGTTATTGAGGCTGAAATTGTTATGGTTTGTTTGGTGTAACTTCATGTTACCATCCCTTAATAAATCTGTATGTTGTACAGGAGTATTACCCGTATATTATCTAATTAAAATTCGTAGGTATTTATTAGCCTAAAGCTAGAAGAGTTAGAAAAGTGTTTTAAGGGAAAAATGATGTGTTTGCAACCTACCTTTGATTACTGATTGTTTAAGAGCTTGTTTATGGTGTTTTGCTGCTGTTTAGTAAGTGGGAATAACCTAAGGTAATATGATTGTTCTGGATGATCCTTTAGTCTAATCTGGTGTTGTTATAATCTAGGATAAATGGTGTCTTAAAGAGTTTTGTTTAATCACCAGATTTGTGGGTGGAATTCTAGAGCATTAATCAAGTGTTTTAGGTGCTTAACTAACCTAGAAATATCTGATTCTTATGGCCGAGTAACATAGGTGAATATAAAGTTTGTTAAAGATGTTAAATGTGATTACTAGAAGAGCTATATGGTGAATTAGATGTCTAGTACAACCGCTTTCAGTTGCAAGTTAATTAGTGTAAATTAGATGTGTCCTAGGGCTAAAAACATGATTGTTGATGTTCTGGTCATTAGTAACCTATTATGACAGAATTGGCTATGACTATTAAAGAGATGTATAGCATGATTTTAGGATGAAGATGATAGTTTAAAACTAAGCTAGGACTTAAAGTCTTAAAGTCTAGTATGTTGGGAACTTATATGTACTGTCTTAGAAGGTTGTTTATGGTGGTATAAACTCCTAAGCTAATCTGGTTAATGTTGTGTTGTTTATGATCGAAAATGTTAGGAACCAATTATGGTTTGATTCAGGTTGTAATCTATAGTTAAATTATGTCTTAAGCTAATCTTGATGAGATAGTTAATAATAGAACTGAATGGATATGATTTGTTTGTTGAATAAACACTTGGTCTTAAGGTATGATTTATGGTTGTTTGAGTTGTTAAGCTGAGATATTTGATGCTGTGTGACCTGGCTGAAGGTGCCATGTAAGATTATGTGATCATAGCCTTTCCTTAAGTGCTGTTTGATTATTGTTATGTTCCTTGTGTTTGAAATTATGAAATGGGCTTTGTTAAGTGATTTGACTATTGATTCTTGTTATACTTTAAAACGTTATATTATGATTAATGAGGATTGTTGGGCAAAATAGTGGTGAAACTAGATTGCTAACTATGGGCAGTGAACCCAATCATTGTAGTACAACAAGGTCGTATCCACAGGGACTTCGTAACTGTCTAGCTAATTATAAGCTTAGTAAATGTGCAAGAGCATATATACAAAAGTGCATAAATGTAAATTTGGGGTTTTAGGTTTTTGGGTTGTAATTGGAGAAATAAAGAAAAGCAATAAACACTAAACTAACTATCTAGGATAGGTGTAGCCCGGGATGGATATTTGCACCCGTCCTCCCCTTACTACCGATTGTCGAACCTCGAACTCATAGCTAAACCACGTGAACACTTAATTAATTAGCAACCTAATCTAGGCCTACTAATCCTAACCATTTAATCGAGACTTCTCATTCAGCTAAGCTCCGGGTCAATCGATAGCACTAAGCTCAAGTTCCACTAAGGTTGCAATGCAGTCTAATCTCAAAATTATCGAAATCAGAGTACACACCGTTTTAGTCTCTAACAGTTTAGGTTTCTATCTCTGAATAACATTTTGATAGAATCCCACAATAATGCTAAACTAATAATCGGTAGGCCAAACCAACCAATTTAACACATAGAAGACAAATTGAGCAAAACCCTTAACAAATCCCCAAATCATGAGCAACATGTTTAGAAGTCATAAACACTCAATAATCATCTTCATTAAGCTCAAAGACTAAAATAAAACCATAAATGAGTTCAAGAATCTACAATGGAGTTTAGGGATTTTGGGACAAAATCCCCAATCCCTAGCTACAAATGATTCTACACAGTCATATGAGAGAAAATAAAAGAGCAAGGGATAGAAGTAGCCATTAATGGAGCTTGGAAGGAGGTGAGCTTCTCTTCTCTCTCTCTTCTTCTTCTTCTTCTTCTCTTCTTCTCTTCTCTCTTCTTTTCTCCTTTAGAATCACCCTTCCTCTCTGTTTTTGGGGGCGGAACTCGACTGAATGAAGAATGGGGAAGTTTTCCCCAAATTCCCCGTTTTAAAACGCAGATCTGGCTAATTTTCGACCCGACCGACCTTGCAAGGTCGGTCCTAGGGTCAGTCGGAGTCAGTAGCAATTTTCGGGCGCGTTTTTAAGTTCGACCGACCTTGCAAGGTCGGTCCTAAGGTCGGTCGATTCCAGTAGCTTGCAAAAACGCAAATCTGGGCAAAATTTGGACCCGGCCGACCTTGCAAGGTCGGTCCTAAGGTCGGTCGGAGTCAGGCTAACTTCAAAACGTTGTATCTCTTCTTCTTTTAACTCCGAACTCGATTTTGGATCCGTTTGCGCCCACGCGTTCCTCTCTTTATACTTTACTCCTAGCTATGTTACTCCTCCTGTTTAAACAATAAATGTGTAAAACACCAATGAAACACAAAACTAGAGGAAAACAAGCTAGAGTGGAGAAATGAGCATGAAAAGTGTTGATTCAACATATGAAATACACCCCTAAAACATGCTCATTTGGACACTCATCAAGGATTCAATGAGTAACTCATTGGAATGGATTGTTGAGATATGGCCATATGTTGAACTTGGGCAGTAACTGCCTCTTTATGATTTATCGGACTCATGGTATGCCTTGGGCTCCATGAGATGCTTCATGGTTTCCTACTCTATAGTTTAAAGGTACTATAGGGGGTGTGCACATCTTTTAGGGCCTGGAGTGCGTTTGGGAAAGGTTGGATCGCCTTAAAGATCGGGATTCGTCCCTTGAACTGATTAAAGGTTGGATCACCTTAAAGATCGGGATTCATCCCTTGAACTGGTTTAGATAGAAATGGAGGATTTGAATGGATAATCAATTAAATGAATTGGATTATATCCTATCTAAGCATACTTGGAACCATGTTGTATTTGGGTGGTTAATTATCCTACTTGATATATATTGGTTGGTTATGAACTAAATATATCTGATGGCTTATTGTTGTACTCATACTGTTATTGTTAATACTTGAATTATCATGATAAATACTTGGTCTATTCTGAATATTACTTGAGCTATTAAATGATTAAGAGTGGCTATGAATCAGTGGCTATTTTGATATACTATTTCTTTTGATGGTAGCTTTGATTTTACTCAGCGTTGCTGATTTTTGGCATTATGCCCTGTGGTCCCTTCTTTGTGATTGTTTGAATGACCACAGATACAGGAAATGAAGATGACTTGAAGGAGCTCGAGAGTGTGGGCTAAGGGATTAGAGACTTTCACCTAGTCTTCTGGAGTTTTGGTTTTATGTTTTAAAGTTAGTTTGTAAACTTTGTTAAAATTTGGACATGTAAGTTATTAAGCCTTAGCATTCACAGAAGTTGTGAATGTGGCGGTAGCGCCCCGCTAGTTTAAAGCTTCCGCTACTACCACTTGTATATGTTTAATATGATAAGAAGATGTAGGAATTTTGGGGCGTTACATTAATCATTATTTTTAATTTTGGGGTATTTCATCTAGGATTCTAGTTCGAGAGATAACATTTAGTTTTGGGAGATTTTCTCCGAGGAAGGTTAATAAAAGTTCTTATAATGAGCTTAATCCTTGGTGAATTCGGTGATGAATTGGAGATTGGTTTCATGAATTCCTTTAAATGTTTACTTGTGTTTGGCGTGTAATGAGTTAATTTATTTATCATCCTTTATTGAAGATTGGAATCTTGATACATGGATGTTAAGGTGTTAATCCTAACTTCTAGGAGGACATGAGATATAGTAACAGTTATATTATAGGTGGACACACAACTGGTAACTATTGTGGTAAATGCATGGATTAATATGTTGTGTACTGATATTGGATTCGTGTTATTAATGTGATATGATGATTATGGAATGGCTGATTTGGTTTGGACTTCAATCCTATTTGTTGGTTTGCCTTAAAGTTTCAGACTTCTATCTATGTGGTGAATCGTTTAAATTGGTTTGAATTTTGGTTGTTTAGTGAAATGGTTGTCCAAGGGGCTGAGGACCCGACAGTCCTTTGTCATTTGACTGGTGTGCTTTAAATTAGTTTCAGCTTCAAGGGCGAAGCTTTCTTTTAAGGGGGATGAGATGAAATACCCTCAAATTCTCGAGTTAGAATAAATATAATATATGGTCGGCGTGAGAAGGATGAACCTTATATCAGAACAATTATGATAAGAATAAATAGTCCGAGATTAGCATTGTTGGTGGCCCAGGGAAGTTAAGCGATTCTCTTGTATTGTTCTCCTTCCTCTTCCTAAAATATTTATAAATATATATAGAAATGTTTACAATCATCTACAATTTCCTTACTCTTACTAATATTGTTATTATTATTTAAATATTACTTCAACTCTCCGTAGATGTTTTAACGTCTTTTAGATTTCCAAAGTTCAATCCTAGATTTACTTTTTCTAAATTGATTAATCTTAATTCCCAAGAGTTCAAAATCAATTTTACTTCTTCTTAGTAAAATATCCTTGACTTTAAGAGTTCAAATCTAACTTTACTTCTCCAGAATTAATAATATATTAAACCCCTTATTCTTCTCCCGATGTTTTTCATTGTTAGTATTCTAGATTCTTCTTCTAACGTTACTATATTTCTATTACTAGAATTCCTGATCTTGTTTTACTCAATTTCTATTTATTCCTATCTCACTCTTTTATCGATAAATGTTTATTAATTCTTCTCTAGATATTTTATTATCCTTCATATCTTGTTACAACAACTAAATTATTTCTCTCATATTATTTTGAATTAGTAATCATTTAACTAATTATTTCCAAACTAATGCTGTTAGCAACCCCCCTCTTCCTTCCGGTTTCTCGCAACATTATAATTATTCTTATCTTTTAAATAATTTGCAATTGCTAGTTAATACTAATACTTTTATTTAAACTGCCCAATACTTTCTCTTCTTTAAATCGGATTTTTGTTTATTTAATTAATAGTACTTCTATTTAAAACATCGATTTCTCATACCTCTTCATCTTCAATACGTCGTTCCTGCGCTTATACTTTATTGAATATTCACGCTCCTTCTTCATTGAGCCTTTGCAAATTCACGTTCTTCATCCTGCTACTGCTAGATCTCTTCCTTGGTGCCAATTACGATTACGTCGGGTAAAGTCTACTACTTAGATAATATATTAATTTATTTAGTTGTAATTAGTAGTCTCTGATTGTTGGTCGTTATAAATTTAGACCCAAATACGACGACGGGTGCTGCTAGTGATTCTGTTGGATTGTTCTCTTGAAGTTGTCTGTCTAATCAGGTAAATCTCTATGCTCATGGATGTTGATTTTGTGGTTTACAAATTGGAGGAAAATGTTTTGGATCTACGATTTCGTTATTGTTGAAGGATTTTCAAATCTCTGATTGAGGTTTTGCAAATTGGGATTCTTCCCTGTGTGTTGAGAATGGTGGAATTGGAATATGTTGTGGTTATTTGATTGTGGATTTTGGGAGTCTTTCACAGGGATTGCTATCATGTCTTGGGAGCCCATAGGTGCTCCCCATTGTTATTATTATTTGCGCTGCACATAATGTTGCAGTTAAGCTCTTTGATCTACTCTATGTTACTGTTTCATGGGGGGTGTGCACACTTAAGGACTTAGGGTGAGGTGGTTGTTTGACGGTCCCATAGGTGACTGTCCTGGAATTATTGTTGGGAGTGGATTCACTCCTGACGTATTAGTATCCTGGACCATTCTGGACTAATTTATAGCCATAGGATTAAGCGATATGTTAATGGATGGTATATTAATTTATTTTCAGAAAATAAAACTTATTATTAGGTAGTAGTAGTTTACTGATTTTGTGGGGAATATATTTCTTTACTTTTGGAAGATTATCAACAGGCAATTACATATTATTCAAGGAAGTAATCACGCAATTCTCCAGTAAACTTTGTTTTGTCACTGTCTTCAACAAATACGGCAAGCCTTCAACAAATACCACCTTAAATAGGTACGCCTTCAAACAAATACCATCTTTAATACGGCACGCCTTCAACAATACCACCTTAAAACCATAAAATAAACCTTCTGTGATTAAACATTCCTAGGATATTTCATAGGATATGTGGTGTAGGCAAACTTTTTAATTGTTATTCACTTCATATGTAAAATTAGTGTTTTTACGAATGGAATTGTGTACAACACACTGTCTAGGTTATACACAGGTACATAATGATTAGGTTCAAGGTGTATAATTTAGGTATTTATGGTGCTTGGTTATGTTCATGACGGTATTTACACATTAGTGCATAAGAATGAGTGTTTGGTGTTTCATCAAAGGATTGTGGTATTTTATTGTATAGATGTTGGTGTATATATCTTGTTTGCTAGAAAAACCATGTCTTACGATCAAAGTTGCTACGACCACCTTGTTGGTTATTAAAAAACGTATTTATTGAACGCATCTAAGGTTTTTAGTCTTTAATTTGTTTTGTATGTCTATGTTCAAGAAGAATTTTGTATGTCTGTGTTTAGAAATTTGTGGTGAACGACTATGTTGACGACGGTATTCACACATTGTCCAGGATTAAACTTGATAGGTATACAATAGAGAACTATTGGTATTATGTTAAATGGATGTTGGTATATATAATCTTCCAAAAGAAACAATAGCAATGTCTTTGATGTACGAATTGTTACCAGCTCCTTGTTTTGATTATTAACATGTGCTTACAAACTGGGCAAGGTGTTTTATTCATATTTTGTGGTGTACGTCAATAACCAAATGGTATTAAATATTAGTACAGTTTGAATAGGGGCTAGGTGTGCAAATCATAACTATAATGGTATTTTGTATTGATGTCAATGAATTATAACTACCAAGCGTGCTGAATAAAGTCCTCTTCAGCAGCCCATGACGCAAAAATCCACACTGGAAGCTATGCTAAAGGATTTTAAGACAGTTTGTGACAATAAACGAAAAAAGAATCCTCCTCCTAAATTCCAACACACCAGAAGCTTAATCATGGAGCTCTCCATTACACCCTCTATTTGGCATTGCTTGATCACTGAACAAACGAGAAGAAATGATTTTGATGAATAATATGTAGTAAAACAACACCAGAAAAGTTATTACTATTGTTACAGATGTCTCACAAAGATCCACACGATAGAACCCTAATAAATGCTGACACATTTACGTCCAAAATAAACACACATATTACCAATGCGGAAACACCAAAACAAGCACCTAATATATATACCAATACGGAAACACCATTAACAAAGTAGTGCAAGTAGGCATATTATTCAATGTTTTGTTGATAATGTGCAAAAACTCACAGTTTCTTTCTTCTTGCTTTTGTGTTGAACACAAGTGCATACAAGTCGGAGGAAGTTACAATGCTGCAGGCTCAAAAGGAAAAACCATTACAGACACAATTAAATCACACATTTTCAGCCAAAAACAATTTCAGTCCATAGTAATACAAGGATGCTCCACCCATAAACGAAATGATACCAACCGTTACGTTGTAGTACCAGTCATAATTATGCGTAATAGCATACCTTATTGTATTAATACCAAGCGTACCAGATAGTCACACCATGTATATGTACTAACTAATACCATCCACAAAACGATAATATGCACCAACCATATCTAATTAATTAACACCATTTTCAACCAAACAAAGATTTACATTCATTTATCAATTATGGTTCTAAATCGGTGGGTTTGAAGAAATCATAAAATTCACAATTTTCAAACCAAACTGTTCACAATGTACAATAAACACATTAAAACTAATTACTTAAATTATGAGAAGGTGTATAGCTGGTTATAGCAAAGCAAGAGAATGTATGTTCATTGTTGACAATTTCTGTTGCACATTTAAACCTAATTAGTCAAATTCGAACTCAACAGCAAATCAAAATCCACAATTTTCATAATCAACAAGAGAAAAATTGAATACATACTTGGTATCAAGGGAACTAAATTCAGTTTGTTACGAACACAATTAAATCACACCATTTTCAACCAGAAACAATTTCAATCCATAGTAACACAAGGATGCTACCACCCATAAACAGAAATTGATACCAACCGTATATGTTTGTAATACCAGCCATAATTATGCAGTAATACCAAACCTTATTGTATATTAATACCGAGCATACCAGATTAGTCACACCATGTATATGTACTAACTAATACCACCCACAAACAGTAATATGCACCAACCATATATAATTAAATTACACCATTTTCAACCAAAAACAAAGATTTATCGTTCATTGTTTATCAATTATAGTTCAAATCAGTGGGTTTGAAGAAAAATCATAAACATTCACTTTTTTCAACCAAACATTGTTCACAATGTACCATAACGCAATTAAAATTAATTCCTTAAATTATGAGAAAGTGTATAGCTGGTTATAGAAAGAATAGAATGAATGTTCATTGTCGACAGTTTCTCTTGCACATTTAAACCTAATTAGTCGCATTCGAACTCAACAGCAAATAAAAATCCATAATTTTCATAATCGGCAAAGAGAAAAAAATGAGTACATACTGGTATCAAGGGAACTAAATTTGGCTAGTTACATATTCAATTAAATCACACAATTTTAAACCAAATACAATTTCAATCCGTAGTAACACAGGGATGCTACCACCCATAAACAGAAACCGATACCAACCGTATATGTTTGTGTAGTAAGCCATAATTATGCAATAATACTAGACCTTATTGTATTAATACCAAGCGTACCAATTAGTCGCACCATGTATATGTAGTAACTAATACCACCCACAAACAGTAATATGCACCAACCATATATAATTAAATTAATATTTCAACCAAAAACGAAGATTTATCGTTCGTGTATCAATTACGGTTCAAAATTAGTGGGTTTGAAGAAAATCATAACATTCACAATTTTCAACCAAACAATTGTTCATAATGTACCATAACCACAATCTAATTACTCAAATTATGAGAAAGTGTATAGCTGGTTATAGCAAAGCAATAGAATGTATGTTCATTGTCGACAGTTTCTATTGCATTTAAACCTAATTAGTCAAATTTGAACTCAACAGCAAATCAAAAGTCCACATTTTCATAATCGACAAAGAGACAAAATTGAGTACATACTTGATATCAAGGGAACTAAATCCGGTTCGGTATTCGGCCCCAGTTCAGTAAAGTAGTGATTTCAGCACCGCTTCATCGTTCAACAAAGTTGTCCCTTTTTTTCCGATCCGATTCGGGTTGACAGACTTCAATGCTCGAACTATGTTCAAAACTACAACGCTGAGTGAGTTGAAACCAAAGAGTTTTCTGGTTCAACGGTTAGGGTTTTCAAGAATGGTGGGTTGGGCGCCGATGCAAGAGCGGAGAACTTCAACAGCAAGAGACGTGGTGGAGAACTTGGAGAACTTCAACAACAAGAGACACGGTGGAGAATTTCAGCAAAAGAGACGAGGTGGAGCTGTTGAGACGCTTGAATTGCAGACAGTTTTTTGACGCGAGAGTTTTGGAAGAGGAATGTGGTATTTGTTTAATTGACAGAATAGTAACTGCATTTGAGAATCCCCTATTTTCTGGTACCAAATATTGTGTATTTAATCTGGACCCTCTATTTTAATTTAGTCGAATCCAATGGCTATAATTTAGTCCAGAACTATTCAGGGACAAATGTAACCCCTTAATATAATCTATATTCATTATTGTTTGACGGTCCCATAGGTGACTGTCCTGGAATTATCGTTTGGGTCCCATAGGTGACCCCGTGTTTGGAAATTGTGGTTGGCTCTTGTTGAAAGCTTCATACTTTTGTTTGGTTGCTTACTGTGTTTTCTGGGAAAATCATTCTAATGTTCAACACTCCTTCTCGTCTGATTGACAAATGATAAAAGGAACTTTAAAACGTACTTTACACAATGAGGTAGGATTTACTCAGTTTTTTCTGATTTACGCGATCCCTTGGTGTTTTTGTCTATTGTTTTCTGATCACATGTAATGGTTGATGAAGTTTGGGGTTTGGGAATGCGCTACCACATAGTTCTAGAGATGATTAATTGTTGCTGAGATACAGTATTTAAATTGTGATGTTTTTGATATTTATTTCTGTTGAATTATTTAAGGATTAGCCTGAGCACTCATGGGTTGAGTGTGGCGGTAGCACTCTGGATTGTTTTGTATTTCTACTATGGTTTTTGATGTTAAATCTTGAGATCTTTGCTTCTAAAATTTCTTCATCGGTTGCAATTACAATTACATTATGATAGTACAATTCATAAGGATGTTTTCAATATATTTTTTTTACAGAATTGGACCTGTCCGAACGTCCGTCCGGACATCCATGTTCGGACAAACCCCGAAAGTTTCTTTTGTTTTTGCAACTTCAGTGGTGTTCGAACATCTGTCCGAACTTACATGTTCGAACACCATGCGAGGACGGGTCTGACTGTAAGTCTCGACACATGTCTGAACTTACACGTCCGGACACAAGTTTGGACAAAGCTTAAATTTCAGTTTTAAGACTCGTTTGAAGTCCGTTTTTGATTCCATCTTCGGCGTTGGATTCGTATCGTTTTCTACTTTTTAATGAGGCAAAATCCAGGGTGTTACAGAACCAATCTACAACACCATAGGAACATGGAGGTTGAAGCAAGCTCTTCACACTTTATATTGGATAAAGGAAAAAGTATTGGTTCTTTATGTAACTAGAATGAACTTAATTGTTGAGGAGGGGGAAGAAGTTAAAGAGCATATTAATGCTCATTACAATGGTTGAAATGAGATAGTTAGCTAAATATATATATGACATTTGTAATGTTGATGGAAGATGATATCTACAACTTCATCTTGTGGTCAACTAATTGGTTATGTCTAGAGCATAAAATGATTTATTTTGGAGTGTCTGGAGTTGTATGTGACATGAGCTTGATTTTATATGTGTATTTTAGAGCAAGGTGACTTATAAAGTTGTGAGATACTTTTGGACTTATATCTTTACATCATTTATGAACATCCTTTAAGAGTCTGAGTAATCTATTACATAATTGCATCGTGGATTAGTGACTAATGGACTTGTAAATTATGGTTGTGGTGGGTTCATGTTGATGTTTGGTCTTTGAACGAATTTTGGATGTAATAATTTAAAGTTAAATGTCAAATATGTATTTTTATGTCATATAACATCTCAAATATTATCTATATGTATAAATAAATTGCTTGACACCAATATACAAGTGATTTTACAAAAATGACCACATCAACAATACGATATAATTTTGGACAAAAAAAACAATACCATATAATTACCTCACCGCCACACGCCTCATCCCATAAACTTAAACACCTCACCATGAATCATGCAATTTTAAAACCAAAGTTACTCCAGTTTGAATCCTACAATGTCTTTATAGCAAAAACTTTATGGGTGTTATAAATAGATTTATTTTATAGTGGACTCCACATCTGTAATTAGGGTTTCCCCATGTACTCTCTATAAATAGCGGTCTTGTATACTCATATCGTAATAAGAATATATGTTGCCTCCCCATCTCGTGTCTCTCTGCAATTACTCTTTCCTCTCATTTACAACACGTTATCAGCACGCTCTTACCACTCACTATTGTTCCACCCTTTCTTCTACTGAATTGCGAAGAAGTAAAATGCTTTGCGCCAATCATTCTCTCGCACACCCTATTGAAGAAGCAAATTCTGGGGAACGAGGAAAATATTCGCCCCGCAAATCACCGGAATATTACTCTCGCACACCAGATTCATCTCTAGAATGATGCCCTCGCGCACCAGATTTGAAGGAAGGCTAAAAAAAGTGGATTTTGAGAAGAAAAACAATTCACTGGAATGTTGCTCTCGCGTACCAGATTTTATTACTGGGATGTGCTCTCTCACACTAGATTTGAAGGAGGGCTAAAAAAAAGTTAGGTATAACAAAAAAAATATAGGAAAGGAAAACGGGAGAACCAAAGCAGTTCCGGGATTTTTCATGTAAGATTGAGGCATCGCGCCAGATCTTGTTTTCGAGTCGTTTAATTTATCAGTTTCGTATTTATTTATTTGTTAAATATAACGTGAGGCATTGTGCATGAAAAAATAATCACGTTAGGCATCATGCCAGAAATAATAATCACGTGAGGCATCGTGCCAGAATTTAATATCACGTGAGGCATTGTGCCAGATTTTGTTTATTGTTATTTTTTTATTTTGTGTTGTTTAATTTATCCAGTTTCATTTTTATTTATTTGTTAAGAATAATGTGAGGCATTGTGCCAGATTTTGTTTATTGTTATTTTTTATTTTATGTTGTTTAATTTATCCAGTTTCATTTTTATTTATTTGTTAAGAATAATGTGAGGCATCGTGCCGTGAATAATAATCATGTGAGGCATCGTGCCAGAATTCAATATCACATGAAAGACATCGTGCCAGATCTTGTTTCATGTTAATTATTTTATTTATTATGTGTCATTTTCTTTATCCATTTTCACTTATTTATTTATTTTTATAAATATCACGTGAGGCATTGTGCCAGATTTTATTTATCGCACTACTTTTATTATGTGTTATATGATTTATTTTGTTGCGATATATAATATACTTCATTATTATGATTGCTATTTATAATGTTTACCCCAATATATACGGCATTGCGCCTGATAAAATTAATTTTAATATTATTTGAAGAAATAACGGCATTGCGCCTGAAAGTTTTTGATTTTGATATATCATAAACAATATCCAATATTGCCGAACTTGAGCTTACCGCCTTGGACATCACTAAGAAGGGCATCGCGCCTGAAATTCTGACATCAATATACTAAGAAGGGCATAACGCCTGAAATTTTGACATCAATATGCTAAAAGGGGCATTATGCCTGAAAGTTTAGTTGCCTATGTTATAAAAAGGCATCACACTTGAAAGTGCTAATATGATCAATATAAAGAGCGGTGCCAGCTTTTTTTTAAATTACATTTATACAGTATGAGCAAAGAAATTGGCATTGTGCCGGAAACTTTTGAACTTAATATGATATGGTATTAGCATTGAGCTAGATTATTGACAATATTTTGAAAAATAAATGTATTGATCATATCATTGATCTAAAAAATGGTATAACACCTGGCGAATTCATCCGAAGTATCTATTTTTATGTATAAGATGAACGTTATTTGACGATTCGTGAAAAATCAATGATGGTATTGCACCAGGAGAAATTTGTGAAAATTCAGTTTGAATGTGATTTTACAAATGATTCTCAATGAATCATAAGTTCATCTTCATTGAGATAGTCTAAATCACAAAATGAGTGACTCTGGTGAATCATCCAAATATTGTTCATCTATTAAAGAAAACACTTGGCATGACAAATATCGAATGGTTCTTGTTGGATCATTTTTATTCCATGTTTTTCATGAATAGTCAAAAGTCATGACCAGATTGTGAGAGATGATGAGCAGTTATTGACATCACATAAAGTATAATAATTATCATGGTTGGATGTTATTATGATTGCAAGACTTTCAAGGTCTTTGTGGACATAACTCGACTTATCTCAAAGCTAGCTCAAACATTGAAGCTATGCAGATTTTTTAATAAGAAGTTATGTTGAGGATGACAAATTTAAATTTCTAAATATTATTCTATGTTTCTATATATTCTATATTATTATTGTTGATTGTTTATAATATATACGTATATTCGTTTACATTTATGAGATTTATTCATTTAAAAACAATTTGTACACCCTAAAAGGGGTCATGAAAGACATATGTCCGGGAAGGCGTATGTTCTGAATGAGATTTATCCATTTACACAGAATTTGTACACCTTAAAGGGGTCATGAAAAGCATATGTCCGGGAAGGCATATGTCTTGAGAAACATGGTTAAACACAATACAACTATAAATAATATTTCTTGATGGAGTCAAGAATTAACACTTGCTTGGAATATAGTGCAGTTGTAGCTCGCTACCCTTTCCAAGGATTATAGTTGATCCATAAGCATATGTCTTGATGACAAGGCATTAGTCTCATGTGTGAGAATGATTTTCCATGATTAAAAAAAATCATAAGATAAGGGTCAATAAGCTCTAGAAGAGCAGCTATAATACCACATATAGAATGAAATTTTTGTACTGAGAAAGCTTTGTAAATAACAAGTTTTCTCAAAAAGTGGCACTGATATACCTGAGGCGGATATCACGTTAAGGCTACAAATAAGAGAATATCAATGTATATTCTCGAAATGATATAAGTCATGATTGTAGCTGCTTGTTTTCTCCTTTGATTTGTATCACATGTGTGTTGGTACAATGGAGAACTTAAGATATAAGATAAAGAAAACAATAAGTTTTCCATTTTTTTTTGGCATGACTGGTTAGACCATCCCAGTTCAATAATTATGCAAATTGATATCCACTGTACGTGTGAACACTTGCTGAAGAATTATATTCTTCAACCAAATGATTTGTTGCTTGTTTTGAAAAAAAATTATGAGGCTGTCACCAGTTGATATTATGTGTAAACTTGGATCTTTATACGCGTAAATTCAGGTGAGATATGGGGACCATTTTAGGGACCATATCCTGACCATTTTGGACTATTAAGATTTGGTTTAAATTGATGCATCAACCAAATGGTCATTAAAGCTAAAGGTTGTAAGATTGAATAATAAAGTCCATAAGATTGGACAATGCTGGTGAAATGTTAAATGCCTTAATATGAACTTTTACATGTTCATTGGGAAAATTGATGGTTAAGAAGAACCATCGATCAAAGATCTGTGATGAATTGTAAGATCTTTTGGTTTGAGAATCCCAATATGTATTTGGAGACATGTAATTTACATGAAGCAACATTGATTTACATTAAGCCAAATAGTGTTGATGAATTCTCACTCTTATAAATGACTTTGAGTCAAAAGCTAAATGTTCTCCCATACAAGGTTTTGTTTGGAAGATTTATATATTATGCTTCATTGGATCAATCAATTCCTTGAAGATGTTGGTATTGTATGTTGAGTTCAAATTTTAATACCTTGAACTAACAGCTGGGGATACCTTTATGACTTGATTGTCATTTAGGCGAGTAATTTTTTCCAACATCAGGGGGAGAAAAGAAGCAATTGGAAGGTGAGATGATATGATATGAAATATATAATTTCGTCATCCTCTTCAGTAAGAACTTTTAAGTTTAAAGTACTATTCATCTCCAAAAAGTTGGCAACCCAATTGCTTGATGTTGAGTGAAAAATATGCGCCAACGTCTAATGCTCCTGTATTATAATGTCCCATAAGGACAAGTGCAAATAAGTCTAACCTGAAGCATGATAGACTATGTGGTTCCAATGACAAAGCCCTTAAAAGGAGCATAGAATTAAAATGGTCATACTACAAAGGGTATAGCTCTAGATGAGCTGTCAGACATGACAAATTACCAGTATATAAGGTAATCAGGTACCTGATGATAATAAAGATCTCGAGATATTATGTCATGTCAATAATAAATGGAACCGATATGAAATCAACATTGATTATATATATATATATATATATATATATATATATATGTATATGCATGCAAATGTATGTAGCGCTACATGTCACAATGATGACGAGGACATTGAATTGATTTGTCAAAAGTACTTGAAAGACGCAAATGAGAAGCAGAATTTCAACACATTCAAGTTGTGAATGTTGCAAACTTGATGTCCACATAATGATGTGAATCCAGCTGGATACAAACAAGTGTCTGTATGAAAATGAAAATGTGTGGTTTAAAATTCTTTTAATATACAACCTGTATTGGTGTATACAGATTTTTCAAAAGCCTTGCTATTGATTACAAAAGGCTTTATCCCCAGCAGTTGATTATTTTGAAGATATATGTATGGTTGAAATTATGATTAATTTGTATGGTTATACCGTATACAGGTAGATCACTTTGATAGTGCGTTTATATAAGATTCGAAAGAGATTAACTCCTGGAGGAGTTTAGTGAATTCTGAAAGGGAATGCCCCTGTGACCATGTTACTAAATCTTATCATGAACCTCAATAATAAAGGTGATTGTGGCATTACTACCTTAGTGAAAACTATTGAAAGGGTACCTCTGAGATGAGTCCAATTTTATTGGATAATTCATGTTGCTATAGTAGCAGTGTAAGAGTATAATTGGAACTCCTTTCGAGTCTCTTGATGGTCATTGAATCAATGATCATGAAGTTCCAATCTTAATGCTATTGCAGCAGAATGATTAATGGGTTATGGTATTTATAGATAAACACATATGAATAACCCCCACCATCCAAGAGATTAATTACGGGTGCGTTTAATTGAATCTGTGGCTTAATACCCAGATTATATAGATGATTACATCTATATTGATTAGAAAATGCATACCATCAAAAGTTTTACTTATAAAAGAGTCGTCGATATTAATATAGAACAAATATGCTAAAGTGCAAAAGTGATGGATGCATGTATTCAACCAAGTGCTTCCCAAGTAATTGGGTGCAGGACCAATTAAAGATTGGGGATGCATACAATCAAAGTAATAAATTGATGTTTTCATTAGGGGGAGCAATAATGATTGTACTCTTTTTCCTTCACCATGGTGTTTTTCCCATTGGGTTTTTTCTAGGTAAGGTTTTAACGAGACAATCGAAGAAAATCATTAAATGGATTAATTGTATGTAAATTCCAAGTGAGAATATCTATGATTGATTGTCATAGCTATGTAAAGTTATTGTAAGACTGTACTCTTTTCCTTTGCCTGAAGTTTTTATCCCACAGGGTTTTTCCAGGCGAGGTTTTTAACGAGGCAGCATATAGCAAGATGTTTCGTCCAAGGGGGAGTGTTATAAATAGATTTATTTTATAGTGGACTCCACATCTGTAATTAGGGTTTCCCCATGTACTCTCTATAAATAGCGGTCTTGTATACTCATATCGTAATAAGAATATATGTTACCTCCCCATCTCGTGTCTCTCTGCAATTACTCATTCCTCTCATTTACAACAAGGGGTATTTTTCATGGGCTAATCAAGAAAGAGAATTAGAGCGATTTTATTCTGTATAGCCAGATTTTCTTGTAATATGACCGGTGTCAATCTTGATTGACAATTTGTGAAATTATTTTTATCCCCGTCCCTTTCCTCCTCCATTCATTCCCCCCTAAAAAAAAAAGTTTCTTTCTATTTCTTCCACCGGGGAATTTAGTCAATTACAAACTAACCTAAATGCCCGTCTCAAACCAGTCTCCCTCGTCCCCAAAACCTTATTCCGTCCCCTATTATTGGGCGCCGACCGGTGCTTCGTCGAGCAACAAAATCAGACCAACTGCTACGCCGAATGCTGCTCACACCCGCTTCTCATCTCCCTTTCTCACCCAAACCCTTGCTCGTTGGCCGCTTCTTTTCCTCGCATTTCTCACGAAAGCACAGCCGAGCAAACCATTGAAGTATATTAATTATCACACACTATTAGTTTCCCCCTTTCTCCTCCACACCTGATACATTAACGAAGGCGAAGACTGTTATTGCGCTCCTACCCGTGTTCTCCATATCATTCTAGGTAAATGGGCAACAAGAAAAGGAAGTCTGATTCTCTCAAGGAAGATGATGATGTGGCAGTCACCGCCGTCAAGGCAGTTGAGGACTCAGGCAAAATATCTTCAAAGAGGAAAGTGAAGAAGGACAAAAAGCAGAATACCGTCGGGGAAGAAGGGGTCAATGATGCTCCTTCAACACATGCCCTGGAAGTCACTGCTGTCGACGCAGCGGATGAATCAGGCAAATCCTCTCCGAAGAAGAGAGTGAAGAAGGAGAAGAAGCGGAAAAACACCGACGGCGAAGAAGTAGGGGCCAATAATGCTCCTTCAACACCCACCCTGGGTTCTGCACTTAATCCAATGGAGAGGAAGAAGCATAGGAAAGCATTGGCTAAGGGAAAGCGTCGAACTGATTTTGAGGGCAAAGAAGCAAAGCCGTTGTCGCAGGAAACTTCCCAAAGTGTAGCAGTAGCAGTACTCACTCCGTCTGTTTCCAGTAATGGTCTGCCTGTTTTCCACCTCAGCGTTTTCAACAACTTGGCGTCAGCTGATTCGTCTGTTAGAGAAGCGCAGCTGAGGCGCTGGTGAGGGAGTTGCTTGAGGTTCAAAGTGCGTACGAGAAGATGGCTGATAAGGAAGCGTTCGAGGCTGGGAGCAGGTTGGAAGCTGAGAAGGATGATGGGTTGGATAACTGTGCCCCTTCTGTTAGGTATGCTGTCCGGAGCTCATTCGTGGTGTTTCATCTTCGAGAGAGGTAAATGGCAAAGTCTTGAGCCTGCAAGGATGATTTGAGCCGTTTAGTCGGCTTTGATAGTTGCTCTTCTTTCAGCTGCTATGTATAGAAATTACTTATTCCGCTTAGCTAACCCAAATAACATCTCAGTATTCCGTTCAAATTTGTTATGTTACAAAACCAAATTGTCCCCTCCATCTGTTTTTTTTCTATTGTAGTGCGCTAGGCAAGGATTTGCGTTGGCGTTAACTGTTCTAGTTGGAACAATGCCGAGTATCAAAATTGACTCGATGCTAAAGCTAATCGTCAAATCTTTGGAAGTTTCTTCTGGTTTGAAGGGACAGGTTAGAGAGCCTACCTTTTGCATTGACATTGAATCTGTTCTATTGGGCCCTGTGTTATTTAATTACTTGACCGATGACCACACTGTGCAGGAAGCCCGGGAGTGTCATTTGGGTCGCCTATTTGCTTATGGTGCATTATCTAAGTCCGGAAGGCTACTAGCAGAGTGGAACTCTAGCAAAAGTTCTCCATGCATCAAAGAATTTACCAGTCATCTGGTTTCACATGCATCTATGAAAAGATACTTGCAAGAGCCAGCTGTAGCAGTGCTGATAAACTTAATTGAGATGGTAATGTCCTGTTTTCTCGTTATAGTTTTGTTATCGTTTGACAATTGAATATTAGGGATTTCCTTTATTGGTCCTTTTCCCCTCTTTATGCATTGAATGTCCAGAGTTGGGTCTGATACACATTTATATAAGCTGATGTGCTAGGCAGTCTATTTCATCCTGGAAGGAACAATCTGAGACTGACGATGTGAAATATATGTTAAAGTTTGATTTATTTTTTCTTGATTTTTTAAACTTTCATTTCAAGGACATATAAAGAATCTAATGATCAGGTGCAGAAGTTATACCACTATGCATCTGGGTTCAGGAGTTTTTTTTCTTTCCCTAGAAAATTTCTGCATTCATCCAATTACAAATTGTTTCATGATTCATAATACTATTTTCTCTTCAATCTCTGAAGCTGATAAAGTTTCTCTCGCCAGATCTATTACAAGGAGATACAAAAACTAATGGTCAGTTGTAGAAGTTACAAGACAATGCTTCTGAGTTCAGGAGTTTCTTATTTCTTTCCCTAAAAAGTTTCTGCATTCTTCCAATTAAACTTGTAACGTGTTTCATGATTTCACAGTGCTTTTACTGCTAATTTCTCTTAATCCTCGAAACTGATAAAGTATCTCTCACCAGATCTATTTCCATTGCAATAATTTTTCTGTTGATGACGTATGTGTAAGACATGATTTTGATTTATTATTTAGTTATTTTACATTTTAAATTCTCCATACTGGTACTTGTATCAATTAGTCCTGATAAAAGGGTATTGACAAGTTTTGTTCTTGTATGCCTCCTCAGTTACCTGTTGAAGCTGTGCTCGACCATATTGTTGCGGCTAAAGGGTTTCTGGACTGGTTTGAGGGGGACACTGGTGCTGGGAATCCAGATGCATTGCTTCTAGCACTAAAAATAAGGGAGAAGATATCTGATGATAAAGTGATCTTCAGGAGACAGTTGCCTCATCCATATACCCCCAGTGGCTTTTTTGCTGCCAGTCATCTATCTTCAGTTGTTGACTGTTTGAAGGTTCCATTGGATTCTCCCTCTGTTTAATGTTTTAAGTGGGTGTAAAATAAACTTAGGATTAAGTGGTAGCTAGTTACGTGGGTTGCAGTTTTCTCTAACATCCTTTTTTTTTTTGCTTTGGCAGGAGTCCACATTTTGTCAGCCAAGAGTTCATGGAATCTGGCCTGTTCTTGTGAATCTCCTGTTGCCCGACGAAGTTTCGTTGGATTCAAATTCTGCAGCAGATGTTCTGATCAAGAAACACAAAAAGAACCGCAAAGTTAGTTCATCTGAAGAAGGATTAGCAAACAATCTCAAGTCCTTTTGTGAGATCGTTTTAGAAGGAGCTCTTCTTTTATCTTCTCATGAAAGAAAACACTTAGCGTTTGACGTTGTTCTTCTGATGCTACCGAGATTACCAGCACCTTGCATTCGTACTGTTTTTTCTTACAAATTCGTCCAGTGCTTAATGGATATATTATCAACCAAAGACTCATGGTTGCACAAAAAGGCTGAGCATTTTGTGAAGGAATTGTCTGAGTGGGTGAAAAATGATGATGTTCGAAGAGTTTTTGTAATCACGGCATTGGAGAAACACAGCAATGGAAGGTTTGATCACATCACAAAAACCAAAACCATAAAAGAGTTAGTGGCTGGGTTTACGTCTGAGTCTGGCTGTTTGTTATTCATTCAAAAACTGACAAACATGTTTGTGGATGAGGATCAATACTCAGACGAACCTTCTGACCAAAGTCAAAGCACAGATGACAACTCAGAGCTGGGTTCAAATGAAGACAAGGAAGCCAATGGTTCCCATCCTATTAACTCTGATCTCTTGAAACACTGGATCATAGAAGCACTTCCAAATATTCCTAAGCACCTTACACTGGATAAAGATCCAAAATTTCAGGTGCAAAAGGAAGTAATGAAGTTTCTGGCTGTTCAGGGCCTCTTTTCTGCTTCTCTTGGAACGGAAGTCACCTCTTTTGAACTGCAGGAAAAGTTCAAATGGCCCAAAACTTCCATCTCAGTTTCTCTTTGTAGGATGTGTATTGAACAACTGCAAATGTTATTTTCCATCGCTCAAAAGGGTGGGGGAACCCTTGCTGATGCAAATACTGCTGAGAATGATCTTGGATATTACTTCATGAGATTCCTTGGCACCATATTCAATATTCCTTCTGTGTCGCTTTTTAGGTCCTTAGACAGTGAGGATGAAAATGCATTCAAGAAGTTGCAGGCTGCCGAGACCTTACTTTCACGTGAGGTATGCATCTTAAATAACTTCTGTTGTCTCCATTTGTTTTTGTCATAGCTGTGTTACCATGTGCTGGTTTCTGGGATCATGTTTCTCGAAGCATAAAAGTAATGTGCTACTCATTTGCTGTCCTATTTGTTTCTTAAAATGTCTCATGTAAGGTGGAAACTATCCCTTTCAATTTTGCTTCAGACATTTCTTGGTGCTTGATATTGTTATGATTTATTATTGCCAGGAGAGGAAATGTGAATTCACTCTTGATGCTATAAGAATACATTCTTTGAGGTACTTGCTCATCCAGTTGCTGCTCCAGCTCCTCCTTCGGCCTGGGGAATTCCATGAAGCTGCCTCTGAACTTACTATTTGTATTGGGAAAGACTATAATTTTAGAGATCTTCTTGATTCAACTGAAGAGGATGATTTGGAAAATGCCCCTGATACCTCAAGTGTCACGCTAGATACACTATTGTCTTTGCTACCACAATCTTCAGCTCCTATGCGATATGCTATTGAACAGGTGACTGAAGGGTGGTGGATTATTGTCATCATGTTTAGAGGATTTGATTTTTTCGATAAAAGTTGCTTTTGAAAAAACTGTGGAGAGTAGTGGATGTGTGATTGCGTGTACATTCTATTGATGTGTTACCACACTCGCATATTGCACTCATTTTTTAAGACATTCAAGTTTTGAGGTTGATTGGGTAGAAGAAGCTGCTTGTCTGCAATAAGTGCAAGCATTTTAATGAGCTTATCTGATCAGAAGAGACTTTAATCTTGAATTGGCTCTGGATAATTTATAATTCAGACTTTTGAAGTGGGAATGATAATCTTTAGACCTAAGTAGGGACGTTGTTTTTGTTATTAGGACATTGTAATATTGAAGATGATGGTTCAATGCCCTGAAGAAGGGGACTAATTAAAGTATAAGAGAGCCATGGTGAAAGTCTTTGTTGTATCCTGTTGAGATCAGTTCCTTTGTCTGTACAGGTATTCAGGGGAATGTGTGTTGAGATATCAGCGGATGGTCTGTTTAGAATGCTGCGGGTTATTAAGAAAGACCTTAAACCTGCGAGGCATAGAAATGATGCTAGTGACGAAGATGATGACGATGATGATGATCTTCTAGAGATTGAAGAATCTGATGAAATTGAGAATGCTGAAACAGTTGATGACAATGATTCACAGGCCGATGATGATGAGTCTGCACCCATGGTTGGAGTTGAGGCCACTACTGTTGGCAGTAATGGTGAGGCTTCTGATGATGAATCTGATGAGGATATGGATGACGAGGCTATGTTCCGAATGGATTCGCTTCTAGCAAAGATTTTTCAAGAGAAAAAGAATCAGGCTGGTGGTGGTGACACTGCTCAGTCCCAGCTCATTCTCTTCAAACTCCGTGTCCTTTCCTTGTTGGAAATTTACCTTCATGAAAATCCAGGTAAAGGTTCTTCTCTCTGAATATCTTATATGGTAGGTGGCCAATGAATGTGTTGTGGCCTTTTATCTGATGTTTAGTATGCCACTGATCTCACCTTTTTTAAGCTGTGAAAGAGTGAGCTAGTTTATATGAGATGCCAGTGCGCAAGATAGGATACAATGCTCAATTCTACTTGTTTGTTCGAGGTTGTTTTTTGAAAAGATTCTGGAGCATTTGTGGGGTTAATATTGTTTATATAAACATTACTTCCTATCAAGTTCGAATAAGTCTGATTTAAAATGATAAGCTTTTCTTTGGAGATCGTGAGGGGAAACTTGTTGACCATTTTGTGATAAGCTTCCGTGTAAAGTTTTATGAGTTGTTTGGTCTTTCGCTGTCTGCCCTTTAACTGTGATAGCTGCTGCTTTTGTTTTTTCTCTGTGTTATGATAGAGTCCCCCAAAACTATCTTGATATACTGCAATCTGGTTCGAGCACTGGTAAACCAGCAAGCCATGGACAGCAGTGATCAGCTTGGACAACGAATCTGGGGGATTTTACAGAAGACGGTGAAGGCAAAGAGGTACCCAAGGGCAAAAGAAGAGTTGAAACTCCCCGCCTTGGAATCTCTGCTGGAGAAAAGCTTGAAAGTGGCATCCAAACCATTCAAGAAGAAGAGATCCATCGATAGCATATCAAAGAAGAAGCAATCATCTGCCCAAAGCCGGTTTAAGATCTTGAAATCCCTTGCCCAGAACTCAACCCACTGGGTCCTTAAGATTGTAGATGGTAGCGGGTTCTCAGATACCGAGCTTGAGAAGGTCTTCCTAGCCTTGGAGAACACCATAGTGGCGTACTTTGATTCCAAGAAGTCCCAGCTGAAACCGAGTTCTTGAACGAGGTTTTTAAGAGACGTCCGCGTGTTGCCCGTCACCTCTTCAAGTTCGTCCTTGAAAGATGCATAGAAGCTAAATCTGATTATCGGAGGGTGGAAGCGCTTGAGATTGTGCTCGAGACATTGAAGTCGGTGGTAGTGGAGAGTGATGACCGGGACGTTATCAAGAGAAACTTGAAGCCTCATCTGGGCCAACTTTCCAAACTTGTGGGAGTGTTATTGACAAATATGCCCGAGAAGCAAGCGAGGAGGGCGCTAGTTAGGAAGTTCTGCACCAGGCTATTCCTGATTATGCAAGTGAATGGAATGGCGAAACCGTTTTTGAAAACGATGGATGCGGGTACTCAATCTGCATGTGAGTCTCAGCTGAGTGACCAGTTTAGTGCCTTGAAAAGCAAAGCGGAGTGATTTATTGGGCGTTTGTGGCTTTTTTGCGTCTCCGTTGGGGGGATAGATAAAGAAATAGAAGGGAAAACTGTGATCCTCAAATTTTTGGTGTCTATGTTAGTTTGTCGGTTAAAATGTACTTTGAAGTAGTGATTTATAATTTATTTTGAGTTATTTTAGTGTTACGAATGTGTCATATTAATTTGGTTGAGAATTTCGGTATCAAAAGCTCAAAGTGAGCAGAAAATCATAAAGGGAAGGATTTATTAGCCAAGTATGCGTCACTGTAATATTTTATCCTCGTTTCTTTTGCCTGATGACCTCAGTTCTGATATAAAGGTACGAAAAGGAATCAAAAGTGTTTTCCGTCGAGATCCATAGGTTTGAGTGTCGGCAGGGATTTTGTGACGGACCTAAAGTCTCCGTCTGTGGATATCGGCAGATACCGCAGACTATGATTTCTTCAGAACATGTTTTTTTTTTTTAAAAAAAAGAAAGATAAGCTCCTTTTTTATTGTACGTTCTATATAGTCAATTCTATAAATATAATTGTATATAATTGTTGCTGGTGGAGAGGTAAGTATATTTACTTACCGTGGTAAATTTTTTCTTTATAATACTTTAATAATATAATTAATCTATATAAAAATATGATTATATGTATATATGATTATTAAATAATACTGTTTTAATCTAATAGTAATATGTATCTTGTACGCATTAATACAAAAATTAATTATATATCAATTCAAAAATAATTGTCATTATTTTATTAAAAAGAAGTTAAGCTAACGTAAAACACAAAGTATAACTTTTTCTGAATTCAGAAAGTGTCACATAATTCACTTAAAAATATTACTCAAAAGTCTTCTTAAAAATAAAATACAGAACAAAAAAGTGTTAAAACCATATATTTTGGATAAAATACAATTAGCTAACAAGATAGATAAATTCAAATAAAGATAATTATCAAATTGAATTCGTTCTATAATTTGTATTGTCGTCGTTGACTCGATAGTTTTTCAGGGTTACCCTAAACCCTACATTATAAACCCTGAAAATCCCTTCGACGTTTTTAGCTTTCATATGATGGTTTTTAGGGTGTGTGGTGTAGGGTAATCTATTTTGAAGTCATTCTATACTTTGTATTGTCATCACTGACTCGACAGATTTCCACACCACAATTATAAATAACGTTTCCAACGTTTTACATAAAGGTATCCACAAATTTAGATAAACATTTCCACGTGTTTATTATAACGTTTCCACGTTTCTACATTCCATGATTGTCTATAACGTTTCCACGCCATGATTACATATAAATGTTTCCACTACATGATTATATATAAACACTTTTATAATTATATGTGATGTTTCCATGACCCAATATATAAAATGTTTCCACCGTTATATATAAAGGAGTCCACGAGTTCAGATAATGTTTCCACCTTTTTATTTAAACGTTTTCACCTTTTTATTTAAACATTTCTACGTTGTTATATACGTTTCCACGTTTTTATTTAAACGTGTCCCCGTTTCTACAATTCCATGATTATATATAATGTTTCCACCGTTAAGCATAAACGTATCCACAAGTTTATATAAACGTTTCCACGTTTTTATATAAATGTTTCCACGTTTTTATATAAACGTTTCCACGTTTTTATATAAACGTTTCCACGTGTTTATATAAACGTTTCCTTGTTTCTACGATTCCATTATTATATATAAACGTTTCCACGCCATGATTATACATAACATTTCCAACATTATAAATAAACTGAACTGTTGGAGTCGACTTTACGTAGTTATTAACATTTGAGTTTTTATATATGCACTTACAATATAACTTATAACATGAAGGTTAAAAAAATTAACGTGCAATATTTTTAAAAATATTATACATCACTTTTTTTAGTTTCGAAAATAATAAAAATATTAGTTTGGTATTTTTTATATTAGTGATTTCTTAATTTTAATTAGTGATTGGTGTATTTTGAATTACTATACTCCATATTTTTACATATATGTATCAAAAAAAATATATATGATTAGAAAACTATAATACAATAGCGATGTCATGGAGTCATAGTGTATTTGAATCATGTTGTATGTGAATCATGGAGTTATAGTGCAGATGAATCATGTTGTATACTCATTTTTTCTATATATAATATATATAAATCATCATACATCACTTTTTTAATTTAGAAAACAATGTATTTAAATTTGTAATTTAAAAAAATCTTATTTCGATTAAAGTATGCATTTTGAATTGATATATGCTCCAAATTTATATACATGTATAAACAAACAATAATATAAGATTAAAAATTATTATACAATAGTCATATATATATACTGATGTAAAAGTTTTGTATAAATAATAAATATTTTATAATGATTATAACTAATTACTACCTACTATTAAAAATATATCTAGACTTAAATCTTTGTAAAAAAAAAGAAAAAGTATAAAAAACATTAACATGTAGCTATTCACCGTTTATTTATGTAATAATTCCTTGTTAATAAAAGAAAAAAGAAACCAAAAAAAAAAAAACTTCGATATGAGACGGAGAATTGGCTTCCGTCCTGCAATCCTTGCCCTTTGAGTCTTGTTCTATCAGATCAGTGATTATCTTTGAAGAATATATTCAAAAATGAAATGGCTTTGACGGACAAGGTTACATATCAGTAATGCATCATATCCGAGATCAAGATGCTTAACCTAATATTGCAATGATGAATAATTTTAGCGTAATGGTGGATGTCATTGCCCTCTCGGAAGAATGGAAAACTTGTTCTTTTGAGAAAATATAGTAAGTAGATGATTTGGATGGTTATATATGGGGGTCGAACTAAAGAAGAAGGCCTAATTAATTAGTTATTGATCATTACAACTGAAGTCCTAAAGTTAAAAAAAAGGGGTTTAATCAATTGTAACGTAACCAACCTACTATGACTATCCTAGTTATATTCACAAGCTTCGGAGGTGTAGCGTGGCAAGCTTTCAAATGGTTACGTGTGGTTAGTGTCATGAGTATTTTTCCAAAATAAATTTTTTCGCTTGGAGGTCAGGTCCAGCGGCATGCCTAACACGCATTTAACACGCAAGCACACTCATCAATCGACAAGGGACAACATTTGTAACGTAACCAACCTACTATGACTATCCTACTTATATTCACAAGCTTCGGAGGTGTAGCGTGGCAAGCTTTCAAATGGTTACGTGTGGTTAGTGTCATGAGTATTTTCCAAAATAAATTTTTTCGCTTGGAGGCCAGGTCCAGCGGCATGCCTAACACGCATTTAACACGCAAGCACACTCATCAATCGACAAGGGACAACATTTAGGCAACCAAACAAGCACACTCATGATCGGCGTCGAGCCAAGGCCCGACCAGCCTAACCGAACCAACCCTTGTGCCACAAGCATGACTAAGGGTGGTCTTGAACCGCCCACGGTGAGTTCCCTCATCCTCCACCCCTTTGCCCAAAGGAATGGATGTGCGGGGCACTCCACTGAATGAACACCTTCCCTAGTGGAGCAAACCCAGTGCAAAGCACCTTCAGTAGGGACGCACTAGCGTGGGCAACGCTGTGCACTCACCACCACCCGGACCATCTCGGCCATGCCGGACACAAGTCCCAACTTAGTGTGTCGCCCCTCGCACTCCCGCACTTGCCCATGTGCGGAACCAGCCATACGACAAGCGCACGCTGGCACAACTCAACATTAGGGACACCGGCAGGTGGGGCAAGGCCCCACAGCCGTTGGAGCCCACTACCCGAGCTAGAGGTAGTGGGACATGCCAATAGGCATGTTCTAGGCACTCACGTGTCTAGCCGGGTGCTCTCCAGGCAGCCGGGGTGACCCACGACTAGTTCACCTAGCCGCCGGTGTGGCCCCATGGGCCCAACACCGCCAAGGGGTCCAAGTGTCCCGACATCCCCATTCATGGGTAAAATGTAGCCTTTGAGGCCCTCGGGCGCTTAGGTGCCCAGCCGGGACACAGCCGTGTAGGCTGCCTGGGGCAGGCCAGGCAGAGACTAACCAGCTCCCTAAAGAGGTTAATGTACCTTTCAGGCCATACTGGACGCAGACATGCCCCTTGCAGCCAAATCCCGACATAGTCATGGGACACTTCAAAAATTCACTAAAATCAGATGCAAGCTCCAATTGCCACGAAACTTTGCCAACATCTCTTATTAATCAAAGGTAACATTTGGCCTTCTTAGGTGCTCAGCAAAGTTGTCAAGATCCCACACGTTTTGAGCCAACTTCATATCGGCTGCATCACGGTGCCTGCGGCACTGCGCAGGTGGTCACTGGGTGCCTGCGGCAGCGCCCAGCACCAGCTTCCTGCAGCAGCATCAGGCACTGGGCGCCCCAGACAAGGTCTGGGCGCCTAAGATAGTGCCTGCATGCCCCAAGGTGCACACGACGAGGCTCATGGGCCCTCAACATTGCACCTTGTGCCTACGGAAGAGTCTAGATGGGCACTGGGTGCCTGCGGCAGCGTCCAGGCACCATCACCTGCAGTATAAGGGACAGGGTGCCCAGACAAGGTCTGGGCACCTGCGACACCACCCCGTTGCGCCCACAAGGCACACAGCAAGGCTCGCGCGGCATCGGCTGTGAACAACAAGGGTCGTGTGTCCTCGGCATCACGCTCTAAGGCCTGACCCTCGGGCCAACCCCAAAGGGTCGGGCCATGTCCATGGCACTTGCACAAGGCATACCAATTTAATTTTCCATCACATGCATCTAGACAAGGCCAACGACAAGGCATGCCACAACTGTCAAGCTGCTTGCCCAAAAATATTCGTGACAACCCTCCCCCGTTAAAGTATTTGCCGTCCTCGGCAAAGTTCTCTTGGGAGTAGTGGTTGTCTTTGCTTGTTCCCTCTTTAGTTCAATCGGCATCAACTGCCACAAGTCGCACCAACTTGTGCGGACTGCACTGACCACACCTGGTCTTGTGCAAGAACTAGGCAACCGGTGCCTTTGCACACCACCCCGTGTGTGGTCGCATCTGCCCACCTGGCTGCGACACCTAATCACTGGCACACTGCCCTCTCACGCAACCCAGCGTGACCAACGCCGACCCTACTCGGTCGCGTATGAGAGTAAGGCAACACAAGCCATTTCACGCACACTTGCGTGACCAGCGTCAACTCCACTCGTTGCACGCTGATAGCCCAACACCACGTGTTGGTTCGCGCACTCATGTGCGACCAGCATCAGCTTATCCTGCTGCATGCTGAAACAACGGCATCTACAACCGTCTTACCCCTGGCCAGGGAGATCAACGTGAACCCTCTCGGTTCCCTGTTGCAACTTGGCACCTCGTGCCATCTTGCGCACCCCTAGCGCGTCCAGCATCAGCACCCCGGCTGTATGCTGACAACCGGCATCACATGCCAACTCACGCTCACCAGCGTGTTTGACGACACCCACCCGGTGTACGTCACCAATTCCGACACCTGGGGCGTCCTTGGCAGCACAATCCAAGCCTGCTTACCCAATTATCCCATGGCGACCCGACGTCCCGTGCCAAGCCACGCATAACCAGCAAGGCCAACGCCAATCTACCTGATTGTGCGCTACCAAAATAGCACATCTTGTGACACCACCGTACATGCACGGTCGACAAAGCCTACCTGGCGTCAAGCTGGAAACCCAGCGTCACAAGACTACTCTCGTATTCATGTACCCATCACGGCCTAGCTTTCCCCATTTTCAGCTTGGGTCCAAGTACTTTTCTAAACATAACACAAAATTAGGGAAAAGTAACTAACGATCCAAGAGAAAGTTCATCGAGGACACCATCAGTCTATTGTAAATTTCCATTAACATTGAAAAGTCATTACAATATTTCGATTGTATTACATGGGCCGGTACACAAAACCGGGTACAATACTTCCAAAAAGGAATACAAGAGTTCAATATCAACAAAACATTGGTCCACCACAACATACAAACTCTTGAATATTACACGGTGATCACTCAAAAGTACAAAATTTACACTCTAGTAAAACAACAGTCCTCAACTCGGAGGGTGCAGGACTAATTCCGGGAAGGTCGGGACATCCAGCTTCTGGCGGAGTGGTTGCTTCCTCGAACCAACAAGGGTATTCACACCCGCATTTGCAACCTGGGGGCATTCTCGCATGAAGTGCGGACCACCGCATCTAAAGCAACTAATGCCGACTTGAGTTTTGGGGACTTCTCCTTGCCTCCAGGCTTGCATGATCTTGGGCATCATCCCGGTCATGAGGGAGGGCAAGTCCGAAATCCCTTTCTGGCCTTCCCCGCTTCCCGCCTTTTCTATTAGAACGACTGTCTTTATTGGGATGCCTTTCCCAACCGAAATCCACAAGACTTTCAGCCGCGGTCATCGCCTGTTCGAGGGTGGATACATCCCTCCTTCGAACTTCTGAACGCGCCCAAGGTTTCAGACCTTTCATAAAGTTGTACACACGATCCCCATCGTGCATACTGGGAAAATCAGACATTATGGAGTTAAACTCCCCGATGTAATCTTGAACCGTGCCCGTCTGCTTTAGGTCATTCAAACGATCACGGGCTCTGTCATCGGCATCCTGGGGAAGAATTGGGCCTTCAACGCCCTTTTAAACTCAACCCAACATCGGATAGGAGTTTGGCCACATGCGCGGTCACGTTCAACCTTGCACCGCCACCATTTCTTAGCATGCCCTCCAAAATGTAACCGCCGAGAAGACCTTTTGATCATCATCAGTATTGTATGCTTCGAAATGCTCCTCCATGTCGAAAAGGAAATTCTCAAGCTTCTCGGAGTCACGGGATCCATCGTACGGCGTAGGGTCACGAAGTTTCAACTTCCTTTTCTTGCCTTGACCCAAACTAGGGGACACCGACTCTTGTAGAACAGCCACTTTGGCACGGAGCTCACGTATTTCGGCATCACGAGCATCAGTTGAGTTATGCTGCTCCTCCAAGTTCCCAACCGAGGGGTCAGCCCGAAGCTGGCGCACCTCATTGCACAGAGAGTTCACCATTGTTTCAAGCCGCTCAAGGCTACGAAGCACATTATGTTCCGGACCAAACTCTGAGGCATCTCGGTCAGTGAGGCCGAGTACCCTTCAATTGTGTTCAGCCTATTCGCAAGCTCAACTCGGGATGTAGCCCTAGCAGCCATTTGGGAAACTTGGGTCTATTCTGCCAAGATAACTTCCAGCACGTACGAACTCTGGGTCACTTCAATGCCTTTGCAGCGTATCGATTAGTGCTCAATCCTGCAAAGACAGGGACAACCGACATGTTATGGCTCTGATACCACTTTTGTCATGAGTATTTTTCAAAATAAATTTTTCGCTTGGAGGCCAGGTCCAGCGGCATGCCTAACACGCATTTAACACGCAAGCACACTCATCAATCGACAAGGGACAACATTTAGGCAACCAAACAAGCAACACTCATGATCGGCGTCGGGCCAAGGCCCGACCAGCCTAACCGAACCAACCCTTGTGCCACAAGCATGACTAAGGGTGGTCTTGAACCGCCCCACGGTGAGTTCCCTCATCCTCACACCCCTTTGCCCAAAGGCATGGATGTGCGGGGCACTCCACTGAATGAACACCTTCCCTAGTGGAGCTACCCCAGTGCAAAGCACCTTCAGTAGGGACGCACTAGCGTGGGCAACGTTGTGCACTCACCACCACCCGGACCATCTCGGCCATGCCGGACACAAGTCCCAACTTAGTGCGTCGCCCCTCGCACTCCCGCACTTGCCCATGTGCGGAACCAGCCATACGACAAGCGCACGCTGGCACAACTCAACATTAGGGACACCGGCAGGTGGGGCAAGGCCCCACAGCCGTTGGAGCCCACTACCCGAGCTAGAGGTAGTGGGACATGCCAATAGGCATGTTCTAGGCACTCACGTGTCTAGCCGGGTGCTCTCCAGGCAGCCCGGGGTGACCCACGACTAGTTCACCTAGCCGCCGGTGTGGCCCCATGGGCCCAACACCGCCAAGGGGTCCAAGTGTCCCGACATCCCCATTCATGGGTAAAATGTAGCCTTTGAGGCCTCGGGCACTTAGGTGCCGCCGGGACACAGCCGTCGTAGGCTGCCTGGGGGCAGGCCAGACAGAGACTAACCAGCCCCCTAAAGAGGTTAATGTACACCGTTTCAGGCCATACTGGACGCAGACATGCCCCTTTGCAGCCAAATCCCGACATAGTCATGGGACACTTCAAAAATTCACTAAAATCAGATGCAAGCTCCAATTGCCATGAAAGTTTGCCAACATCTCTTATTAATCAAAGGTAACATTTGGCCTTCTTAGGTGCTCAGCAAAGTTGTCAAGATCCCACACGTTTTGAGCCAACTTCATATCGGCTGCATCACGGTGCCTGCGGCAGTGCGCAGGTGGTCACTAGGTGCCTGCGGCAGCGCCCAGCACCAGCTTCCTGCAGCATCAGGCACTGGGCGCCCCAGACAAGGTCTGGGCGCCTAAGATAGTGCATGCATGCCCCAAGGTGCACACGACGAGGCTCGTGGGCCCTCAACATTGCACCTTGTGCCTACGGACAGAGTCCAGATGGGCACTGGGTGCCTGCGGCAGCGTCCAGGCACCATCACCTGCAGCATAAGGGACAGGGTGCCCCAGACAAGGTCTGGGCACCTGCGACACCACCCCGTTGCGCCCACAAGGCACACAAAGGCTCGCGCGGCATCGGCTGTGAACAACAAGGGTCGTGTGTCCTCGACATCACGCCCTAAGGCCTGACCCTCGGGCCAACCCCAAAGGGTCGGGCCATGTCCATGGCACTTGCACAAGACATACCAATTTAATTTTCATCACATACATCTAGACAAGGCCAACGACAAGGCATGCCACAGCTATCAAGCTGCTTGCCCAAAAATATTCGTGACAGTTAGCATCTACGACTACAAGCCAATACAATTAATCACGCGGCCGGGCCCACGTTTTACGATGAATTCATCACCTGATTAGCCTGGGCGCGTGGCTAATTAGATGTGAGCGTGGCCTTTTCTTGTTCCCTCTATCGATAAAAATATGAATATCTGGAATCAAGGTTTCAACTTTCAATCGAGTGGGTGGGTTGACGTCATTTTCAAAAACTTGGCAGCACTATGAGAAGAAGAAAAAACACTGTTTGTTCGGTATCTACCAACATATGGTACGGACAAATACAACGTCAGAAATCCGATCAGTAATTGGTAATCAACGGTGAAAACACTGCCCAACATTGCCAAAAAAAAGGGGTGCGTAACAGCCGATCAAACCCAACCAGACAGTGGCGGAATTTTTACAAATATAATTAATTAATCGATTAAATTACTCGGAATTTCTTTAGGAGTTGGAATAATACAGTTTAATCCCTTGTGTTTATCATAATTATTGGTAACCATTTTGAGGTTACGATATCTCTGACTATGAGCCCCCAAACTATAACTCTGTTTTCAGGGAGTTACCTACGTGTAGACATGTAGCTTAATCACATTAATAATGTCTGGCTGGACAACAAAACTGCTTAATCAACATCGTTATTTTTCTAAAAACCTCAACTCTACCTCGAAAATACATTTGAAGTGGGATGATGGGGAGTTAAACGATGATGATTAAGCAGTTTTGTTGTCCAGCCTGACATTATTAATGTGATTAAGCTGACATGTCAACTCGTAGTTAACTCCCTAAAAACAGAGTTATAGTTCGGGGGCTCATAGTCAGAGATACGATAACCTCAAGGTAGTTACCAATAATTATTATAAACACAAGAGGCTTAACTGTAATTTCCCAAATCCTAAGGGGATTCCGAGTAATTTACACTAATTAATTTTATTGAAATAAAAATTAATCTATTAAATTGAAAATTTAATATTATAATTAAAATTCTACGGAATTATTTATAAGTATAATTTCAAAAGTGAAATTAGGTATTAGATTTGATATAAAATTTAAATTGTAAAACGTAGATTAATATATAAATAAGTTATTAATTAATAAAATTAAATTATAGTCTTTATAATAATTAATATTAAATGATAATTTGACACTACATTATGTGTAATAATTACTATAAAATATTTTGGGTAAATTGAAATCAATTTATAAAGTTTGTAATAAAAAAACTAATCACTTGTATTTATAATAAGATGGAGTAGATGATTATTAAGGCTTACATAAAAATCAATTTTGCTTCAAATTAAATTACTAAGTAAAAATAATAAGAGCTTTTTCATCCTATAAAATAAACAAAAAGACCAAAACTAAAATAAAATGTATCCGAAAGAGTTAGGGGCCACATACCCACCGCCTACTCCCCGGTATGACCCGTAAAATCTCAAAAAATCGTGTTGAAAAAAAATCCGAATGGGCTTGGATAAAAAACCGCCCTGAATTAAAAACCAGGTGGGATCCCGGTAAAAAATTTGGGCCTGAAAAGAGCCAAGTCTAACCCGGCCTGAATATATATATTTTTTTAAAGATATATTTAATATAATATATAATTAATTAATTTTTATATAAATTTATTTAGAAATGATCAATTATTTTAAATTTATTTAGAATTTTATTTTCATTTAAAATTGTATTATTTAATTAAAATATATTAATTATTTATAAGAAAATGAAAAAAATTGGGCCATGTATGGAAGAGCTAAGAAAAACTGAACTTTTCCCGATCTAGCTTCTAAAATAAAAATCAAGTCTGGACATTAGAAACAGATTCAACAGACGTTTTTTCTAAACCGACCCCCCCACTCATTCGATCACCTCTAATTGATATTTACGGAATTCCTTAATATCTTTTGTTTAAATAAGGGAATATAGTTAGGAAATTCAACATCTTGATTCCTCCCAGGTAATATTAGAATTGTACTTTCAATAAATAAAGGAATATAATTACTATTGAAATATCATAAAAGGTTAGAATGAGCAATGGAAATCACTGGTCCCACACACAAGATGTCAAACTTGAAGTTAACCAGCGAGCTGTGTATACATTGTTGTATTTCTCACAGATGGAATAGTTATTTGGCTTATTCATATCTTGGGGTATGATAAACTAAATTAAAATTTTTGTTCTTTTGTTTATTTATTAATTTTTTCTTTGTATTATGATATATATTTTGATGATCTGCGTAAAATTAAGGTGTCATAATTATCTCATAGCATGTCAATCTTGATAAAGATGGAGAATCAAAACAAGAACCAGAATACTCTATTGATGCTGAGTTGAGATTTACAGAGAGGAGAGGAAGATCGAGAGAGAAAGTATTTGGGGATGAGAAAGACTAATGACTCGTTAGCTACAGTAGACAAGCCTAGTGCATTATATACCAACTGGGTATTGCACGTGACTAGGGAAATATTAGGACAGGGATATACAATATGTATATAGATGAAGTACTAATTATAATAATACCCCCCCCCCCCCCCGCAAGACTTATATTTCTGGAAATGGAAGTCTTGGCCTAAACAGAATGCATCCCGAGTCGTGGCAGAGTCGTCTTGTATTCTTTTCCGGTCAAAGACTTGGTCAGTATGTCTGCTAGCTGAGAGGATGTGGGAACATACTCCACTTGAATCAGGCTTGCTTGCAGCTGGTCTCGGACATAGTGACAGTCGAGTTCGATATGTTTGGTCCTCTCGTGTGCCACCGGGTTCTTGGCAATATGTATGACAGAAAGATTGTCGCACTTCAGTGGTATTGGTTCGATGCTGGGGACTTCCAGTTCATGGAGGAGGCGAGTTAACCAACTCAGCTCTGCGGTCACTTGGCGCATTGCTCTGTATTCTGCTTCGGCTGAAGAGAGAGCAATGGAGACCTGTTTCTTTGACTTCCAGCTGAGAGGGGAACCACCAAGGAGGATAAATACCCTGAAATAGATTTGCGAGTAATTGGGCATGATGCCCAATCAGAGTCACAGAAAGCCTACAGATCGAAGTTAGAGTTCTTATTAAAAGCAATACCAAATCCTACAGTACCCTTTAGATAAGAAAGAGTATGAAAAGCTGCATCAGATGAGCATCAGTGGGTTTCTGTAAGAATTGACTTAAGTATTGAACATGTATGCTAAATCTGGTCGAGTACTGATGAGAAAATTTAGTTTTCCTATCAGTCTTCTGTAGAAAGTATGGTCTGGAAGGAGTTCACCTGATTCTGGATACAACTTCTGATTGAGTTGTAGGGGAGCTACAGCTGTGCGACAGTCCTGCATATTATAATCAAGCAAAATTTGTGTTGCATATTTGCGCTGAGTCATTATCAGCTTGTCTTGAGTTTCAATGAACTCCATGCCAAGAAAGAAATTCAGTCTGCCCAAATCTTTTATTTTAAAAGCATGATGCAACTGGTGTTTCAGGTTCTGTATTTCTTGTTTGTTGTTCCCTGTTATCAGAATGTCATCAACGTATACACCAAGAAAGGTGTACTGACCATGTTGTTTCTTTAGGAAGAGAGAGTAATCATTTTTGGATTGTGTATATCCTAAGTTTTTCAGAAAGCTACCTAACTTGTCATACCACTGCCGTGATGCTTGCTTTAGCCCATATAAGGACTTGTGCAACTTGCAGACCTTATTAGACCCTTCTATCATTAAACCTTTGGGAATTTTCATATAAACGTCTTCATTTAATCCCCATGGAGGAAAGCATTATTGACATCTAGCTGGTCAATAATCCAACCTCTTTTTATCCCTAAGATGATAAGAGCTCTCACGGTGGTAAGTTTTACTACGGGAGAGAATGTTTCCTCATAGTCTAGGCCATTTTTTTGTGTGAACCCACGAACAACTAATCTGGCCTTAAAACGTTCTAGGGACCCATCTACTTTGAATTTGGTCTTATAAACCCACTTGCAAGTTATTGGTTTCTTTCCTTGGGGAAGGTTTACAATGGTCCATGTTTTTTTTCCTGTAGGGCTTGGAATTCATGTTTCATTGCTTCAATCCATCTAGGGTCTTTTATGGCCTCTTCATAGCTGTTGGGTTCCTTTTCGGTAAGGATGTGGTCAAGCATTTTGGTTGTGGTGTTGGGGACAGAAAGGGTAGTTATTATGTGCTTTGGGATGATATTGGTCAAGGTGTCAAGAGGAAGAAGAGAATCAGATGGATAGGATTTGGTCTGTTTTTCCAGCCTATGTGTGAGGATTTGGGAGAAGAGGTCTTGTGGTTGAAGATTTGTTTCTTTTGTGGAGCAGATGTAATCTTGGAGCTTAGTAGGTGGTTTGATATTCTGGTACTTCTCCTAGGTGGTGGTTTCTGTAGGGGTCTCAGTGTTTTGTTCATCTTGAGATGATCTGGTGTTCAGATTCGTATTTTCTTGGGTTGGAGCAGGAAAATCTAGATGGCTTTCTTGGCCAGGGGCCTCTGGATCTGTTGTAGTGGAGCACTCCTTCTGTTCTGGGTGGGTTATTGATTGTGTGTGAGGTTGAGGGAAAGGAAATGGGTCTGAAAGATAGGGGTTACTGGGGTTTTGGAAGTGGGAGTTTGGTCAGGAAAGAGGTGGGAGATGTCATCTGTTTGGTCATGCCATATATTCAGCCAGTTTTTATCTCTTAGGGGGTAAATGGTCTCAAAAAGTGATGTCTCTACTGAGGGTTATTTCTCCTGAATCTAAATTCATGATTTTGTATCCCTTAGCAGTTTTCCATTGCCTAAGTGAATGCTAGCTGCTGATCTTGGGTCCAGTTTACTTCTGTTAGGATTGATGTTTGTGGCAAAGCACAACATCCAAAGTTTTTAATTTGGGTATAGTCTGGAGTATTCTCATACAGTTTTTGAAAGGGGGTGTGATTTCCTATGGGTTTACTAGGGATCCTATTGATTATATAAGCTGCATGCTCTAAGGCATGACCCCAAAACTTTGATTCAAGCCCATATTGGAATAGGAAAGACCTAGTTACCTGCATTAAATGCCCCTGTTTCCTTTCCACCACCCCATTTTGTTGGGGTGTGTGGGGGCAACTAGTTTGGTGTGTTATTCCTTTAGAGTTCAGAAAAAGAATGCCTTCTCTAGACCCCCCCTCCCAATTCTTTAGCATTGTCGGATCTAAGGATTTTATTTTGTATTCAAAGTGTTGTTCAACAAAGAGAATGAATTCTTTTAAGAAACTAAGGGCTTCAGATTTCTGTTTCAGAAGTTTTATCCATGTACCCCTTGTAAAGTCATCAACAATTGTTAGAAAGTAACGATACCCCTCATTAGTTTCTGTTCTCATAGGACCACATATATCAGTATGCAACATGTAGAAGGGATATGTACTTTTTATTTCAGAGTGTTGAAACTTTAGCCGTTTACCCTTGGCTTTAAAACAGATTGTACAAGGAAGAATGCCAACAGAAGGAATGTGAATACCTAATTGCAATTTTGACATTTGTGGCAAGGAATGTGCCCTAGTTTACTATGCCATAGAAGAAGATCCTTGGAAACAACACTACTTTCTGTCTTTCCTTGGGAAGCAAGAATGGTAGAACTAGTTTTTCTATTTTCTTTCAAAAAATTTCCTAGACATACAACATCTAAGAAGAATAAACCCTGTTGCAGACGCCCAACCCTACCTTGACTTTTAGTTTCACAATCCTGCAAGAAACAATCAGTTTTTGAAAAAATGACATTTACATTGAATTGATTTGTTAGTTTGCTCACAGAAATCAGGTTAAACATGAAGGAGGGCACAATTAATACATCAGGCAAGATTAAATTATCTGAAATCATAGCACTACCAGATTTGCTAACTCTATATCTTTCACCATCGGGAAGGGTTAGTTCTTTGGTTTCAAGCAAGGCACAAGATCAAACATCATATTCTCATTTCCAGTCACATGCTCCGAAGCTCCAGAATCAAAGATCCAAAGTCTATTCAGTTTATCAGTAAGACAGCCATAATCAGATTGCAAGGTTAAAAGATAAGTTGAGATACGGTTACCAGAGAAACTCCCAAAGGAGTTTACGTTGTGTTCTTGGGTACCGGAGTTCTTCTGCTGGATGTATTTTGCAAGTTGATCCACTTGCTCCATGAGAGTCCAACAACTGGTGAGGTTTTCTGCACTTGCTCTCTTTGGTGTTGAACACGCTTTGAGTCTTGTTCAAGAACAGGTCCAGTAGCATGTGAAGTGACGCCTCTTTGATTTCCCCCTTCTGGGAACCCTATAATCCACCAGCACTGGGACCGAGTGTGTCCCAGTTTTGCACAATTGGTACATTTAGGGGTTGTTTTCTTTGCGCCGGTTGAAGAGCTATTGGAGCTAGGAGATTTCTTGTCCGTATTCCTCCCCGTGGTCTTCTTGGGTGTGAATTTGTTGGCTAGGATCAAGCTATTGTCGGAGTTGTCTTCATTTCGCTTTTCGACGAACTTCGTTGTTTTTCATCCTGAGCCACCAGACAATATGCCTGCTCAACACTGGGAAAGGGAGTCGTGAGCAATATTGCGCCTCTTGCTTGTTTGAAGTTATCGTTTAACCCGTCCAAGAATTTCATTAGTCGGTCTTCTTCCTCCCGCCTTTCAATGTCCTTCGCAGCGCCACACGTACAGCTTAAGACTTTCCTTGAGCTATTTAGACGATCCCAGAGTTTTTGTAGCCGTGTAAAATACGTACTAACTGGGTCGTCATTTTGTTGTAGAGCTGCTATCTCTTTCTGGATGGCGTAGATTTCGGGTCCGTTGATCAAATCAACCTCTTGCAAAGCTTAACCCACATCTGGTGCGCGTTGTCGAGTAGACGATGCTCTCAGCGATTTCCTTCTCGACTGAGTTCAAAATCCAGGCCATGACCGCGTTATTGCTTCGTTCCCACATGGGGTAACGCTCTGAAGATTTCTCCGGCTCTGTAATTGTCCATTTACGAGACCGAACTTATTCTTTGACTTTAGGGTTATGGTGGCGGTTCGCTTCCACTGGTCGAAGCCTCCTTGGCCTTTGAATTTGACGCCGAAGTTGAGAGATGGATTGTCTGCTGGATGGAGATACAACGGATCATTAAGATCCTGGTTTTGCAAAGTTAGGGTTTCTTTTTCACCCGTCATCGATTCTTCGTCTTCATTCTCTATGATCTCTTCTTCATCATCGTTCTTGTCGTCGTCAACCATCTTGCGGAAAAATCAACGTTGAATGAGCGTTGCTCTGATACCATGTCAATCTTGATAAAGATGGAGAATCAAAACAAGAACCAGAATACTCTATTGATGCTGAGTCGAGATTTACAGAGAGGAGAGGAAGATCGAGAGAGAAAGTATTTGGGGATGAGAAAGACTAATGACTCGTTAGCTACAGTAGACAAGCCTGGTGCATTATATACCAACTAGGTATTGCACGTGACTAGGGAAATATTAGGACAGGGATATACAATATGTATATAGATGAAGTACTAATTTATCCTAATATAGCACAAAGGCCACATATGTTTCTACACTTCACCAAAGGTTTTTATGAAGAAACATGAATTCATCACCAAAACCAACAAGATAGACCATCGAGTAAAGATCTCATGGGTAAACAAAAGAGTAAAAGAAGTAATTGTCTTACAAATACTTTCCATGAGAACTACTTAATCTAGCTAAATCTTAAAAACAAACTAAATAAGACAGAATTCTTCATAAGCGCTTCGCCAATCCACCTATGTCGGCAACCAATAACTTCAAAAGCCTTCATGGAATCCTTCGGCGAAAAGAAGCTCGACATGCATGGATACAATCGATGAAAGCCTTATCCAATCGAGCAAGATCCGTAGTTTGGTGAAGTCGAACAAACTCCAAACCCACACGTAAACCCGAAACTCCAGCGAAGAAGGAGCCTGCCAAGCTTGCCTGATTGAACATAGAAAAACAAAATCTCCACCAAAAGAGGAAGAAGAGCACAAGAGTTGTGATTTGAGGCTAAGAGAGAAAGCTTATGGTAAGGGGCATGACGAGGGACAACACAAGGGACAAGGCAACAAGCAAGATGCTAACATGGAGGAAACAACAACAAAAGGAAAATGAAGAGAGAAAAAGGAGGAGAGAGGAGAGAGCACTCCCCTCTCCATCTGTGGTTATTTTTGGTTGATATGGGTTGGTTTTTAGAGACATTATTGGTGCTGCTAGAGCTGGCCACGGGCTTGGCCCGTCCCGATCTTGGTCCCGGGCTCAACCGGTCATGATCCTCAGAGTGAGGGGCCGGCCTCAGACCCCTAGTAACCGGTTTTGTTCCCGTTCCTGGTCCCGGTTTATGTGCTCTTGTGAATGTTGTTGGTTGGAAAACAATTCTGAAAGAGTTTTCCAAAGGAGTCCTCTACAAGAGCACATAAACCACTTGAGTTGATTCACGCGCTAGTGTTTTTGTGGGCCTATCACACTGATGTCTCTTGGTAGAAGTCGGTACTTTTTGCTCTTTATCAATGATTATAGTAGGAAAACATGGGTTTACTTCTTGAAAGAAAAATCTAAAATTTTCTCCATGTTCAAGAAGTTTAAGGATCTTGTTGAAAACAAAAGGTTGCTATGTCAAGTCTCTAAGAACTGATAGGGGTGAGAGTTTACCTCTAATGAGTTTAATGAGTAATGTGAAAGAATGGCATTAGAAGGTTTTAACAGTGCCCAAGGTCTCCTCAATAAAATGGTGTGGCTGAAAGAAAGAATCGGACCAGCCTTGATAGGGCTCGAAGCATACTAAAGAGCAAGGAGATTCCAAAAGAGCTATAGGCTGAAGCTGTGGATTGTGCAGTGTAATTATCCAACCGGGCCCTACAAAGAGTCTTTTCATGTTTGACCCCACAAGAAGCTTGGAGTGAAGTTAAGCCTAATTTGGCCCATTTAAAGGTTTTCGGAAGCATTGGCCATGTTCATGTACCGGATCAAGAGAGGATCAAGCTTGAAGATAAAAGCAAGAAGCACATCTTTATTGGCTATGATCAACGATCAAAAGGCTACAAGCTTACAACCCAAGTCTTGGGAAAACCATTGTGAGTAGAGATGTGGTCTTTAGTGAAGAAGAAACCTGGGACTAGAGCCTTGAAGATAAGGAGAATACAACTTCTCCCACTTCTCGTTGATGAAGTTCAAGAGGAGGAGCAAAGTGAAGAGCTCGTGACACCTCAACAATCACCCTCGTCAAGCACATCATCATTTCCCTCAAGTGGATGCTCAAGTGGAAGTTCAAGTGAAGAGCAATAAGAATGAGAAGCCTTCAAGATGTATATGTAGAGTTAGATATCAAAATGTTGATGATGAACTCACTCTTTGTTGTCATCTTTTAGATTGTGAACCTCTAAGATTCGAAGAGGCAGTGAAAGAAAAGAAGTGGAGAGTGGAGATGGATGATGAAATCAAGTCCATTGAAAAGAATGATACGTGACAACTTGTGACGCTTCCTAAAAGAAAAAACCCATTGGTCTCAAGTGGGTTTCAAGGCCAAGAAGAATGTCGTTAATGAAGTGGAACTTAAGTTGGTGAAGACACATGACCAAGTTGCAGACATTTTATGAAGCCTGTAACACCCCTACCGCTAATACCGTCATTACTGTACAAATACTTACCTTCGCAGCGGATATTACTTACTCAACGGCGGGTGTACAATGCCGTTAGTCACCCACGTGACTAACAAGGCGGATTACAATACTACATACTATCGGTCTGATGAATATGAACATACCGAGTGCTCTACACCATAATTACTTTCCTTGCATACCAATCCATAATTCGATACAACTCCAATACAATACCATACCGAGCATACTACAATCCTTACATTACCGATACAGTTTAGACTTCCAAATTCATACTACGTTACAAATACATTCCCTTTTCTCACCTACCCATGCTTATGTAGCAGTCCCCGTCCTACTCTCTCGAACGGTGAACAGCTTCGGTACCTGCACACTAAAAACGGTCCCCCTAGGGGGTCAGCTTCGCTGCATATGAAATCCGCATATACCGCGTGCTAACCGCGGTACGCCGACTACTTTGGGTCGGATATACATGGAGTTCATTTTACATGCATACATACATACTCATACTACAACAATACAATCAAAGATACCTACAATATACAAGTTCAATACTTACTAAGGAAGACAATTCGATAGTCAACCATTCGTATTTGTTATACATTCATTACTCTTCGTACTGTGTTCGATATTCGTTACTCTACTCATACTTACTCCTTACTCTTGCATACTCATCACTCCATGTTCAATACCTTACTCGTACACGATCCTTACTCTGTACTCGTTACTATACTAGTGCATACTCACTACTCAATTCTCCATACTTACTCTTACATACTCAATACTCGATACTTACTCATACGTACTCAATACTCGGTACTCATTACATACTCATACTTGCCTCTTACTCGATACTCATACTTTACTCATACATACGCAATACTCATTACTCATTACTTGGTCTCTGGGCGGAGTCATACACAAGACTGCCACCGGACCTACAATACGAGGGCTATACGCTTAGCTCCTCAAATACTCAATGTCCGTTCTTACCGACTACTCGAAATTCCCAACACTCTTCTCTCAGAGCACAATACAATCTCATGGATTAGCCTAGAGTATCTCCCTTGATAACCTCCACCAGCTTAGGGAATTACAACCGACTAGTATCCTCAGATTTAAGGGTTTCCCAACATATCGAATACTCATGTTCGGGACATACTTACATCAGTCGGGTCCTCTCATAATGGGTCGACTAATTGCTAAGGGGTTTGGGAGATCCCTCATCATTCTTTACTACTCTCATGGTTCATGTCTTGCACCAAGAATAATTCCTCTAATAGAGGTTACTTATATACTTCCACTATTTTTTTGTTTGTGGATTATTCATTTCGTTCTCCTACCATTATCGGGAGGTTATTACTCCCGTACACTCTCTCACATTCTAGTGAGTTCATTGATTTACGTTATCGTTATTGGTTCGTTGTTTAGTGCGTTGCTACGGTTCCATTGGTTCACACATGACTCTTACCACGAGTCAATACACAGTAAGACTCATCTATGAGTCGGTCTACACACTAAGTGAGGCCACACAATCAATCAAGAAAGGTAGCTCAATCAACATACAACAAGACATGCAAAGAAAGGCAATAAACCGTTTTCATGCTTTAGTCTTGATTAGCCGGCATACAGCACATAATCAACGTAACTCGGTTAGCATACGGGGCATGAGGAAATCATACCTTTCACTGGGTTTGCTTTACCGTATGTTCCTTGTTCCTCGGTTCACACTTGGTCCACTGATAATGTTTCCAACATTGTTATTAATACTATGTTCATACGATACACAAATAATTACTACTCCCGTACTTACCCCGTTATCCCATTACTTCGGTTCACTCAATGTTCTTATACCTTCTACTTCTTATTAATCCTCTTACTTGTTTCCCATTCACATACTCATTCCCTTACCATTATGGTTGCATTAATGGTGTATTACTAAGGTCCCTTATATGTACATATCTATACATATATACATATATGATACTAGGTTATTATTATTATATTATTATTATTATTATTATATTATTATTATTATATATATTTTTGACCCGACCGACCCACCCTGGGTCGGACCCATGGGTCGGTCGGGTGCAGAGACTTCGATTACAGAAAATTCCAGTCCGACCGATCCAGCCAGGGTCGGTCCATTGGGTCGGTCCGTTACAGAAGTATTTCCGACTAAAAATTTCTACTCGACCGACCCAGGCAGGGTCGGTCCCCTGGGTCGGTCGGATGCAGAAGCTTCTGAGATTGCAGATTTTCTGGTCGACCGACCCTGCTAGGATCGGTCCTAGGGTCGGTCCAGCCCAGTACCCATTTTAATTACTTATTTTGAACCCCAAACTCTACTCAATTCACACCCAATCTTTTTCCTACTCATTTCCACAAGTTCCCTACATGTTTTAACACTAGTTAAACCTCCTAATACACCCTAGTTCATCCATTAATCCATTACTCATCTCTACACCAATTTACACACTCATTTTCCTTTCGACACTTACAACAGTTTTTCAATTCCCCAATGCTACAGATTTTTGTTCTAACCTTTACCATACAATACTCCCTCAACCAATGCTACTCCTAGCATCCAAAACGCATTGCTTTACATCCTAGTTCTTCACATTACCTAAATCCTTTTCAATTTGCTTCCAAGGTATTAAACACTCACCTTAAGTTCTCCAAATACACTTATCCCTCCTAGTTTCTCCAATGCATCCTAGCACTCTTTGCTACAGATTTTGCATCCTTATATCCTCATACTACACTACCATTTCATGGTTACTAAACCTCCTTACTCAACCCAATACATACTTGGTTCTTCCATTCACCAAGTCATCCATAAATGTACATATTCCTACCAAAATTTTGCCATAGTTCATCTACATTTCTCACTTATCCTCATATGTACTTCTCATCAAACTCATTCCTAATCTAGCCAAACCACAAGGGTTCTACCAGCACACATACAATATAAATCCATCCCTATATACCAATACTCCATCAAACATCAAAATACTAGTACTCATACTCAACCTACTTGGCTCCAACGCCTACAATTCACATACTAATTCACAAATACTCAAACTTCTCTCAAATACTCGAACTCCCAATACTACAATACCAATACAAGATTTTGGGTTCTTTAGTTAGTTGCCATTCCCATTTCTAATGCATTAAATTAACATTAGTAAAGAGCTCTTACCTTGAGCTTACAATTCCTTCATTCCCTTTTCAATTATCTTCTTCCTTCCTTCCTTGTCCAAATCGGTTTTGTGGGGAATGGAGTTGCAAAACTCCATTCCCACCACCCAAGCACACAAAGACAAGCATAATTAATACACTAACCCTTAGATTTATGCTAGTTCATTGAAGTGTTTAAAATACAAATTCTAGGGTTTACCTTTGGAGTGCTTTAGGAGGGGTTTTAGCCCTTGGTTCAAGAGGTGTTCTCACCACCATTGGAGGGTTGAAGCAAAGCTCCAAAACAAGAGGAAAAACAAGGTAAGAGAGAGAGACCAAAAATCGGCCATACCAAGAGATGGAGCAAAGTGAGGTCTTTATGGAGATTTTACCTTGTTGGAAAGAGGAGACTCCAAGCTTCACAATGGTGTGCTTTTTCTCTTCAAAATGGGGAAAACCCATGGAGATGAAGTTGCTCATTTTCGGATTTTGAAAAGATAGAAATGTAGAGGAGGATGAGGGGATTACACATATGTAATTATTTTTGAGTTTGGAGCATGAATGGAGCTTGTACAAGGAGAGGAAGTTGAGGCAGCCATGGAGGCTCCATTTTCGCCCAGCACAGCGAGAGAGAGGGAAGAAAATCGGTGGAGAGAGGTGAGGAAGAAGAAGAAGAAAAGTGAGAGGAGAGAGAGGGAGGGAAGTGTTTTATGTTTTGCTTTTTACTTTCCTCTCTCTTCCTTCTCTTCTTTCTTTCTTTATTACTAGCTTAGAGTGTGTGTGAGTGGGTTGACTCCCTTAATAGAAACCGGCCCCACTATATTAGTAAGCTGGAGCGTTTTTCGTCTTTTACAGAAAACGCTTGTTATTTACCCGGTTTGGATACTATCACTAACTGGGCCCGTTTTCCGGAATTTTCTTGTTTAATTATTTTATTGATTATTAAGCTTCCATAAATGCTTAATAATTATTATTTAATGATTTATAATTTTTACGGGTCTGTTTGACCACTTAAATCACGTTTTCGGGTGTTCTCGAAAAACGTGTGCGCTAAAGCTCTATTAGCGTTTTAATACATTTCTTGGATCCGTTTTCTTCAGGAATCGTTCCCGTATACTAATTAGGCATGAATAAGCCTTAGGAATCCTCATAATACTCTAAACCGAGGTCTCGTACCTTCTTTGGTTATTTAACGCTCCTTTTAGCGTTTTCCGCTTTCTAAGCGTTTCCTCATTTCTTTGGATTTATTTTCCTTACCAAAAATTACTTAGGCACTATTAGGCCTTTAAATACCATATTAAAATATTCTAATCACCATATTTAAGTTCGGGGTATTTCAAAGCCGTTGAAACAAGATGTTTTTATGAAGCTGCGCACTACGCTTGAAGTTCAGAGGAATTAAATTTAAGGGGGTGTGATGAAAGTAATAAAGTAATTAGTTGATAATAATAAGGAAAAAGCTAGAGATTGTATTTATGTGGGTAATCAGAAAGTGAAAGGTTTAGGAAATATTCTAAAGTGTTGTATTTATGAGGAATATATGAAAAGTACAAGGATTGGAAAGTGTCTAGATATAATACTATTCTAGAAAGTTATAGAGTTATTAGGGAGAAGTCTAGAGTCACTTATCCCACTACATAAAGGCAGTCATGTACACAGTTTTTCATCGAGCAATATCAAGCAATACAATCTCCTATCTTCTCTCAATATTCAACATAAGCTGCCACCGGGCTTTTTTTAGCGATAGGTTTTGGTAATTTATGGCTAATAGTAATATTGGGAAGTTATAATAAAAATGACAATATTTTCCAAATAATCTTATGTATTGTAAAAATCAAGATTTTATTCATTTCGTGGGCTTGCACTTATCTTAAGATTTATAAAATCATAAGATAAGTTGTCTACGTATCGCGAAGGAATCAAAGCTCACGTAGTTCTATTATTACAATCATAATTACGTTACACTTCTACTAGTAGCTTGAATAATAAGTTTTAATTTCTAAGTTCAAAGTTCGACCATTATCTTAATATTACAATCATTATAAACTAAAACTTAATCAAGCACTCCTATGTCACCGCTACCGTCACTAGCACCTATATTTGAAATGCTAGGGTTCAGCGTCAAACCAATCATCTTCTCAAAAAAGAAGCATTCTCTTGTTTCATCCTTGGAACGTATCTCAGCAGCGTCCCAAGTCATACTTGCATACACTAAGTTTTATTAAATCTAGCGCAAAGCTTGATCTTCTACCGTCCAACACACGTTTACCCGTGCTAAATGTTGATTAAGAAGCAACGGTTGAGGCAGTCTCGTGCAATACGAGCTAAGATTGGAAACTTTGATTGTTGGCTTTCCATCATTTGAGAACATCAACAACCTCATCATCACCCAAAACAGAAGTCAAATCAAGATAATTGGCATAAGTGGAGTGGGTAGAGCCTGAACGAGTAGTCTTTTGTTTATTAAATATTAGCTATTACCGAGTTCACAAACTTACGCTTAGAAAGAGCTAGTAGTCTTTTGAAATATAGTCAGTTCCTACTGAATAACAACTATATTTAAAAAAAGGGACCGGTCCCAGACCCGTGGTCCTTGATCGGGTTCAGTAGAGCCCGGCTTCACGCGGTCCCCGTCTCTTGGAAAGTAAAACCGAACCGGCCCTATTTTCTGGGCCAGTCCCGGGACGGTCGCGGTCCCTGATCAACAATCCTGAACCGGTTTCTAACCGGACTAAGTCTCGGGCGGTCCCGGACTGGCCCGTCCTAGTGGCCACCTCTAGGTGCTGCTGTCGCGCTTGGACTTTGTCAAAACCACATGAATACGTTCATGAAACACTTAATTGTCTTTAGTTCGCATAATTGCTTTGATGTCTGTTAATACATGATACACTAAGTAATTATAGGAGTATCCAATCTATTTATAAAAAGATTCATTTTAGAAATGAAAATTCTTTACATGTCTACCGCACAACTAGGGTAAGTAACAAGAAGTCTTCAAGGTGGTGCTTTTGCCCAATCCATCTACCACTTGCTTACAAAATCATCTCTCCAAGCCCTCTGCCACACCCCTTAATCCGCTCCCCTTTGTTTCAGTTAAAGTATTGGTACAAGCAAATCATCAACACCTAATAGACAACCCTTAACCCCCACTACCTCATCCTGAACACCATGCTTAACCAGCTACTTAATAAACACATCTCTCCAGAGCCCCAGTGTCACTTCATCTCCACTTGATCGCTTGTGACAATTAATATAATCCAATAACGTGCCCTCATATCTTCTACAATCCTGTCTAATCTATTGGACTATGCAATATCAAGACAAATAGTAAAGAAACTATAATTTTAACAATAATCCGGTCCGCCTAATTTCCTTCACTAGTAGAAAAAAATCAAAAAGCACTATCTATAAAGGGTGGTTCCAACAAAAACCGTGCTTAAAAAGCCTTCCAAAGGCGTTGGCCAGCCACCCGGTTTACTTAAAGTGCGGTTCCAGCAAAACCGTGTTTAAAGCGCCGATCATGCCATGCTCGAAAAGCTATTAAAAGATGGTTCAAATAAAGTCTTTTAAAGTGCTGATCGTACTGCGCGCACAAAGAGATCTTAAATAACAGTTTTGCTGAAACTATGTTTAAAAACGTTAATCATCGTGGTGAAGAGATCTTAAAAGACGGTTGTAGTAAAACCATGTTATATATTTATTCTTAGAAAATTGATCTATTTTATAATTAGCATTCTAATTATTATCGAAGCTTATGTCTAAGGACACTCAAATAATAAATAGGCTAATAATACATAATATTATTGAAACTATAAGTATATATATGTAATTTCAGAATGATTATTATTTATATAAATATACACTATATTTATACATGTCATATTTTAGCATGAGTTATTTTTCATATAATTTCAAATAATTATTTATCATTAAGTTTATAAATTATTTCTCATTGAAACTCATGTTCAGTACACATAAAAATAATTAATAATACATAAGTTAGTGGCTTGTAATTGTAAAAGTAAATGATAAATTAGTAAATAATAAAGCAACATATTAATTGACATTCACATTATTACGATGATTTATTATTTATTATAATTTGTATGTGAGTAAACATAAATTTCAATAACAATTAGAACACTAATTTTAAACTATCAATATATTATTGTTACATATATATTTGTCCACAAAATAAACAAGGATGATGTGTCAAGACACAATGGTCAAGGGCGGATGAGACTATATCTTCTTCATGGTTTGAATTCGGACACCGCCACAGACTACAAATTAAATTATGTCTCATTCTTTTGAAGTATTATGAAAACAAGTTTATCTCATCAACTTACTTTTTCTCTCTATACATCAAATGTTATATCAATTTTTTTATTTTTTTTTCTCTTACATACTTTTCTCTTCACTTTTTTTAACTTCACCTAACAACTGGCATCAGCTGTCAGCTAGCAAAAGAATGGGCCTCAATGACTATTATACATAATGATGTCACATGGACCAGGGGTTGGGGCGCATGAGCCTAATGCCGTGCCAGAACAAGCGTACGAGAGCATTTGAACACGGTTATAACGAAAACCGTGTCTTATAATGAGACTATAAAACATTATTTCGTTAAAAACCCTTCGTCTAAGATGGGTGAAGCGCTAATTGCATGACTTTTAACCTTGTTTTATGACGGATTACCATTCCGCATGAGTGTTTATTGCCTTATTCAAGGTGGTGTTTTTGACCCTCACCATTTTGATTGGCCGCTTCTGGCACCTCTTCGCACTAGATCCATTCTCGTAAAATGTACCTTTGAATCTTATAAAAAAACATGGAGAGAAGGGGCAGTGCAGTGCGCAACAGAAGGACAACTTGGGTTAGCATGCGCACCCGAAGCAAAACTCAAACTGCAACATAAATAAGTTTATATATTCTAAATGCTAAAATTTTGATTAAAATAAAAATATATTTCAGAGAATGTAGATTCGATTTTTCATAATATTTTTACTCTACCTACTTTAATAAAAAAATAATAATTAAAAATAATATTAAAAATAATATTACAAAATTAAATATCATTCTCATTATTATTATTGTATATTTCAATCAAATTTGTGGCTTCTTCAATATATATTATTTTTATAATTCTTTATATTTTTAGAGATTCATTATTATATATATGTATGGTACTTTTTAATTTTGTACTATTTTAACCCATATAGAAAGACTTAAATTTCATTAGTTACCTTTTTAATATATTATATAAAATTTTGTTGTAATTTTTGAATTAAATATATAAAGTGATATTATAAAAAAACTAGATTATAATTCTCTTAAATATTTTTTGAATTAAAATATATAAAGTGATATTATAAAAAGAACTTAATTTTTTATCAATTACTTTTTCATTTGGAATTAAAATTATATAAACTGATATTATAAAAAAACTAGATTATAATTCTCTTAAACTATTTTTAAAATATATAAAGTGGTATTCTAAAAATAACTTAAATTTTTATTAGTACTTTTTTAATTATTATATAAAACTTTGTTGCATTTTGAAAAAAACTAGATTATGATTCACTTAAAATTTATGGTATTTAATAAATTAACAAATATTTTAATGATATTTTGTGAATTTTCTCTTTTTATAATACTTTTTTAATTATAACATAAAATATTATAAAGTTTAAATTATTGAGATATAATTATCAAATGAGAAATTAAGTGTATTGTTTAAATTTATAAAATACTTTATGTTGTAAGTTAAATATTGAATTGAACAATACTCTTCAATAATAAATAGGAGAATCGTGATAGGTAGAATTTGGTATTAATGAATGCGTTGACTTGTATCTATTTTAATAGTGGGTGAGAATGCGTTCAATCAATATGTTTTGCTATATAAAAAGTCAAAGTAAGAAGCCCATGATAGAAGTGGAGTGATGTTTGAAAATTCACCAACTCTATATATATAGGCCGCGTTCGATTCCAAGCTTTTCCTGGATTAAAGCTTAATCTGTCTCATTTGACCACTTTAAATAACGTTGACTAGCTAGCTTAAGCCAAATATCAAGCTTTATAATAAAGGTTGCAAACCTTGCGTTTGGTTTTTCCATCTCGTTTACATTACCGTACACGGTCGTCATTACATCTGTGCCCTCATTTCTTTCACCACAATTACAATAATGCCCCTTAATTTCTCCATTGATCTTTTCCGGATTCCGTGTTTCCATAGAGAGATAGAAGGAAATTGGGAAATTTATAGAAGGGATTAGGATAATTTTGACAATAGAGTGATGTAGATTTGTGTTACAGCTTTCCATACGCATTTGATTTGTTCATTTAATCCAACTACGCACTTCGTAATAATAATCTCTTTCTGGCCTTTGATCGGCATAACAAGAATTGCAGTCCCAACGTTGTAGCAGTGAAATTTTGTTTCCACGCCATTGATACTCTTGCTGAATAATTACTTGTTCGTTTTTCTTATACAGGTTGCACTGTCTCTCAAAATAGAAGCACCGAACACCAGAGAGAGAGAGATAAATTCGCACATTCGAAGGTAGTCGAACTGTGTACCTCGTTGTAATGGCGTCGAACAATTGTGCTGTTGCAAACCCTAATGTCGCCGAAGAAGAGATAGAAGGAATGAGAAAGAACGGGATGAGTGTTGATGGGTTGACACAGTGAAAACGAGGGTAAAGGGTAAAATGACAAATAAAGCCAGAAAATAAGTCAATCTCCTAACGAACGCATTGCCTCAAAGCCACAACACCACCATTTATGTTAGAGCTGGCTTTAACTTGCTTTTCCATTAAAGCTTGATCGAACGAACCCATAATCAAAGTGTGTCTGCTTCCATTTGGCACTCTAATTATTTGAGAGTCATCGTCCTGGACTCACATCCACACAGCATGCACTAGCTTTTACACAACTCATCCGGCTAATTGAAAGACGCGGTGGTCAGAAAAAGGCTTCCAATTAGCTTTCGTAACTATACAGAAGAGTGGATGGAGACACTCTTGTATAGTTGTACTCCCTCCGTGTCTAATGATTGTCTTAATTATATTTGATTTCAATATTTAACATATAAATATAAAATAATTATTAAATTATTAAATTTTATAAATAATTCTCATGATAATAAAATTATTTCATCTTATTAATATTAAATTAAAGTGAAAATACCTATCATGAAATTAAGGTCGATCAATTTAGACCGAGGAGTAGTTGTTTAATCCGTGTAGCAAGAAATCATTAAAGATAGGACAAAACTTAATTAATTGTGTGTGTTGTGTGTATGTCATATGATCATGTGATTTTATGGGAGGGAGAGTGGATTGATCGTTGCTTCGCTTGCTAGTGCTAGCTACGCTTCTTATTGGGACTTGGGATATTAATGACATTAAATGGGGACGGCACATTGCGGGATGCTGTTATATGTGGTGAAACCCAGGTGGACGTGACAGCTAAGCTAGTTTCCTTGTTTGTTTTTCCCTTTTTATGGATATAGAAGAAAAAACTCTTTTTGCTTTACTTGGAGGCAGCATTGAAAGAAGGTAATGTTAAACAATTCTAAAACTATATGTATTTTATTTAATCCCTCTATAAATTTTAAAATATGTAGAGGAATTAAGAAATAAGTTAAAAAGATTAAATATAATTTTTTAGGAAAATTTCACGATATACCCCTGATGTTTGAGTGAATTTTATGAGATTATCCCTAAGGTTTCATTTTCACTACGAGATACCCCTAAGGTTTCATTTTCTTTACGAGATACCCCTGAGGTTTCATTTTCATTACGAGATACCCCCTCGATTATTATTATTGATGATACCCCTCCGTTCAAATTCTGATATTATATTATATTTTTCATATCCCTATTTTACCCTCACACTGTAACCTCAGGGGTGTATGGTCAATTTTTTTTATAAAATTTTAAAATAAACAAAATACACAAAAAATAATTAAATATCATATAAATTTTGAAATTAATTTTTAAAAATGAATATAATTAAATAAACAAAAAATAAAAAGAAATAAATAAATGGAAATGACGAAATAATAAAAATAAAATTATTTTGAAAAATTAAACATAAATTGTTTAAGTGTTATGTAGCGATGACTTAAACTCGTAAAAGTAATAACAATAAGAATGAAAAGTAACAATTACAATAATAAAAAACCATAAAATATGATTATTTTTCTTGTGATCGTTGATATCAAATAATATATTTTTTAATAATTTTTATAATTTAAAAAATTCTTTGATAATTTAATATATTTAATGTATCTACTATAACTTTTTATTTTAATTCACCGCTATAATAGTTTTAAATAATATATGTTTTCCGAATAAACTAAATTTATTTGTTTAGTTATTTTTATTTATTTTGAAATTTTTTTTATTTTATTCTTTTTATTTATTTTTAAAACTGAATTCAAAATTTATGTGATCTTTAATTAATTTTTGTATATTTTGTTTATTTTTTATATTTATAATAAAATTTGCCATATACCCTTGAGGTTACGGTGCGTGGATAAAATAGGGATATGAAATTTTAATATATCAGACGTTGAACGGAGGGACATCCCGTAGTAAAATTGAAAATTCAAGGGCATCTCGTAATGAAAATGAAACCTCATGGGTATTTCATAAAGAAAATGAAACCTTAGGATATTTTGTAGTGAAAATGAGTATCTTGTAAATTCACTCAAACCTCAGGGGTATATGGTGAAATTTTCCATTTTTTTATAATAAATGTGCGTCGGTGTTAAATAATTTTTTTTTGTGAGTTATTATTAATATGGATAATAATAAAAAAACAAATAAAGTTTGTTTTAATTTTAAAATGACATATCTTAAAAGATATTTAAAAATTAAATGAGGAAGTACAATTTTTAGTTAAAGTAAAGGTATAATCAAACTATACATGAAACGTTAACTATCGAAATATAGAGAAAGAAGTTGCTTGAAACTGAACCAAAATAAATGAGACAAAAAGAAAACTCTTTCTAGAAGTACCTACTTGGCAGTGATAAAAAATTCAATAAGTTGGATACTAGCAAACATGTTTGTTTTAACTTTTAATAATGCCGGAAGAGGTGAAATGGCGGGGAGACGAAGGCTTCATTGTAATTGGGAGTTGCCTGCTACTGCTACTGTGCCTGGTGGGGCACGGACAAAGGAGAAGCAGAAAGAAGTCAAGTGTATGTCTGATTGCAATTGTGGGTATGGCAGCGCTAGCGCTCGTGAGTGAGGGAGAGCGATACTGGAACAAGTGTCATCAGTGAAGTACCTTTTACATCAATAACAACTCTTAACCAAACCCACACGAAGATATACATTACTCACCCCATTATTATTCATCACCCCAATTTTCAATTACATTATCATTATTTACCAGTATTATTTTGACTAGATTATTGTATAGTTTCACATGACATGGGATTCAATGAACCTGCCCAATGAAAAAAAAATGATGGATTCTGTTTGGGAGCACATCACGTTTAATGATACTTTTTTAAAAGAATATTATGTATTATACTTTAAATATTGGTGTTTAGTGATGATTGACATCTCTTCCATACGTACTATTCATGGAAATGAACTAAAATTACAATAATGTCTAGAAAATTATTAAATGAAATTCACAAGTTTCTTTTATTTATTGAAATTATTTTTGTTATAAATACTTTGTACCAAATAATCAATTCTATCAAAAGAACATTATATATTTGCTTATTAGAATTTTTGAAAGATTTATAAAACTTTCAGTTGTATCACAATTAACAAATAAAATTATCGAAGATTCTGAATGGCTTCGTTCACACAATAAATATATATATATATGAATTTTAATTGTCCCAACTTCGGACAAACAAACTCAAGTGTATTTATTATCATAAAATACTACTTTTAGTTATGTATTTTTGAATAAATCATGAATGTCGCCGATCAATGAAAAAAATAATACCCTTTTAGACAGCTCACAGGATTATTCAACTTTGATTTATTTAAATTATCTCACAGTTGAAGTCGTAAAAGTTGAAGAAAACTATTTAAGTAGTTTTGAAACTACATACTCCCTCTTTCCTGAATTGACCGTCCTGTTTTCTATTTGGATATGTCGTTTGATTTCAATTTTTAATATATAAGTCTAGACCTGGCAATTTTGACCCAACCCGAAACCCACCCCGAACCCAACCCATAATTTTGCGGGTTAGGGTCTTGATTATTGACCCGTCTATTTTTTGGGTTGGGTTAGGGTAATAAGCTAATTTTGTGGGTTGGGTTAGGGTAGAGATCTTAACCCATGACCCAACCCGAAACCCGAAAATATATTTGTTAGTAATAAAAAATAAAAGGAAAATTTCACCAAATACCACTGAGTTTTTGCTTAATTCACGATATACCACTATGTTTTTAAATTACACAGGATAACACCGAGTTTTCACTTAATCATCAAATAACACTTCTTCCCATATTTTGTGAATTGCTCCATTATTATTCTTTAAAAAAAACTAAAGTACCCCTGTTATTAATTAAACGATAATGGTATCTTATGAAATTTATCAATAAGATAAATCATTGTCACCCAGTTAATTAACAACATGGGTAATTAAGTCTTTTTCTAAGAATATTTAGGTAGTTAACGGAATATGAGACTAAGTGTTATTTGGTGAAATAACTAAAAACTCAGTGTTATCCTATGTGATTTTAAAAACACAGTGGTATATCATGAATTAAGTAAAAACTCAGTGGTATTTAGTGAAATTTCCCATATAATATTATTCACATATATATATATATCAGATCAAAGTTACCTAAGCTTAACCCAAGTGCAGTTGGGCTTTCCAAATTTAATAATATCACATAATCTTAACTAAACAAACGGCCCAACCAGCTGCATATCAAACAAAGGGCACAACCATACCTTAACATAATGTTGAATACCCAAATGCTCTCGTCTTGCATACTCACATCCATTTTTCTTCTCTACGTCGTTGTTTATGTCGATGTCACTCTTCATCTCTGCCCAATGTTTGTTTTTCTTATTCTCACTACCATAGTTGCTCTTGAGAACATAGTATGTATCTAGAAGGGTGAACAAAGTAGGTGATATGTATTTTTTGTAAGTAGAATTGTTTTTATTATGGACCTCTTAGTGAATTCTGAAGCCAACAATGCGGATAGCGTGCTGCATAAAAGTTCCTCAACTGTTGGTACGATTAAGTGATTGTAATTGTACTTTTCTCAGGCATGACCACTCAGTTTAAACAGGTGTAATTATTTTAAAACTAACAGTCATAGTTTGAGGCTTTGAGCTCTCAGTTTATAAATTATTTCTAACTTTAGAAGATTTTTCTTTAGTATATTTCTCTAATGCATAATGAAGATTTTCATTTTCATTTCTCTTTTTATTAAGGGCACTAGGAACATGTGCATATCTAGATAGGATTCCTGCCCAACAGTGGTAGAGCTTTAGGCTTAGATTGATAAATATAAACTTATGAAAAAAGTAAGTGTTATTCTATTAATGGGAATTTGTGCAGTACTTTTACATTCTTTGCGTAACATGGAATTCGTTTAAAGTTTGGTCGATCAAGCAAGATTACTTCTCTCCCTTTTTTTTCATCCTAATTAGTGTGCCAGCTAGCATTGGATGTTTTTGATTTTTTTTTATTAATTTCTACTCCTAATCCATCTAAATTATTGTATGCTTGAAAAAATGGGTTGGGTGAGTTAGGTTAGGGTTGAAGGATTTTAAGCGGTTGGGTTAAGGTTGATATCAATCCGACCCAGTGACCCAGATTGTCAGGTCTAATATAAGATAAATTATTTTTGAAAATTTAAGATTTGCATATGAATCCTTACATGATAAACTATATGTTACAAAATTTAATTTTATAAAATTATTTTATCTTATATACTTAATATTGAAGTGAATAAACATGTCATAAAACAAACAGCATATTCATTCAGGACAGAGGAGTAAAATCAATCACCTTGCTCCGGTATTTTTAGTGCTAGAAGTTTTGATTTGATACTTGAAAATTACTCATCACCCACCTAGCTCTAATTTACAAATAAAGTGGGACGGAATAAATGATTTCACCAAATGCATTGTTATTGCAGACTAGTTGCCGTAACGAACTTGGACACTCAAATCAAACGGCTGACCTCTCATATTCACCCATTCTTTTACATCGAGTTTTTTGATCAGCTAGTTTATTGTCTCTGTATGTCACATACATCAATTGTCATATCAACTATTTTCTTCTCTAACTTTAACAACGGCATACTCGCCAAACATGATATTATTTGAAAAAACGAAGGAAAGAGATGGTTTGTCTGGCCATGTGTTCCGCTCACATTTGCTACACAATCCACCTCTTCATCATATATGCTTATCGTCATCAGTACTTCTGAACCCAAATTATTGTCACAGCTTCTATGCTCACACAATGTAGATATTTCCTTCTTCTATATTCATTAATTGTTGACGTAAATAAATCTTCGTTCACTATTTAAAATGTGATATTACAAGTTTTTTATAGCTACGAAAGAGATGAAGTTACCATTAAACCCTTATTTTACAAAAAAGTTAGAACTTTTGTAAAAATCGACGATTTCTTTCACCTAATGAAATAAAAATTTGAAAAAAAATACTACATCAAATCTCATAATTATTCATATTTAATATTTTACATGCTTTTTACCACATTTTGTAATAGTATTCTCTTTGACAAAATAGTAATCCACAGTAAAATAACACCTTTTCTACCGCGTACCAAAACAAAGAAAAAACGAGAAAAATATTACACCGTTCCGGAGTTTGGAGAGACTTTCGGAACCGCCTTACCACCACCACCGACACTTTCACCACCACCACCACCACTCCTCCCTTCCCCACCACCGTTAACTACAGTCGAATTACTAACAACAGCAGCAGCAGGAGCAGGACCACCAGCAGCAGCCACTTGATACGGAGTCGCAACAGGCACACTCCCACCACCCCCAGTACTCCCTCCTCCACTCCCCACTCCTGTCGGCGGCGTAGCGTAGTACACTTGTCTCCCCGTAGCACCATCATACGCCACTTGCGCATAACCTCCCATTTCACCACCCGGAACTTGCCGCATCTGCTGCATCCCTACTCCCTCACCACCGTATCCTCCTCCAGTCGCCATCCTCTGCACTTGTGGAGATACAGTTGAAGGTACAGTCGGTGCTGTCGACACCACTCCATAAACTGGCATGTCACGATACACTTCCCCTCCCGCTTGAACACGCTGCACGGGGTAATACCCCGCCGCCTGTTGCTGCTGTTGGTGCTGTTGAGGCGGTGGCGGCGCACTCATCCCCTGCGGTACTGGTCTCATGACTGGAGTATGATACACCGCACCAGTTGCTGCTGGGATCATGTATACAGGCTGCTGTTCAACACCGATTGTTGATTGAAATCCCCCACTGGTTACCATGTTTTTTTGATCAGGTGGCCAGTATCCCGCCGGAAAGTCTGCTGCGGCTGTTGTTGATGGAATTTATCTGGATATCTCTGTCCATAACCTGGATCTACCGCAGCGTTGACCAGATTCTCTTCATTCTTTGCAGCAGCCTGGTAGAGCATTTGTTGTTGTTGCTGGAGTTGTTGATGATGATGTACTTGTTGTTGTTGATGCTGTACTTGTTGCTGTTGATGAAACTGCTGCTGTAATTGCTGTTGTAGCTGCTGTTGTTGATTAGCAGAGAGTTGCAATCGATTCAATTCCTGGATCCGAGCTTCGATCTGTGGATCTGGCATCCCGTAATCAGGATCCGGGATTGGATCATGCAGCTTTGGTAGATGATGCGAAGGTGGAGGCGGTGGTGGACACCGCGTGCATCTGTGCCGGAACACCAACACCAATCCCTTTCTCTAATCCAAACAAGTAATCAACGTTATTAGTCACCGCCGCGGCAGCACAGGTGGAGGGACGGGAACAGCAGTAGGTGGAGGTGGTTGAGCAGCGGAGTTAAGTGCATCAACAAACATCCTTTCACGATCAGATTTAACAGAATCACCAGACCCGAATTGACCAGCCGTGGTGTGATGATGATGAGCTGCGTGATCCCGGCTATGATGAAGAGACGGTGGCGGAGCATGAGGTTGAGAGGCGGAAAATAAGAGAGACGAAGACGTGCGGGTTTAGAGGAGGAACGGTTGAGTCGGTCGTATTCATGGATGAGGTGGTCAAGATCGTCATCGTTAGTGACGGAGATGAGTGCATCGAGATCCTCACCTGGGAGCTGATACTTGAAAGAGACATCACCGCAGGCACCGGCTTCTGGAAAGAGAGATGATAGTTTCCCGATGAGGGAGGAGAATCGGATGGATCGGTCAACGGCGAGGATTTTAGTTTCTCCACCGACGTAGGAGAGCTGATTGTCGTGTTGTCGGGGTTGATCTTGCCGCCCATAGCTGACCATGAATTTGGCTTTAAGGTTGTTGATTGAGCCGGTGGAAGAAGTTGAGAGTGAAGGTTCTTCCCATGAGTTGTCGAAGTCGATCTCGCGTGAGCGTGGGGAGGAGTTTCCGGAATCGGGATAGTTGTAGGCGGCGTAGTTCTCCATGTTGGCCGGGAAAGAGTTGTGGCGGGAGCGGTGGGGTTTTCTGTGAGCTGGAGATGAGTGGGAGAGAGAAGTTGAGAGAGGGAGGGGAGTATGTGGAGTCCATAGAGACTAGGGAAGAGGGAAATAGCTGGCTGTCTGGGGAAGAAGAAACCCTGCGGTTTATCTGAACTGAATACAGGGAAAGGGAAAGAAGGAGGAGAAAGTACGATGAAAATATAGGATTTTCTTCTTGTTCTTTTCTTTTCCTTTTCACGACGGGCAGAGGCCAACAACTGGGAATAAAAATAGAAAAAAGGTTCTGTTTTTGAAACTAGCAAGCAGGACTCAGGAGTGGTTTTTTTTTCTTTCTACCTGAGGTAGTGTGGTGCATGAAGTTTTGAGCGAACTGTATGAACGATCAATCTCGGCCTGCTCATCCACGTTTCAAGATACCGATGGTTGCGGGCACTGAATACCCCTTAAATTCTGTTAAATATTTTTTGAGGAATTTTACGTTCAACATATTGATGAAATTATATTAAAGTTACATATCAAATAATAGTATTACGCGAAGAAAAAAAGGGGTGAAAACGATAGTTGAAAGCTCACGAAATTCAATCGAAACCCTACCAGACCGGTAAGGCTGAGATGACATTTATCCGTGGAAAGTTAGAAACACATGAATCAATACCAATCCTTACCGTTTTTTTTTTAAAGAGACCAATCCTGATATTGAATCATAAAAAAAAATACCAAGCGCCAATCATTTACTTCTCCACAGACCATTTCCCATCCAAAAAAAAAATATTTTGGTAACGGAACAAACAATTTACATAAACAAAGGATTTATAAGGTTAGTTTCCCTTCTCCATTTCAACATTTTTCTCCGTATATTTAATGGTATTTATACAGTATTTTTAAATAATAATAAATTTTACTCTAATGACATACAGCTAAAACAAAACCGCTATAAAAAAAACGGCCAGCCAAACAATTACATAAAATAAGATGGGTCCTAAGGTCACTTTCAATGAATCACAGAGAGGGACGGAGACATGTGGGTGTGACCGAGATTGGAAGGATGTTTGAGTGGGATGGAAATTTCGTGAGACGTGCTTTGGTACTTTGTTCATCATCTTCAATTGGTGCAAATTAATTATTATTAATTTTATTAAAAAAATAAAAAATATTTTTCAAACAAAATTTAAAGATGGATGTTTCGGTCAACAAAAAATTTATGAATTTATGATGATTATTATCACACCAGTTAAAAAGTTAGGAATATAGATATATCTTTGGTTAGTTTTATAGAATTATAAATAATGTCAATTTTAGTTTGTATATGACACACTCTATTTCAATTATTTCTTAAAACAAAATATTTTTCAGTTTGAAAATCAGATGAGGAGGTTGTGGAAGTTGTAATGGTAAAAAGAAGTAGGGGAAATTAACAGATGGAGGTTGGCAATGCAAAGTTGCTAGATATCAAAGATTCAATTAAGCTTTTAATTGATAAGAAAAACAAGATGTTGCGTTGCACATTCTTTTGTCGTTATTATATGTTAGTTTATTTGATCAACTAGTCTGTTTCTCAATGGTCATATCAACTATTTTTTCACTCTATTTTTTTAATTTAACTGACAACTGACACTAGCTCTCATTTCACTGTGCAAAAGATGGGCCCTGTTGTATTTGTATATTTGTTTACTCCCTCCGTCCTGAATGACCGTCTTGTTTGCTTTATGCAACGTTTTTTCACTTCAATATTAAGCATATAAGATAAAATAATTGTTAAAACTAATTGGTAACATATAGTTTATCATGTAAGGAATCATATGCAAAAATTAAAATTTCAAAATTAATTTATCTTATATGTTAAAAATTGAGTCAAATGATATGTCCAAATAGTAAACAGGGCGGTCAATTAGGAGGAGGGAGTAGTATACAGCTCTTTCCTTTCCGCGTCCTCTAATTTGGAGTACTAGTGTGTTCTTTTTGTAGGAGCGCATGTGCTACTCTATTATGTTGGAGTATTGCGCATCCGCATCCACGCACGTGCCACTGTTATGCAGCGGGTAGTACATGTAGAGTTTGAATAAATCAAATCCAAGATCGAGTGAATCCAATTAATCCAAGTGGCGTATATATGCTGATAAAATGACGTACTACTATTACTTGTTCTTGCCCAGGACCACGGCCGGCACAGTCCTTATAACCTAATCAGCCGCATATACATGAATGTGTCTTATCCATCCCTTTGTTTCTTCTTTGTAATCTGAATCATTGTAATTAACCTTGCATTATGATTTCTGGGTATGGTTTTGGATAACGAAAACGTCAATTAATTAATTGGAAAATCTTTTTATGCTCATCTCATCTAAACTAATGGAGAAACCTCTGGCGTGATTCTCTTATTATTATTTGGTAGTAACAGTACTAAATGTGCCCATTTGACTTATCCAACTAAACCCTATAGAAAAGAAACAAATAGAACTATAATACCCTAGGCTGCACTTTATAAAACACTATACTAACTATAATAATATGTCGCATGTTTGGACTAACCCGTGAGCGGTGTTGCTTAAAGTACTAGTAGTATTGTAGTAGTAGTGATACCATTGGCGGCGGATAACGTATAGACAATGTTACTCATCATAGTACTCCCCGTTAATTTTTAATAAGCTTATGGCTTTATGCAAAAGAATTAAGAAATGAGTTTAAAGAATTTATCTATTTTACTTTTTATTTTTAATAAATGGGGTATAAGGTGGTAAACTATCTTTTTCCTTGAGAATTTTTGTTATTAATAGGGATAATGGTGGAAAAAACAATAAAATTTATCTTAAAAGTTTAAAAATGATAACTAAATCTTAACAAATTAAAAGAGCTAGAAAGATATTTAAAAATTAAAGGAGGGTACCAATTAGTCATGACCAGCTAGTTAGGATGAGCTGTTTTTCCAATCTCCTCCTTACAAGTTATGTTTTTCCTTTTTTTACTTCCTCGTCTTTGGGCATGATATTTTTCTTAATGATTTCAGTGATTGATTATGAGGCGGGTAATTGTGTACTACTACTTATTATTACCTATCAGGTAATGATGATGATTTTGAGAAAGTGAACACGGGTTCCCATGTGCTTCCCATCAATCATGTTTATCCGGATGGAGATAGTGGCGACTAAAACAGAATATATTGCTTCATGTCCAAGCCTAAATCCTGCTAATGCCGGATTTTCATTAAGTATCGTATTTAATGTCCCTTTATGCTTGATAGATACATATAAAATAATATAAGACAACGTTACCAATTTAAAATTTTGATTTGACTCCTCTAACCACGCTATTCACGGCGGTAAAGTATCTGCCCCTATTTCTTTATGTGATTTCATCCATCGGCGATCTAGTGCGCCTCTCGCGGCCTGCCTGGCCTGCCTGGCACCACTTCATCTGTAACACCCCATCCACAACGTCGCACTTTATAACCATCTGCAGCGGAAACATAAACCATCACATTACTTAATCCGTTGGTGTTACACGCCGTTAACCACCCACGTGGCTAACAAGGCTAATACATACATATTATATCGGTCTGATGGACTAGATCCCCGAGCAACTACACCATACAATCCTGATTCCATTTCCAACAATTATTTACATATACATCCCCCACTGTACCGAGTATTCATTAACCAATGCCGATAACAAATTCGGTCTTACTACACCTATAATACATACACCATTAAAGGGCTACCAATGTACAAACATCTACCCCGTCCTACTCTCGAACGGCTTCCAGCTCCTTGTACCTGAAATAGAAAAGGAGAAAAAGGGTGGCCCCCAGGGGCTCAGCACCTTTGCTGGTATGGTAATCCCGCAGCCCGCATGCTACCGGGCCACGCACAACTAATTGTCGTCTTAGCATGCTGTTGATTATATTTAAATCCTGCATGTAAACCATAAACACACAACACAATGCATACGCCCAGCTATAGGGCTCAACAAACATCCAACACATCCACACATCCACACATAACAAATCAACATTGTTTCCTTTAACCCTAGAGTGGCTCTCCTCTTAATGGAGTTACTCCCTTAACAGACGACATTTACCCATTAATCGGGTTATCCTTAAACGCTTCTTATTATAAACCTGAATTCATAACCATAATCCACATATCCACAATTTACCACATATAACTTCACACCGAAAAGGAATTGCAATACATCCATACACACAATACAACGGGTACGGTTCTCTTAAGGAACCAACCCAACCATAATTAGTTCACTTTAGAGCCTAGAGAATGTTGCCAAACTCATGATAAGCTCGTTCCATAACTTGCTACCGTTTCTTTAAATGAACAGATAACTTAACACTAAGGTGCGTCGGGTACAGTAAACTAGCACACCGAACAACCATTGTATGCCCCAGAAAACCGACGTGAGTCAGTAACATAGCTTTGGCTAAGCTAAAGGGAAGATTGGAAACCCAATGAGTAAACAACCTAACATACACCAAGAGAGTCGAACCGGGTATGACATCGACTCCCGTCCATCACACGCGTGGCCGGAACATGACCGGACTCCTCACCCCCCATTAGTACACATATACTTATAGTTAAGTAGTTAAGGCTCCATTATGGAACCTATCACATCCACACACCATTCGGTATCACAACCGTGTTAAGCATGTAAGGGAGGTTCACACACCTGCAAACAATAACCATACACAACTAACTCACGCATAGCCGTGGTTAGAACGTTCCCAAGGTTGGGTCGTTAACACCGAATACCGATATCTCATGTGTACCTAGATTTGGTTAGCTAAGGTTTAACACCTATTTGAGGTTAAACGGTATGGTGACCAGATTCGCCACATAAATGAATTACTATAAACTCATTTCATGTTTTATCTTACAAGGTGGCAAACACACAGAAAAACACATTGGCATACAAGCCGGTGTAATCCGGTAGGACACAGGTTGCAAGAAAACCATACCTGTCGCCGGAGTCCACTCTACCATGTCCATTTAGGTTCCTCGAACAATTCTCGAACAACTGGTACATTAAAGTTACCTTCATTAACATTGGGGTAACATGTTTGTGTAACGTCGAATGACTATAGTTAACTCCGTTAGCTAGTTAAATACCTTTGCATTTTAAACTTGTTTTACTCTTCCATTTTACCTTAACCTTTCACCCTCCAAATTGTCATTACAACTCACCTAACATGTCTTATACAACCTTATAACATCATTATCCATCAATCCCCATCATTAGGCATCATTTTCATACCTTAAAACCAAGTTTTACATTGGTCCGGGACCTTGTCCCCATCCTAAGACCCGGACCATATGCTAAGTGTACTCTCGGCTTTTAAATGGGGTGGTCCGGGACTTCACCCAGGTCCTAAGTCCCGGACCATTCTAGGCAAAAAACTCTCGGTAATTAAGAAGGTTGGTCCGGGTCCTTGTACATGACCCAAGTCCCGGACCTAAAACTATGAAAAACTCACGGCATTTTTTGACATATGGTCCGGGACATAACCCATGACCTAGGTCCCGGACCCAACCTACAGAATTTGACGTACTGCATTTTTCTAGTCCTGCTGCTTAAGCTCTTTACACCCATCATAAGTATAGCTTCCCAAATGATTTTACGTACACTCTTATACTCAAAACTTCACCAAATATACACCACATAACAACATAGTGTACAATTTAAATTGCATAGCACTTAGGCTCTTAAAATGCATAAATCTTAAACACTGAATTTCCACAATATATTTGCCTTTCACCTGCAAATACAAACAGCATACGTATGTCCTTTACTAGTCTCTTTGAGAACATTTTCTAAGTCATTTACCTTGGCTCTTTAGGTAGTTTCAATAGACAACGTACGTTCATTTTCCAAGGAATTTAAGCTACCTTTGGTTAACATAAAACATGGAGGAAACACCATTTTTCTTTGAGTTTCCTTACCTTGAAGCAAAGGAGAACAATACTACGTAAAAAGATGAACTCAAGCTCCTTCCATGGAGATTCCTCTTGGCACCAAAGTGGAGCTCTTGAAGATTTGAAAGGACTAAGTTGAAGAGCTTGCTCCAACTAGAGAACGGTGGTCTCGAAATTGAATTTGGACCAGGAGCTAGGAGTTACATGTGGTCAAAGCTTGAAGATGGTGCTGGAGCTGTAGCATATCCGATGGAGAAGGAAAAAAAGAAGATAGAAGAGAGGATGCAGCCGTGTGAAATGAAGGAGGAAAGGAGAAATGAAGATAGATTTGCTTTTGGGGATATTATTTGTTTACATAAAGCAAATAGTACTCACTCTCATTTACTCATATTTGTTCAATCAGCAGCAAGGGTGACGACTCCCCCATGCAAAACCGGCCCCATCTAAATATAAGGGGTTACCTAGTCATTATTGATCAATTAAATTACTTATATTGACATAAGTTACAAACTAGCTTATTTTAGTTACTATTCACTAATAACAAGACACGTAGAAGCGAATTCTTATTTCCCATTAATTTAAACTTCCAAATGTGATACTAAATAGTACACATATTAATTAAAGAGTAATGATGGACATTTAGCCATTCAAAACTCATTTACAAGACAATTTTTCAAAAACGTGCTTTATGACTCCTTTAAGCACATTTTGTGTTTTAACTTGTTTTCAAGCTCGGTTTTCTTTGGTAATTGATTTAATAGACTCATTAATATATAAGTAAGGTCTTGGTAAGTTTATTAAGTCTTAATCAAGACCATCCCAAGTTTAGAGCATATTTCGCCCTTTATTGCCTTTAAGGCATTTAACTGTATTTACTTATCTTTTAAATTGTTTACCAATATTACTAAGACTCTTTTTAGTCTTAATAATTTATTATTTAACGTTTAAACAACATACCAAGGTTGGGGTATTTCAGTCTACCCCCCTTAAAAGAACTTCGTCCCGAAGTTCACACTTCCCACATATCATTGGTTTAGAATACGGGAATTACTTATATAATAAAACACTTCCATAACCAACACACCTTACACCACAACCTCGGACTTGAAGGTCCGGGTTCACATACACATCCATCCATAACGTATCATTCTCACATGATTACCTCGGACTCAATGGTCCGGGTACCTTAATAGTATTGTACTCACATAACAACCCTCAGACTCTCAGGTCTGGGTAACATGACCACCTTTGGACTCATAGGCCCAAGTAACATAATCAATTCAGAACTGAACCACATCAAGACTCATGGTCAAAGTAACATTTATTACACATACCACACAACATGCCTTAGAACGTATAACAAATAGAAATACCTTTCCATCTCTTCATGGGCTCGAGTCCCACGTTGAGTACATATACACTGTGATCCGCAGAACCCGGTCGCGATGGACACCTGCTGGTCCCCGTTCCTTTGGGAGATCAAAACATTCACTTAATTGTTAACATATGTACTTCTCATGTCACCGGTCCGAAGACAAAGGCTCATACGTCCTCAGCTCGTGAGCAAGTACTACAAAAATATCTTTACCAGGTTAAGTAAACAGGAGAATCCTTTATTCAAATATCAATCCACTGTTTTGGAAATACCTATTGAAAACCCTTTTGAAAATTCAATACAACTCCAAGTCCAACTTATGCTCTTTGCATCCTTTCTTAATGGTGTTATTTGTGACCACTTATAGGGAGCTTCAAGAGTCATCCAACCCTGATGTGATCAGCATCAGTGTTGAACTATCCTTCCACCCCAATTTGTGTTCGGCTTCCCTTGATCGCATGCAAATCAAGTTCCACCTCCCACTTCATTTTCAACCAACAATTAATTCAAGCATATTCCACTTTCTATCTTTTGATCCTTCTAGTCATAATCATTACATCTCCAAGGGATAGAACTTAGTCTATCAATTACCTCCATTCGCTTTTATCAAGTTACCTAGGGAATCTAATTCTTACTAGTTCCATGTCAGTTTCATACCCTTCATAAATCACCACACTATATATATATACATGTTTTAATCAAAATACAATACATCGTGTTACATTTGGTATTATGCTAACACACACCATTGGGGCTTTAGTTCCCCAGGAGTTTATTTACTCCTTAGTACTTGTACTTACCCACAACCATTACCAAGGTAGTCACACCTACCACAATAGTATTTCGCATCTTCTGTGCGCAATTACCACCATTTAACCATGCCAACCACCATAACAAATTATTAATCATGCCAACCATCATAACAATTTATTTTTGTGCTATGCACAACATAGTTCACGTACACTTGTACGGTAAAACACACTAAGCGGTTTTACGCTCTACCCCCTTAAAAGAGATTACGCCCACGTAATCAACCACTGAACATAGTGTTAAAAATGTTCTACCGTCGTGAAGTGTTTTAACTTCCACGCGGTCCGTTAAAGGATCTTGACCATATTAGCGGTTTAGTTCCTAAACCAAGGATTCTCATTGGAGTTTATCTAACTCATTACCGGTTTCGTTCCTGGCCTATAAGCTTCTAGGCATTGATTACTAGCCATTATTCATATTCACAAAGTATATTCATTATTCGATGCATGGGCTCGCTGGCCTCTGTTGCACAACTCTGGTACTCATAGAGCTAGTTTCCCCACTCTTTACTGTACTGTACTGTACATCTCTTATGTATTACCCTTATCCTGGTAACCATGGTTTCTCAACCGAAGCGTGGTATCTCTTACCGTGAGCGAATTCGGTGAGTTACAAACTTTCATCTACCTCCATGACAATTTACAGTGTATACTGCTATGTATTTCTCAATTATTGCCTCAATTCCTTTCGACTTACTGCCGGTTGAGGTTGAGCTACTACCTGATGTGTAGTGCTCTCTCAGTTATTTCCTACACCTGAGGTATATTTCATACCGATATTTGATACTTAGTGCTACTGTAGTCACTTATTGCCAGTCCTGCTTCCATATTTAGTTCTGTACCAGTATCATTTCATTGATATGACCTTGCATTTCATATGCCTCGGTCTTATAGTGTTATAATTCTCTTTGTTCGCCTTCCACAATTATCATCTTCCAAATCCTAGCTATCCCACTCGATCGTTATTGCGCAAACGCAATACCAAAACACTCAGTCATACAGAGTGCAGAGGCGTAACTCTTGGCAGTAAATCTCTCATGCGATTGCAATAGGAATTCACACTGTGTTTTACTGAGATTCTTATCTCATAATACCGGCTACTGGCTTACTGTCCAGCTTATTCGTTATAACTTACTGTTGTATCTCCACTGGGTTTAACTCACAACTCTGCTTAATTGTCATACCATCCCTTAATAATATTTATACAACGGTCGCTTAGTACACACCGTATCCTCTTTCATTATACAACATCAACTTACACTGCATCCGTTATTATATCGGCCACCTGTTTGGCTGATTTCTGCATACACTATTTCTCGAGCCTTTATTCTTAAGCGTTGTTCGCTACACATTTAGCATCACGCACCTATGGTGGTTGCTACAGACTTAGTACTCTTCCTGTCTACACCACTGTTACAAACACTTTCTTTCGTATTATTTTATTCAAATCATCCTGGGGTAATAACAACATGGTTCATCCTCCACATATTTCCTAAACTTGATCCACACATCTACCGCTCTCGCGGTTTCACCATATCTAGAGGTATCCCCACTCTTAAGCAGTGGTTCGTTCTCCGCTTTATTTTCCTGTACAACATAAACTTCTATAATTGATTCAATTACATGACCTATCTGCTTGTGGCTTATAAGCCACTGCCTCGAGCTCTGCTCACTAAAGGCTATTACCACACATTTACTTTCTGTACGACATTACATGGTTTAACAAGGTCGTCACATCTCGATTCCTTCCAAGTTGTCTCTTTGGCAACTTAGGGTCCTACTGTTAAGTGGGTTCCCTTCTTACGTTTCTGTTACGTTGCCCCATCCAACAATGTTTGATCCCAAACACCCTTCAAGGATTACTCCGGTGTTACTAAGGTATGCCATTACATTTAACTTTCACTTATGAGTACATTCAGTAGACTATGCCTTCTTACTTCCTTAGCTGGGTATTCGTTCCAGCTACCATGTCTCATTCCTTCAACTTCCTAAGACATACGTGATGTCTTTGCATAACCATCCGTGCTCTTCGCACTTCTTGACTCTACACATTCCTGGACGAATTTACCAATTCCTTTAGTCTTCTCAACTGGGTTCCTTTCTTCAACCATTCGTGGTAATCCTTGCTTACTTGACTTTTACTGCTGACCGTAGTATGGAGTCGACTACTTCCCGTGTTTCGGACTCTTCTCGTATACATATATGGGGTATCATACTGATACATTACTACTTACCCGACTAACCCATAAGTAGGTCTGTTAGGCCCACATGCTCCTATCGGAGTGCGGTCGTCCCACAACGCAGTTGGTACACTCGTAGTGTCCGTCACACGCCTAGGTGAAGTATTCTGTTGTCAACTCCTTATATTGTCCTCTGACAATATACATTCCGTGCTTCCCGAACTCATTCCAGGGAAGGTTATCCATCGTTATATTATTCTGAACTCCATCCATACCGTCGGGTTGCTACCCTCGGGTTCACCGGTTTCCGTCCGGTTATTCAAAGGTAATCTGGTTTGAAAGGAGGGTAAAAGAAGTATTGGTTTAAAAGAGAATTTGGTTTTGAAAGAAAAGAGTTTGAAATAAATCTGAGTTTGAAAGAAAAATTCTCCTGGTTTCACAACACCTTCTTGCCTTAACCAAGTCTAGCTTCTTGCTGACTGGTATATTCCCATTTACAAAGGTTAGGCTGTTAAGCCTTTCCACGGTTACGATGATCACATTTAATTTCTGGGTACTTTACTAAGTAGTTTGTAGTTGTCAATTTTTTTTTCTTCGAACAGCCCTGTTATAGCTGCACTTGCCACGGCAAGTGCGCCCTGTTAACTGGCTGTCGGTTCAACATGTACCGGCTGCGGTACTGTTTTTGTCTGCACCGTATTCAGTGGCCTATGGGCCCTTACTTGGATACTCTAATTGTAACTAATCTCCTGCACAACTTCTCATTGTCCTCCTCTAATAAACATTTACTAGGGTGTTTCCCCTTCTGGGAGACCCCTTTTTACTTATTATTGTATCTTCTTCGTAGCCATTCCACGCATTTGTCGTGGTTACTGAGACTTGTCTCTTGTTTGGGTACTACGTTGTAGTTCCTTGTCGGTTGGTATACCGTTGGTGCCATTACCTAACATTGCCATCCCGTAGACTCTCGTCTCGGGTTTCATTATTTTACTTCTTGCCTGCTGCAAGCTGGTAGTTTTCGACTGCTCGGCATGTCGACCCAGGTTGTGGAAATTTCATTCTTCCTTACACCAGATTCTCCATTCTTTGCTATCAAGTGCGGTTACAGTTGTTCACCTGGGAACCGTCTCCGGGATTTCTAATTTTCAGAATCTACCGTATGACAGGTTCCCCATACTTACAAGATAGTTAATAACAGCCAGACCGGGTCTTCCCGGGTAAGAGAGGGCTTTCATCTCTCTGGCGTTCCTTCCCAAGTCATAAAATAGGGTTGTGGAGGGCGGGATGGAGATTGTAGGTTTCCAGTATTCACTGGTAGTTCCTAACTAGCGTATCTCTCACGCTATCACTCAACCCCTAACCCAAAGTACTAAAATCTTAACTCGGTACTTCCTAAGCTCGGTAATTCAGTCATCAGAGCGATACTTCGCTCTGATACCACTTTTTGTAACACCCCATCCACAACGTCGCACTTTATAACCATCTGCAGCGGAAACATAAACCATCACATTACTTAATCCGTTGGTGTTACACGCCGTTAACCACCCACGTGGCTAACAAGGCTAATACATACATATTATATCGGTCTGATGGACTAGATCCCCGAGCAACTACACCATACAATCCTGATTCCATTTCCAACAATTATTTACATATACATCCCCACTGTACCGAGTATTCATTAACCAATGCCGATAACAAATTCGGTCTTACTACACCTATAATACATACACCATTAAAGGGCTACCAATGTACAAACATCTACCCCGTCCTACTCTCGAACGGCTTCCAGCTCCTTGTACCTGAAATAGAAAAAGGAGAAAAGGGTGGCCCCCAAGGGGCTCAGCACCTTTGCTGGTATGGTAATCCCGCAGCCCGCATGCTACCGGGCCACGCACAACTAATTGTCGTCTTAGCATGCTGTTGATTATATTTAAATCCTGCATGTAAACCATAAACACACAACACAATGCATACGCCCAGCTATAGGGCTCAACAAACATCCAACACATCCACACATCCACACATAACAAATCAACATTGTTTCCTTTAACCCTAGAGTGGCTCTCCTCTTAATGGAGTTACTTCCTTAACAGACGACATTTACCCATTAATCGGGTTATCCTTAAACGCTTCTTATTATAAACCTGAATTCATAACCATAATCCACATATCCACAATTTACCACATATAACTTCACACCGAAAAGGAATTGCAATACATCCATAACACATAATACAACGGGTACGGTTCTCTTAAGGAACCAACCCAACCATAATTAGTTCACTTTAGAGCCTAGAGAATGTTGCCAAACTCATGATAAGCTCGTTCCATAACTTGCTACCGTTTCTTTAAATGAACAGATAACTTAACACTAAGGTGCGTCGGGTACAGTAAACTAGCACACCGAACAACCATTGTATGCCCCAGAAAACCGACGTGAGTCAGTAACATAGCTTTGGCTAAGCTAAAGGGAAGATTGGAAACCCAATGAGTAAACAACCTAACATACACCAAGAGAGTCGAACCGGGTATGACATCGACTCCCGTCCATCACACGCGTGGCCGGAACATGACCGGACTCCTCACCCCCCATTAGTACACATATACTTATAGTTAAGTAGTTAAGGCTCCATTATGGAACCTATCACATCCACACACCATTCGGTATCACAACCGTGTTAAGCATGTAAGGGAGGTTCACACACTGCAAACAATAACCATACACAACTAACTCACGCATAGCCGTGGTTAGAACGTTCCCAAGGTTGGGGCGTTAACACCGAATACCGATATCTCATGTGTACCTAGATTTGGTTAGCTAAGGTTTAACACTATTTGAGGTTAAACGGTATTGGTGACCAGATTCGCCACATAAATGAATTACTATAAACTCATTTCATGTTTTATCTTACAAGGTGGCAAACACACAGAAAAAACACATTGGCATACAAGCCGGTGTAATCCGGTAGGACACAGGTTGCAAGAAAACCATACCTGTCGCCGGAGTCCACTCTACCATGTCCATTTAGGTTCCTCGAACAATTCTCGAACAACTGGTACATTAAAGTTACCTTCATTAACATTGGGGTAACATGTTTGTGTAACGTCGAATGACTATAGTTAACTCCGTTAGCTAGTTAAATACCTTTGCATTTTAAACTTGTTTTACTCTTCCATTTTACCTTAACTTTCACCCTCCAAATTGTCATTACAACTCACCTAACATGTCTTATACAACCTTATAACATCATTATCCATCAATCCCCATCATTAGGCATCATTTTCATACCTTAAAACCAAGTTTTACATTGGTCCGGGACCTTGTCCCATCCTAAGACCCGGACCATATGCTAAGTGTACTCTCGGCTTTTAAAATGGGGTGGTCCGGGACTTCACCCAGGTCCTAAGTCCCGGACCATTCTAGGCAAAAAAACTCTCGGTAATTTAGAAGGTTGGTCCGGGTCCTTGTACATGACCCAAGTCCCGGACCTAAAACTATGAAAAACTCACGGCTTTTTTGACATATGGTCCGGGACATAACCATGACCTAGGTCCCGGACCCAACCTACAGAATTGACGTACTGCAATTTTTCTAGTCTGCTGCTTAAGCTTTACACCATCATAAGTATAGCTTCCCAAATGTTACGTACACTCTTATACTCAAAACTTCACCAAATATACACCACATAACAACATAGTGTACAATTTAAATTGCATAGCACTTAGGCTCTTAAAATGCATAAATCTTAAACACTGAATTTCCACAAATATATTTGCCTTTCACCTGCAAATACAAACAGCAGTACGTATGTCCTTTACTAGTCTCTTTGAGAACATTTTCTAAGTCATTTACCTTTGGCTCTTTAGGTAGTTTCAATAGACAACGTACGTTCATTTTCCAAAGGAATTTTAAGCTACCTTTGGTTAACATAAAACATGGAGGAAACACCATTTTCTTTGAGTTTTTACCTTGAAGCAAAGGAGAACAATACTACGTAAAAAGATGAACTCAAGCTCCTTCCATGGAGATTCCTCTTGGCACCAAAGTGGAGCTCTTGAAGATTTGAAAGGACTAAGTTGAAGAGCTTGCTCCAACTAGAAGAACGGTGGTCTCGAAATTGATTTGGACCATGGAGCTAGGAGTTACATGTGGTCAAAGCTTGAAGATGTGCTGGAGGTAGCATATCCGATGGAGAAGGAAAAAAAGAAGATAGAAGAGAGGATGCAGCCGTGTGAAATGAGGAGGAAGGAGAATGAAGATAGAATTGCTTTTGGGGATATTTTGTTTACATAAAGCAAATAGTACTCCCTCTCATTTACTCATTTATTTGTTCAATCAACAGCAAGGTGACGACTCCCCATGCAAAACCGGCCCCCATCTAAATATAGGGGTTACCTAGTCATTATTGATCAATTAAATTACTTATATTGACATAAGTTACAAACTAGCTTATTTTAGTTACTATTCATAATAACAAGACACGTAGAAGCGAAATTCTTGATTTCCCATTAATTTAAACTTCCAAATGTGATACTAAATAGTACACATATTAATTAAAGAGTAATGATGGACATTTAGCCATTCAAAACTCATTTACAAGACAATTTTTCAAAAACGTGCTTTATGACTCCTTTAAGCACATTTTGTGTTTTAACTTGTTTTCAAGCTCGGTTTTCTTTGGTAATTGATTTAATAGACTCATTAATATATAAGTAAAGGTCTTGGTAAGTTTATTAAGTCTTAATCAAGACCATCCCAAGTTTAGAGCATATTTCGCCCTTTATTGCCTTAAGGCATTTAACTGTATTTACTTATCTTTTAAATTGTTTACCAAATTACTAAGACTCTTTTTAGTCTTAATAATTTATTATTTAACTTAAACAACATACCAAGGTTTGGGGTATTTCGATCATCAGACATCAGTACACTTCTCCAGCTTCATGTTGTAATTAATTAATACAATAAGAAACACCATTCATAGCTGGGTTCATTTTGAACCCGCAATAAGCCCATTGATTTGAAACATGTGATTCATCAAGAAGCATAGATCGCGGAGAGGACAGAAGTATCACGTGCTCATGTTCATACACAACTAAATTCATAACAAAAACACGTTTGATGACACTGATATGGTGTGAAAGCAATTCCATGCTGACAAGAAACAGTCCCTTACCACTCGTTAGATCCAAGGATATTTCACTCAGAATTTACAATACCAACAGAAAACTAGAGCTAACGATTGATATGCTCAAAACCCCACATCATCCCAGACAACTGTCGCGGACAGAAAGGGGAATCGGGACTGATTCAATGCGTGATATAAAGAAAAAACAACAATTACAACCCCATATTTTTTACTTTTGAGATTTCAATTTTTCGTCATCATCGCTAGCACCCAAGATCCATAACCACAACCATCATATAGCTCTCTGCATTCCATATCCATCTCAAATTGCTCCTGCCTCAGCAGCTGAGCTGCCTGCCATAATTAAGTCACACAGTGTCAGTCAATCCAATTATTCATACAGCGACACGACTTCCTCTGCAACGGTTTAAAACTCAGAGTTTGGACACGGAAAGACCAAATATTGTTATACCGTCATCTAAGAATCCTCCTTCAGCTTCTTTCCATCTATAGTGTCGCTGCCAGCATCCAGTCCATCAGGGATCTTTCCAGCATAGTTAGTAGTGCTTAGAGGATCCAAACCTACCATGCTGAATTGCCGAAAAGAAAAGTAGTATACCATGACATGAATAGATAGACGTGCAAAAGTCGAGTAATTGAAGAGCTAATGATGGGTTGCTCACCTTCTATCTACAATCACCATAGACCGGACCTCACAATTTGTGAAACTGCACATAAATTGCCATAAGAGAAAAACTTGCAGTTTAACATTCAGCAAAAGAAATTTCATTGACATGATTAAAAAATACTACTTAGCAAATAATGGCCGGCAATTGGTCAGTTGTGACCAGTAACGACGTGTGGGTGTTTGTCAGAGAGACTAATGACAAACTAGCTACAAGAGATGAGTATCAACGTCTTTTCAAATTATTTTCATTTCCAGAAGATCTGGAATAACGTGTCACCTGCTGCACATCTCTACATATAGCGGAATAGGGACAGTGCCAAGTTTTCCCAACAAATAGCAGAGGAATCTATTAACTCACCGTTTACACATTTCATCCTTCATCATGAGCTGATTGTCATTTCCAAATTGACTCAGGGTATGAAACAGAAATGCACTATGGGTAACAATGGCAATTTCCTTCTCCTTCCGTGTCCATAACCTGTTTTAGAAAAAAAAAGTTCTCGATATTATGATGGTTTTGATTTTCTTTCTGGAAAATGATGTTTCAAGGTTAACCACAAGAAACTGAACTTTTATAAAGACGAAAGTAATCTCAAGACAGGTCACATTCCAGAACTGGACCTAAGTTAATATACCAGTTTACAAACTTCAATCCCCTTGCTGCTATTTCTTCTTTTGTTTCCCTTATTTCAGCTTTCCACCAGACGTCCTCTTCACTTTCTATCTGCGAAAAAGGGTGCTTCCTCTATCCATAGTCGATGAATTTAAAGCGTGAATCCAAAGTATTATATACAAACTTACACACCAGGGAAAAGTCAACGGCAGGAAAGAGAGGCTGATATTCTTTGACATTTCTCCTCTTGTCACAAGGACGAACACCCTGAAACCAAAATGTAAACAAAGAAGCCGTGACTTTGGGTGTAGTTATTTTATGTCATAGGACCTAACAGTATATGTTTTATCAAAATAGCCACCACCAGAAAAAATCCTAAGAAGATACAGCGAACTGAACCTATCAATTCATTTCACTTATTGTCTCTAGCTTCCTCCTCTGCTGTGTTATCTAGCTCAGCTTCAAGATGTCCACGTTCTTTATTTTAAATTGTTTTTAGTTCTAGTGTCTATAACACACGAGGCTAGACATTTAAGTTCTTCACTGTTTTCCATGAAATCAGTGTAGAAATATTTGAAGTAAGGAATTAAAGAGAATACCAAATGCTCTCGGCAAAGTTCAACAGCAACAATGGGAGGAGAGTTTAAACTCGAAATGGCAGATCGATTACTGTCTCCGGCATTTTCCACCATAAGTAAAGGTATATCCGTTCTATCTGCATATCCTTCAGTACCAAAAACGCCAACTGCTGTCTGTAAGGTTCTGTAGTTTAAGTTACAATGAAAAAGAAATGAGCAGCCAATACAATGAGAGGTAAGTATCTCAACCGTCCAGGACAAAAAAAAAGGGTTTACAATCAAAAGTTATGCTCAAAAGATGTAATGTGTGACAGTTGTAATTATGATGATTGCACGATTCCAACCCTACCTCCAACTAATGAGTTAAGGTGAAAGTCAGTAACCGAAAATTGCATAAAACTTGGGCTCTTATGACAGGCAGTGATGAAACTGAAGTCTCTAAAGAGCTGGGGATTTACCGGTAGAACATAGTTTGGGAACAAGAGGGACGCATTACAAATTCTCAAATTAGCCGCAGAATGCATAAAATAGTACAAAAAGAACAAAATAATAAGCTCAATGATGTCAAGGAAATGGTTTTCCCACTTCTGTTCGCGACAAGCCTCCTACAAACATAACCTTGCCCATAACAAGATAATAACAGATAAGCTTGAATGTCAAAACAAGAGCAACAAAGATCAGCCAACTAATGAGATAAGAAGCACTTCAGACACAGGAAGGTATAATGCGTAGGATAGCAGAAGCTTTACAGCAGAATATACAGAGATAATAAATTACCAATCTGTTCTAGAAGTGAAGAACTACTTTTCAAAAGCATCTCATGTTCCACCAATAGACTTTCTGTTCAATTCATGACATTGCAATTTTTCTTTTTGTAATCCTTATTTTTCTTCTTTGTTAATTTATAAGAGAGTTGTAAATTATGCAAATTAATAACTACCTCATCATAGGGGAAACTATCACTAACTCAATTCCCTTGAATAGACCACTGGAATGAACATGTTTACGAAGATTGTCAACCTGTCACATGATCGAATGTTGAAACAGTGCCACATAGATATCAGTATAGGACAAGCAGTTGGGAAAGGATGTTTAATGGTAAGCTGCTTATACCTGCTGCCAGCCTAGAGGAGTAAGAGCTGCGTCAAAATATTCAGGCTTCATGTAGGCTTCGACATCCTTCTCTCCTTCAACATTATGATGTCCTTGTGCGTGCCTGACCTACAGGTACAGTTTAATGCTTTAATCTTCCATGAAACCAAATTAACAAAGGAGATACAAAGATCTTGGAGATTCATTGCAGAGATATCTGGAACTTAGAATGTACATACATGAAAATACCGAACCTAATTCAACACTAACCAAGTGAATAGTTTTGCAGCGGTGCAAGGGAATCATCCACAAAGCTGCATCACACTCCATACCTGACACATAACAGGATACAGTCAGCTTCAGAACAATACAATGTGAGAACTTCAGGGACTAGATAATAAAAATGAACAATACTCGTTCATTATATGACAAATCAGGAGAAATTTTGGATTCACATAACCAAGCAATTATAACGGTTACAATTTCAGGATTCGGGTAAAAGAATTCCATGACGGTGACAAGGGCACCTATATATGGATGAAAAGGACATAACAATCTAAATTTCACTGTCAAAAGTCGAACAGTTTGCCAGCAAGTATCAACTGATCCACCATTAGTAAAGAATGCACACCAAGATTAAGTGGATGGATTACCAGAGTCAAGGAGGACTCCGTGCAAATACCATGATTTGCGAATTCTAGAATTTAGTTACACGTCACAATTAGATGTAGTATTATAGAATGCAAAGCCGAAGCTAGCAGCTGAGAAACCTGATTAAAACGACATGATTAAAGAGTGGGAGAGGGAGCAAGCAAGTCCGAGTTGACGTTAGATATCCGATGAAGGCCAGGAGTTAACTCACTTGAGGGATGAGACATGGAGGCAGATATGGATAGCCGGCGATGACGGCGCCGGCGTCGAGAAGAGGACGAGAGATGTGGTACGAGGATGCGGAGTGTGCTCTTTGCGGTGAGAGAAGTAGGTGGCCAGCGGCGAGACTGGTCAATGAGATGCAGCGGATGAAGACGACAAAACCCGATTCCCGTTCCACTAAACGGCAGGCAGACAGACGTCATTTCTATTCCGGATTTTGGGCATTCGATACTCTCTGGTCGTTTTGTTTCAAAAAAAAAACTCTCTGGTCGTGGTTGGGACTAGGGACGTTCGAATATCGTTGGAATCTGTAATAGTTGTCGAAATTAACTCCATATTGTCGAATTAATTTAACCAATGTGAGTTGTTGTGTTAGATATTATAAGAACGGTAAATTCATAATATGCAATTTCATGATGCACCATGATTTTGAAGCTTTCATATATGACACCCAAAAGTTTCATACGTTTAATATTCTATTTTGTCTAATGATTTTAAACAATTACTATTTTATCTTTAAAATTGTGTATCATGTTTGAAGTTTATTATATATAATTTTTTTATTCGGGATATTTTATGAAATTTTTCTAAAAAATATTAAAATACAAAATAATATAAATAATTATAGAGGTATTTAAAAGAATAATAAAACTATAAAAAATAAGTGAAAAAATATATAATTAAAATAGAATTAATAATTGTTACAAATTAAGAGACTATAAGTATCGAAATTTGTGCTGGAAATAGGATGACATTTTGGCATGAAACCTATATAGGAGATAGATCCCTAAAAGACATAGACCCCGTTCGGTGACCGCTTTTAAAAAAGGGTAGATTAATCTACAGATTAATCATTTTCAAAAGCAAGGGATTAAGGTGCACATTAACGAAGTTACAAAATTGATGCGTTCGACAGGGACATTTCCTTTTTTTTATAATTGGGGCTTTCGCCATATCATTAAAATAAAACAGATAACCCGGAACTAACCAGGCGGATGGGACATTTACTGGACGGCGCAAGATTACCATTATGCCCCTTGATTCTTTTATAAATATCTTCATTTAACCCACCTTCAACCTCCACCAGTCCACCGTCTTCCTTCAATCACCACGATTTCTATGGCTTCAAGTAGCACAGTGAGTGTATTTCCGTTTTATATTTGTTGTTGTCATGTTAATTTCATTCTAACTGCAAACTCATATGTTTTCCCAGTCCTCTTCTGGTATAAATTCAAACGTCAATCCTTTGAACACCACATACATCTGTTGTCGATATTGCCATGTTCAATGTTAGCTACTGATCTTGTACCTCCCGAATTAAAAATGGTGTCGCTGTATCGAATTTGTAGTGAGGGACATCAATGCAGTGGTATATGGAGAATAATGGTAGTTGGCCATAAGTAGGGGCAAGAAGGTAATGTGGGCCAATTGAAATGACAGATGCAGGGTTATCAAATCTGAACGCATGTATTATCTGCGTTTGGAAAAAGGTGAAAAATGATGGATCGTGGACATTAATCTCCACGTTTTGAATGGACCGATGTCAAGAAAAAACTGGATTAATCTCCACGTTTGTCGCGCAACCCACGTTTCGCGGTCACCGAACGAGGTCATATTTGTAAATTTGTTTGAGCTAAGTGGACAGAAAGATCGCAATATTTCAGAGATAGGGATATGGGATGGTGATCAGTGGAAAGGAGTTTTGCTTGGAATAAGAGATTGGGTCGTAGGGAGGCAACGTCGATGAGGGAGTTCATTTTTGGGGCCGTTCGTTGGCTGCAAGATTTCCTGTAAATTGATCGGGCATTAATGTGTGAGGAAAAGCTCAAATTAAGGTTGTCTAGAATACTGGGCCATTCGTTTGGCAGCTGTAAATTTGATATAGGTTTGAATGATAAAGTACTGAATTATCCTTGATTGGACGTCTCTCTTCAGTGGTGGAGTAATTTATCTAGCTCTCACGTATGTACAAGTACGGAAATCAAACAAAGTGAGGGTAAGGAGGTAATATTGTACACACAGCTAAAGTAAAAGGGGAGCTTATTTTCTAAACGCAACAAAAGTAACCTTAATGATAAATGTAATCCAGTTACGATTTGTGGAGAAATTTTAGCTGAAATCGTGGAGATGTCTACTCCAGCATTAATAATGAAGCCCATTAATTCCTACATTTGGACATTAATCCCACAAACGAACGGACCCTTTGTAGTAGAGCAAGCAATACTTTTAAAAGGATAACGTGACATATTAATTGGAAGGAGAGCCATTTCTGAGAAGTATGAAATAAAAGAGATGACTTGTATTTTAGCAGCTGATGAGTCCCAAACCATTGAGCATTATAATTACAAACTGATATGGAAAGGTGTTGGTGGTAACTCGGCCCGATCTGGCCTGTAAAAAAACCCGACAAGCCCTAGCCCAATTGGGCTTCCGCGCGGGCCTAGACCTAAAATCAGGCCCGAATAAAAAATCGGGCCGGGCCGCAGCACATTTGTAAGTCCGTGGGCAAACCCGGCCCGACCCGATTTTATATTATTTATTATTAATATAATATATACATATTTAATAAATTTATTTTTATAAAATATATAATAAAATTACATATAATATATAAATTGTAAATAAATTATATATAAAAAGTAATAAATATACATTAAATTATATTAATTAATTTATATAAAAAAATAATAAAAAACCGGGCTGGGCAGGCCGACTACTACAAAGCCTGGAAAAAACCGGGCCCAACCCGAACATATAAAAAACCAGACTTGATTTTCTTAAATAAGCCCGATGGGCCTAAAATTTTTCTCTGGCCCGGCCTGCCCGCCCGAATGATCACCTCTACGGTAGAGCAGTGAAGACAAAGGAACGCCTATTCTTCTCGCGCAGGAAAGTCTCAACGCTTTAGAGTAGTGTGTTTCGATGGTGGGGCATAACAGTTGAGTTCCTAACTCACCCACCAGAAGGAATATGTTACAAGGCTTTATGTGTGTGGAGGGGTAGGACTATGAAGAAGAGAGTTCATAAGATATGGATGTGTACTTTTTTCTATGCGATCTCGAATATATGAAGAGGTAGGAATGATGTAATATTCAATGAAGGTATGTTTCTCTCTAATATTTTGGTTAATCATACTAATAGAGAAATATTGAGCTGGACTAGAGGTTGGTGGCACGATTTCCCGCTAGATTACGAGTTGTTCATTTCCCAGGCTTGTTTGCTTGAGGTATTGGAGCATCTAAGCTGAAGGTTTTGGGAGGTGTTTTACTGCTAATCAGGTTTTGAATCATTTTCTGTCTTGTCATATAAGCAACGGTTGGGTCCGTTTTTGTTTTTGTTTCATTTCTTTTATGTGCAAGCTGACCTAGATTTGTTTGTGATGGATGAATACCGGTTCACCAATTTTGCAGGGAAGAGTTGATATGGGAGGGTGGTAGTTTCGTCAAATAGTGGAGATGGCTTGGTTGGCGTGCAACTGATAGGTGGGGCGATTAACACATGAGTTTTCAAGTGGCCTATCTCAATGTTGTAGAGGCTGGAATGAGGGGTTATGAGGTGGGATCTGTGTTTGTTGCTGCCAAGTGAATTATGTCGTTTTTGTTTTATTTGGGCATTGTGTATCAATTAGTTTTTTTTTTCTACTCTGGTGGTAGGCTCCGGAGGTGTATTTTATTTTGGCTCGCCAGATAGTAGCTTGTTTGGTTGGAACAGATTGTACTAAGGTGTAGGATGGGTACTCTTTGTTCTGCTTAAGTTTTTTCCTACATAGTTTTGCTTAGGTAAGGTTTTAACAAGGTCCACACAAACCTCACACGCCCGGTCCTACCGGGTTTCTTGTGTTCTTTAATAAAATTGACGAAAGCCTTAATTATAAAAAAATCAGGAGATATGATACATGTAAAGAAGTATTGGGGGTTTGATAGAGAGTATAATCAAGACATAATTCTAGTGAATATAATTAAGTGAAATTTCACTAAATACCATTGAGTTGTTTAATTAATGATATATCATTGTGTTTTTAAATTACTCAGGATAATACTATAATTTTAACTAATTTTATCAGATAATATTATGTCTCATATTCTGTTAACTACTCCGTTAGTATCCACCTGACAAAGATCTATCATATCGATAATTACATGGCTCCCTAACAGGTGGTTAACTAATAACAAAGATATTTTAGTTTTTTTCTAGGGATATTAACGAAAAACATAGTATTATGAACTAAACAAAAACTCATAATATTTAATAAAAATTTCCTATAATTACTTATGGTTATTATACGTACAATAATGGACATCAAATCTAATTAAATATATTTAGTATACATCAAACTATACATTTCTATTTATCTAATGTAACGTTCACTTGTCATTTTAGTTGATTAGTCGTTTATGTGATGATTTTAAAATTTATACAACTTAAATTACTTGAAAGCATATAAATGCAATCATCATTTAAGAAACGAATTCAAATAAAATAGTTTTTAAAATATAATTTTTTGATATACATTCCCAAAAATTATCTTGTTTATTCTTTAATATATATTTTAATCATAGAAAAAATTCTTACCTAAACAAATCACTGAATTGTAACAGGATTATATAATAATTTTTATAAACCAAACCAACCTAGTGACAATAGAATTAAGTTAATTCAGATCGAAATATTTTTTAAATTAATATTTCATTACCATATTAATTTATTTATATGATACTATTTTCTATTTTTAATATAAATAATTCTGAATTTGGATTACTTTTCATTAGAGTATGTTTTTCCAAATTATAATACCCGTATATTTTCAAAGAAAAGCTATTCGAGAAGTTTTTTATTCCCTAGGCGCAGCGAAGTTGCTTAATCGACCAGAGAGAGACAGAGAGGCAAGACGGGTGGCCATAGAGAGAACACAAAGAGCGGTGAATACAGAATAAATGGGGTCGCAAATACTCCGAGCGTCACCCTTTTCTTCTCCTTCGTGCTCTTCCAGGGTGAATTATCTCCTGAAAGCCTCATCGCCTAAATCATCCACCATCTACCACTTCTTGCAACTCCACGGTCTTTCAAGCAGGCCTTCGCAGGCCGCCTGTATTTTAAATTCTAAACCGAAAACCTTTTCGGCTGAACCCACGAGTTTTTCGGCTGGGTTCGGTGGTTGGGTATCCCGCCGGAATAACAGGAGCTTTAGCGGAGTGGTTGGGATGGCGGGGCCTGGCTCTGCTCAGAAATCAGAGGAAGAATGGCGCGCAGTTCTGTCACCCGAGCAGTTTCGGATTCTGAGGCAAAAGGGAACCGAGTACGTTTTGATTGCGTTAAATTAGTTATCTTAGAACCTTTGCATGATTAAGAAAAATGTTTTTGTGTGCTTTGATCAACTTTATAAATTGAAGGAAGAAGGAGAAAAGAAGTTTCTCTGCTCAGTGGAGTGGAACGAAGTGATATTTTGATTATTCGTGATTGAATTTTCGTTTCTACTGATTATCTCTCTTGTTATAAATCCATAAGTCCTCTGACTTTCTGACTCGCATATTTCCTTCAATCAAGAAGGGACGAGATTCACTAGAACCGGATTTCAGTTCAACATGCATCATAGTCAGGAGCTTGTAGTACTGAATTTATTCGGTTATGATAGTCGTTTTTTCTGTCCACAAAATTGAACTGGCTAAGTTTTGAATTTCAAATTCTTTTCCAGTGCACTTTCTACTTGTCAATCTTGTTGAAAGACCTTGAAATATTAGGCTGATGAGCACTACGTTCTTCAGGTGCTAATTCTGCGAAACGAACTAAAGAAAGCCCCTCTTTCCAATTGCAGTATATGCTATTGTTTATAAGAAGAAATCTGTTAGACCGTCAGAGCTAGAGATGTGGCGTTAAAGTGACAAGTATTACATTACTTAGTTGCCAATGAATAGGCGTCCCATACTATAATCACCACCAGACCAGTCATTATCTTCTGCTTGGAGCCTTTTCTGAAGCGTCCATTGACCCAGCTCAATCTATAGCGTCTAACACTCCGTGGATGTTGTTAGATGTTCCGTCTCTCATAAAGTCACGTATTAAGACTTCTTTGAAAGATTGGACTATGCTGCTGAACTTCTCTTGCCATAGCTGTTTTGAACAGTTTCTTAAAATCTGATGTAAGTTCGAAGATGGTTTGTCTGGCAACAAAGTTTAAGATGTTTGTTTGTTGACCGAGTTTATAATTTTTCATTCTAATTTTTTATTTTCCTTACCCAGTTGAAGTGTAGCAATGACATAGATGCTTTAAGAATAAAGAGCTTCAATTACTTTGATTTATTTGGCGTGATCCTGCTTTAACATGGCTGTCATTGTGGTTGTGTTACTTACGTCCATACCCATATGCATATTTCTGTCCCTAGCATAATAATTTTGATCCCATGGCCTATGCAGGTATCCAGGGACAGGAGAGTATGACAAGTTTTATGAAGAAGGAATTTACACTTGTGCAGGATGCAACACCCCTCTTTATAAATCCACCACCAAGTTCAACTCTGGCTGTGGCTGGCCAGCTTTCTTTGATGGTCTCCCTGGTGCCATAAACCGCATCGTAAGCACCATTTTCTGTTTCTTTCTAATATCAGTCTACAAAAGACCTCACCTTATCTATGTTAATGCGAGCAAGCATCGAACAAGTCCTTCTGCAGTTGCATGCGAAATTAACACTGCTTTTTGTCTGATCAGCCTGACCCTGATGGGATGAGGGTTGAGATAACTTGTGCAGCGTGTGGAGGTCATCTTGGTCATGTCTTCAAGGGAGAAGGGTTTCGAACACCTACAGATGAGCGCCACTGTGTTAACAGCATCTCCCTCAAGTTTACTCCTGCAAATTCTGATGGGTCCAAGTAAATTACATAATGTGCTCTCTCTGTTGTATCCGTAGTTACAGTGAATAATGCTACTCATCGTTATGAACTGCTTGTGCTGTTATGTTCGATGTCACTAGAGCGGTGCATCAGTGACTTGACCCCACTCTTGTTTTACACTTGGTCCAGATTGTAAGCTGATGCACACCCTGAATATTGTAAATGTGCTTTTGCTAATTGCAATGGTTGAATGTTGCTTCCATTCAATGCAATGTCGGATTAGGAGATGCTTGGACTTGTGCTCCAGATGAACCGTTTCCCATTCAGACAAAACTGCGGGTGATTAAACTTTGATGATTGGGATTTTAATTGCAAGTGTGTGTCCTTAAATTATGCAATTTGTGTATTGCTAGAAGTTAGTTTTTAACAATGGAAAATTCTAGAGATTTGTGAGTGCTCTCATATGTGCTAAATTGTTTTTATTCCTATACCGGTGCATGGTGGCTACCGTAGGAATGAGTGGGGTCGCTTATACGGTATTTAGTGGTCCGAAACCGTTTTTATGTTCACCAGAGTATTTTTTTTTTTTTTGATAGTAACTTGTGTTCACCATATATTAAAAAACAGAGGTCATCAATTAGCAGAGCTGAGAGAGCTAAGGCAAATTAGAGGCTGCGGTACACCAGTGCATTATTATGTGGCAATCCTAGTCAGCACTGACTGGATTGCTTATGTGTCATATAAGTGATACTCCCTCCGTCCCACTCACTTTGTCCACTTTACTATTTGAGCTTGTTGTTTGACTTCAATATTTAACATGTAAGATAATATATTTTTATAATTTTTTTTCTATAATGGAATCCTTATGTGAAAAACTATATATTGTAAAAAAAAATTAAAAAATTATTTTATCTTATATATTTAATATTGAAGTGGAAAAGCGTGTCAAAAAGCAAATGAGACACTTATGACGGGACGGAGATAGTAATAAAATTTTAAATGATTGTAACTTTTAAAATATAAGTCTAAAATTTTAAAAAATTATATCACCGGTCATCTAAATTCAATTTAAAGATCAGTTATGAATATGTTTTGACAATTTTGAAAAAAATTATTTTTACATGTTATGATGATACATTAAAAAGGTGTTTTGATTCATTATTTTTGATTCATTATTTTTGATATTATGATCCATTAAATTGTTATTATGATTCATTAACTAATAAGTGGTGAATTAGATAATAAATTTCGAACTCGATAAAAATCATTATTATTTTGTAGTGTATTATTATTGTTGTATGGTGTATTTTAAACCTTATATGGTGAATCGTATATTTTTCATACATACCAAATATTATTTTGTGGAATGTTATTGTGGAAAAAAATTTATTCTTATGTGTTTACGATGATACACTAAAGTGACGATATGATTCATTAATTTTGATATTATGATTCATTAAAATTGATATTATGATTCCTTAACTAATAAGTGGTGAATTAGATAACAAACGTGGTGAATTAGATAACAAACTTCGGAACCGATAAAAATCATTATTGTTTAGTAGTGTATTATTATTGTTGTATGGTGTATTTTAAACCTTATATGGTGAATCGTGTATTTTTCATACAAACCAAATATTATTTTGTGGTGTATTATTGTGTACAAAATATTATTCTTATATGTTTGCGATGATACACTAAGATGAAAAGATGATTCATTAATTTTGATATTATGATTCATTAAAACTGATATTATGATACACTAAAATGATGTTATGTGTTTACGATGATACACTAAAATGATGTTATGAATTATAAGTCCCATTGATATATATATATATATACATGTAATTAATATAAATTTTAAAATTTCTCAAAACATATCCATGACTGGTCTTGTTTTAAAGAGCTTGAATTTAGATGAATAATGATATAATTTTTTTACATTTTGGATTTATATTTTAAAAGTTACAAAAAATTAAAATTCATATAATAAAAAGCAGTCTAGTCAGCAACTGAGTGGACCGCCAACTAGACTACATGTGCTGAATGGACAGACAACTGGACTAGAGCGCACCATATTTGGTGCGGATTGTCCGCACAATGGACGCGAGAGAGCTAAAGCCCTCTTGTCCTACTAGGTCCATATCTAACTTACATGCCATAATAACACTAGGGGTACATGTTCCCCCATCCAAATCAGAGTGCTATCAAATAGAGGATTACCCATATTACAAATTAGCCTAACCGGATAATTATCATACAAGGTAGTATTTCCCCTTACTATGCTAGAAAAATTAGACTATTTAACTTTAGCAATCTCAACCCGACTTGGATTATCCCTTCTAAAATCTCCCAAATTGAGAACATTCTCAAAATGCTCATCTGCTGAATCAATGCAAATGCTATGGTTACCCACCGAGATCGCAAGTTCCATAACAATTCTTTTTGTTTTGATATTAGTATAATGCACTTTACAAGTGCTAGAAATTCTTTGATTGAAAGCTGCAATGGGCGTATCATGGTCATTACGAATCAGGCCGGCTATGACCCGATCCCCATACCGATTGAAGAGCATACCTGTGCAAATGTTGAAGTAGCCAAGGGATGGAGGAGTCCAAAGTCTCTGAGTAATAAGGGGAGAAGAAAACTTCATCACCAGAATATAAGCTTCAGTAAAAGAGTTGTTTACCTTAACTTCTTTCCACCACGATAGCTCTGGGTTATGCTTGACCTTATTCCTCGCAACATAGATAATCCAGAGCTTATTAGCTATGAGGGATAGTTTCTTAGCACTCCAAACATTGGTCATTCGAAAGAACCAATCTATCAGACCATCCACGTTCTTCGGGACAACTTTCACATCAATTAACTCCTTCCATATCTCACTCACTGCGTAACAATGGAAGAAACAGTGAGCCAGATTATCCTTGGCCCCACAGAAGAAGCATTTGGAATCGCCCATGATCCGCCTAGCCAAATTGTCCTGACAAGGAATGATATTACCCATAAACTTCTAGAGATTAAGCTTGACTCTAGGGCAGCAAATAGAAGAGCTGATCTTTTTACCCACTCTTCCATTATATTGAGAATGATTGGAGGAACTATCCATAACTGATTCATTCGCTAGAAAGTTATAAGCTGATTTGACTGAGAACTTATTGTCTTTGGATAGAATCCAGATCCAATTATTCCAAACATTTCCTTGAGTCCGAGGAATGATAGCCCCTACCCCTGCTGTGGACTTATGTTGAGAGCCATCTTTGAGTAACTTCACAACCGAGGAGATAAACTTCCAGATCGTCCTACCATTACTGGTGGGATAGCAGTCTCTAATGTTAGTATGAGGATAATACAGATGTTTCATAACTTGTGCTACCAGCGAGCCCCGATCTGTAAGTAACCTCCAAAGCTGTTTCACCAAGAGAGCTTTGTTAAAATTCTCAACTTCTCTGAAACCAAGACCACCTTGTTCCACATTGTCACAAACCTTGGACCATTTAGTCCAGTGGAGAGCCTTTTTATCAGCTCTACCGCTCCACCAAAAAGATGAAAATGCTGAATTGAGCTTCACGATGATAGCCTTGGGGAGGGAAAAAAGGGACATAGTATAATTGGGTATACACTGAAGAACACTAGAAACTATGATGGATCTAGCTGCTTGTGCCATAGGTTTAGTCCAACTAGAGATCCTTTTGTGAACGGACTCCAAAAGATAAGTGAAGATATCATGTTTCCTCCTACCTACCTTAAGGGGGAGACCAAGATACTTATTGAAGCGGGGGACCTCTTGAACATTAAGCATATTGGCCAGAATGCCTTTGAGGGAAGGGGATAATAGAAATTGAAGAATCTCGGTCGGGCCTTGCTTTTTTTTTTTACAAGGATGGTAAAGGCAAACACCAGCCAGGATACCAAATACGAAGGCTGACAACGCAAAGAAAAAGCAAAGAATACAACACAACCACCTATCTTGCTAGTTTGCACAGGGAATATAATTGCAACATCTTCTTACCTACATGAATACAAGCGCATACCGTAATGTTGCAACATACCTAAACTGTAACACCCCTCTCCTTAAACATGTAATAATCTCTCACGTAGCAATGAATAAAACGTCTTACAACGGAAGAAATAATAACAACAACAATACTCACTCGGGTGTCACCGGCCATTACTCGCCCATGCGAGCAACGAAGCCAAACTCTATCCAACTTCCAACAAATACAAACTGCTAACCGCTGTGATAACGAGATAACTCCTATACATCATACTAAGTCCATACTCATAAACATCGACAAGTGAGCGTCTACCCAAACCTGAATATACATAACCGTACCATAATACATTTACCAGTCTGGCATCATAATACAAATAAACTCTCTGTGCGGTAATCAAATAAACTCTAATTACCCTGATCCCGCACTTCGGCTTCAACAATAATCAACAACCTGCATAATGGTGTAGTATCAGCGATAGACGCTGAGTATGCCGGGCCTGGACCCTAATGGCCACTTAGTCATTTTAACCATCTTATTATTAGATGGTTTCATGCTTTACCAAGAATTTACATTTTAATCAATAGTGATAACATACTAACATAACCATCCAAATTCATAAACACTTAACCATCCATCCAATTCAAACAGTAATAAAAAATTACACAACAATTCTATATCGAACGTATCGCATAATAACAGTATAATGTACAATCGCCGTGGCGAACAGTTTCCATAGTTAATTTACTTTGGCCTTTAAGGCCCCATCCACCAAACCATGTTAATTAAATACCAGTTGGGCGTCATGTTGAGACAACCCGATAACTCACCATGGGCAGTAGTCCTCCCGTACACAAGGTGCTCATTTCGCCAGAGGTCCGGAGGCCCCTGACTATTCACTTTGTCTCGTAAGACGTCCATATAAAAGGCCGTAGCCACCTGACCCACGATCCAAATAGGGCTCGTTGGGTATAAACCTGGAGCGGAACCCGATCGGGAACCCCTCAGTGATCACAAATGCGCAACCAAGTAGTTCATAACTACCGGGATTCCTCACCTCAACTCATACCATCTCTCTCTCATAATGTTTAAGATGATCTTAGTCTTATGGAGAATATTATTAGTTAGCTGCCCAATGGGTCTCACGCATACCTAAAAGTAATCTAGGTCATATTCATGTTCGAGATCCATGCTCTAGAGACCGACAATGTCGTGACTCGTTCCTAAGTATTTTACTTAGGTTACCATATACTTAATATCAATACTATGGTATTATATCAAGTAACCGTCTTGTCATCACAATAACGTATATGTATGTTTATATAAGTCGATCTATAGTCGACGTAGTGTTAGTCCCGTAGGACGCTCGTGCACAAATAATTAATGCAGTAGCACACAATCACATACATGTATCCAAAACACTTAACACACAAGTGATATCAATCAAATCCGAGCCCAAGGAATTCCTTAGGACAACTCGAATCAAACCCCTTTACATACCGTTCACCAAGACCTAGGATGCGTAGTGTAGACCACTAGCTCGTCAAGCGCCTCCGTCTGTAGTATGATCTAAACGGTAATAAAACTATAAGTCAGTCTCCATGACTAACTACATCCGGTATTTCCGAATAACAAGTAACCCCGACAGTTCATCCCCGGATTTCTACAGTTATTTGTTACGGGTTTCTCTAAACCGGTCGGCATGGTACTAAAACTCGTATGTCAAAATATTTCGACTGTTAAGTTTAGTTCGTTATTTTTCTTTAATCTTATCCATCATTGAATTTAGGTATATAACCTATAGTTGCATGTATGCATGCATTATTATATTATATTGTATTATTTTTCATACTGTATCATTTTCCCACCATCCATTAATAGATTGTATATATTATCCATTATCTTAGCAAATTATATTTGCATTCAAAAACTCATAACTTATAGTTTGTAACTATATTTTTTTTAAATAACCACCACCATTATATTATATGGTTTCCAACCATAATATATATCCATCCTTATATACATTATCCTTGTATATGTATATATTTACCATATAGGTAAGTTCCATGAGTTATAAAACTTTATTATATGTTACATTTTTATCATCTTATATTAGATGATTATTCCCACTTGTGTATTATATTATTGAAATACCCCAAACCTTGGTATGTTGTGTAAATGTTAAGCTATGGTATTAAAGGCTAAAAAGTGCCTTAGAAACATAAAGAATCATTTAAACCATGGTAAACACAAAAAATACTAAGACACGGTATGAGCCCCCAAAAACATGCTAGCCAAGTGACTTGGTTAGGACCAAAGAGCCTACCAGACTTGATAAGTTCAATTATGATTTAATAAGGACTAATTAAGTCCTTAGGAAACTTTGGTAGACAATGAAACCAAACAAAACACAGGTATACCTTAAGTCAATAAGAGCAAAATGTGCTCTAAGCTTGGGATAAATGTGTATAAGCTAATGGTCATACCATGCATCATTTATATGTGAGGGACATATTAAATCAATACTAAAGAAACCAAGCTTGAAAACAAGTTAAAACACAAAATGTGCTTTAAGAAGTCTTAAAGCGCGTTTTTGAAAAAAGTCTTGTAAATGAGTTGTGAATGGCTAAATGTCCATCATACTCTTTAATTAAAGTGTACTATATAGTAATCACTTTGGGTGGCCATATTAGTGGGAAATCAAAATTTCACTTCTATGTGCTTGTTCTTGGTGAATAGTGATTTTTAAACTAGTTTGTAACATATAATGTTTATAAGTGATTAAGTTGGTCAACAAGACCAAAACACCCTTTTAAACTATTTGGGCGGTTTTCCTTAGGGACTCACCACACCTACACAATAAATGAGTAACTAAATGATAAAGCAAGAGTTACTTTTCACTTTAGTACAAATATCTTCTAAAAGCAAAAGCAAACCTCATTCTCTCATTGCATTCTCATTTCACACGATTCCCATTCTCCTTCTCCCTCTTCTTCTTGTTCTCTCTCGGTGATACACCAACACCACCATGGAAGTCCATCTTGGACCACTTGTAAAATCTTGCTCACTTAAGCAAATCAAAAAAAACACCACCATTCTCTTAGTTAAGCCAAGCTCTACAATCTTGGCTCTTCAAAACTTCAAAACCTCCATTCGGTGCCAAGAGGAATCACCATGGGAGGAGCTAGAGTCACCTTTTCACATATTCTTGTTCTCCTTTGCTTCAAGGTAAGGAACTCAAAGAAAATGACATTTCTTCATGTTTTGTCATGTCCGAAAATCACTCTTAATGGAGAATTATATTGCCTTTCTAGCTTCATTCCAAATTTCATGGACTAGGAGGAGTCTCTCTGATATGATTCAAGCTCTCTTTCCATTCCAACGGTAACACAATCATGAATACCTTAAGATAATATATGTAACTAGGGTTAAATGAGATAAAAGCTTAAAGCTATATACTCTTTTAATGTTGGCATATTGTTAGTTGTTGGCAAGGAACCAAATGCCCTACCGGTTCTACAAGGAAACAAGAAAGAAATTTGTGAGGAAAGAGGTAAACAACCTATCTTGATGTGGTTTAATGCCTTAGGAGGAATAAAATAATGTTGTTAAATACCTAAGGAGCCAATGGTGAGTGACTAGTAAAGTATTCTCAAGGAGACTAGTAAAAGAACATATGTTTTGGTGGGTGTATTTGCAGGTCAAAGGCATTGTTTATGTGGGAAATTCAGTGTTTAAGGTTATGCAATTTAAGGGCCTAAGAGCCATGTTATTTAAGGGCCTAAGTGCCAAGCAATTTAAGTTATGCACTATATTGTGATGTAGTGCTTAATGTGTGAATTTGTGTATAAAATGTGTTTGATGGATTTTTAGGTGTTATGAATGAATTAAGGTAAAAACCTAAGTGTTTGGATGTGAGTGTATACAAGAGAAGCTATGGCCAAATTTGGGAAGTGTGTAAGAAGTTCTAAGTGTTGTAAGTGAGTTTTGGTGAACTAGGAAGTGTTAAAGGTGAATGAATGTTTACTTGAGAAGAAAACATGTGTAAAGGTGATTTAGAGTGATGCAAGGATTTAGGTGTTATCTTGGAAGTTCTAGGAATTCAATGTGTGTTTTGAGGATGTATTTAAGTCTTGGAGGAAGTTGTTTAAGGTTTAGGTAATGTTGATATTCAAGGAACAAGTGATGTTTAGGTATGATGTGGAAAGGAGATTTAGTTAGTAAGAAAATGATGCTTAAGAGATGTTAAGATGAGGAGAAAGTGTTTTGGATAGTATTATAATAGGTGAGAAGCACCATTTAGGAACCTAGTACAAATGTTGAAAGTGTTAAGGAATTTTACAAGGAAATAAGTAAAGGCTTAAGGAGTTAAAATGAGTTTCATGGATGTTGTATGTGGATGTAAGGTTACCAAATGATGTTAGAACACATTAAGAGGCCTTAGGAGAAGTTTGGTGAGATTGGCAAAGTTTTGGTAAGTTTAGAAGGCGACCGACCCAGGGGCCGACCCAGTTTGTGGGTCGGTCGAGCCTCTGTAAAATGTTGGGAAAATGTTCGGTGATGGTCCGACCCAAAAGGGTGGGTCGGACATGGGTCGGTCGGTCAAGTTTCAAAGGAGGGAAAAAGTTCGCACATGGACCGACCCAGAATGGTGGGTCGGACGTGGTCGGACGGGCACGATTATAAGGAAGTAAAAGGGTCTGTAATGGACCGACCCAGTTGTGGGTCGGACGGTGGGTCGGTCGGACCCAAAAACATGGTTTAAGGTTATGAAATGATATGAGATGATGGGGATTGGTAGGTAATGATGTTATAAGGATGTTAAGGACATGCTAGGTGAGTTTTAATGACAATAAAGTGGGCTAAAAATTGTATTAAAATGTGAGAGTAAAACAAGTTAAAAATGTTAAGTTATGTAACTAAGTTAACGGGGAAAAATTAAGCGTTGACATTAAATAATCAAGCAAACCCCGAGGTTAATGAAAACACATGTGATGTTAACAGTTGTTCGAGAATTTGCTCGAGGAACATAAGTGGACGTGGTAAAGTGGACTCCGGTGACAGGTATGGTTTTCTTGCAACCTGTGTCCTACCGGATTACACCGGCTTGTATGCCAATGTGTTTTTCTGTATGTTTGCCACGTTATGAGATAAATCATGAAACGAGTTTACAGTCGTTATTGTTATTGTACGTTTACGTGCCGATACCGGTAACCTCGAATGCGCTCGAAGGGCTAGTTAACCTCTATTAGGTAAACGTAGGAGAACGGTATCCGGTAACAACGTTTCCGACTTAAGGAACGTTCTAACCACGGCTATGCGTGAGTTGGTTATGTGATGTTTGTGCGTGATGTTTGTATGTGAATGTATGACTCTCTCCTCCCTTGTGTGCATAACTCGGTTATGATACCGTATGGTGTGTGGTTGTGGTAGGCTCCGTAATGGATCTCTAACTACTTATTTAAAGAGTCTATGGGCTAATGGGGGGTGAGGAGTCCGGATTGTTTCCGGCCACGCGTGTGATGGTGGGGGTCGTTATCATATCCAGTTCGGCTCCCTTGGTGTATGTTTGGTGGTATTCCAATTTGGTTTCAACCTTCCCTTAGCTTATCCAAAGCTAGTTTACTGACTCACGTCGGGCCATAGGGGCATACTGTGTTGTTTGGTGTGCTTGGGATCACTATATCCGACACACCTTGGGTTTAAGTCAACCGTTCAAATAACAGGATGGTGATGAGGTAATTAACGAGCTTGGTATGAGTTGGCAACAATCTCTATGCTCATGGTATGGACTAACTATGATGGAAGGTTCCTTGCGAGAACCGAATTTATGATGTTATGTAATGTTATGGTGCCATGCAAATTCCCTTGCTATGCTAAGGTATATATATATACATATTGGATGTTTAGAATGATGGTGAGGTTATCATGTGTATGTAGAAACCAGAAAGATTGTTATGTTCGTCATATAAGGAATGAGTTATGTTGTATGTTATGGAATGTGTGGATCATGGAAATGAATCCCAGTTTGTGACAAGAGGCGTTAAGGAAAACCCGATTGATGGGTACACGTCGTTCGTTAAGGAAGTAGCTCCGTTTAGAGGAGAGCCACTCTAGGGTTTAAGGAATCATTGGATGGTTGGTTAAGTGTGGATGTGTTGGTCATTGGTTGAGCCCATTGAGGCAAAATATTATGTGTGGTATGTTTATGGTTGTATGCATGATTTAAATATAATCAACTGCATGCTAAGACGACAATTAGTCGTGCGTGGCCCGGTAGCATGCGGGCTGCGGGATTACCATACCAGCAAAGGTGCTGAGCCCCTTGGGGCCACCCCTTTCTCTTCTTTTTCCTATTTCAGGTACGAAGTGCTGGAAGCCGTTCGAGAGTAGGACGGGTAGTCATTGTACATGGGTAAACTTTTATGTGTATGTATACAGTAGGTGTATTAAGACCGAAATTGTTGTCGGCACCAATTTATAAATACTCGGTACAGGTTGAGTGTATGTATATAATAAATGTTGAAGATGGAATGAGTATTTTATTGTGTAGTTGCTCGGGAATTTAGTCCATCAGACCGATACAAATGTACATGTATTAGCCTTGTTAGCCACGTGGGTGGTTAACGGCGTGTAACACCATTGGAATAAAGTAATGTGATGAGTTGAGTTTCCGCTGCGGTTGGTTATTATGTGTTGGTTGTTGGATGGGGTGTTACAATTATACAACTTATATTAAGATTATTATCCTAATATTATGTAACATTTTATGTTGTATAATTACAACTCCTAAGGTTTAATCAATAATTACCTTAGTTTATAAATCTTATTTATTTATAGTTTGTCACATTATTTAATGTGAATATCCTTACTTATTAATTCCATTTAAACCATATAATTGTTATAACATTTATAACATTATAGACCATAGTCTAAAATTCATTTTCCAATCTTTTATAATTCGGTACAGCCCATTAATTTATTTAAATTCCATTTTGACCACATAACATTATGTAATGTTATACCATATACTAATATCATATAATATGATATCTTTATTTCCTTTAATTCATAACCTATAGTTTTTATACAAAACTATTTATTATTGTCGCATGGGCACCATATCAAAACCTTATTCTTTTTCATATACCATAGTTTCCTTTATTTACAAAATCACCCCATTATTTATACCATGTTATATATATCATATATATAACATTGTTAACTTATAAAATGATATAACCTATGGTTACTTATTTATAAAATTCCCGAACAGACCTATAGCTGTTCTATATTATTTTTCTAACCCACCAAGTTTCTATATTTTCCATTTAGCCCACTTTATAACATATAGTTTTATATTATCATTAAAACTATATATTATACACATATCTTAATAAATACTCTTATATAATTCTAAAAATCACCAAATTTCACCAAAGGGTTATAATTACCCATACTAACCATATACTTTCAGTATATTACATTTCCACCCCATCTTTTTTATTCCAAAGTGTCATAATAACTATATATTATACATATATAGTTTATTTTAATTCCAAAAACAACCCAATAAATTCCTAAAAATTCCTAATAGCCCATGGGTGTTTATAATACCATTATACACCCTTTATTTTCGGTAATAACATATATACCACATATGTTATAAAATTGTTACAATTAAATACTTATCTTATAATAAAACCTTAAATAAGTTATCTAACTTATTTAATTTGGTCAAAACCTACCATATGGTCAAGGTTGACCACCTTAATATTTCCTTGACCATCAATGTCCATATATTACAGTTTGTACCCTTATTTTTCAGAAATTACCATTTAACCCCAAAACTTTATAAAATCTTATAATTTTTATTTAAACTCCTATAAACCTCCAATTTTCGGCTATATCATTATATAGCCCCCAAATTTAATTTAATTACACTATAACCCCTTATAATATGCGGTAATGCATATATACCACCTAAACTTAAATAAAACCTTATAAATGCATAAATAAAATGGCCTAAAGTACATGGCCTTATTACAAACATTAGCTTATAAAATAAATTACACATAAATGCCCAAAAATGCATTAAACTCTCGGCCCTTACCACATATTTTCCATATTTACCAATTTCCCACATAATGTCTTAAATTTGACAATTATGTTAATTAATTAGTTATAAAATTTACTAAACCATTCCTTAATCACCTAAGGTCAAAATAAGACCTATAAACCTTGTTCACTCACGGCACAAATTATACACATATGTATAATTACATATTAATATACCAAGTGAAGGTTTAAGTGATTTATACCTTATTTTCGCCAAGTATAGGCCTTGTTTGGCCACGGCTGCTTAGGAATAATTTTTCCACAGCTTAGTTTACATGTTTTCAAACAGCAATTAAGGCATGATTAGTCTCCAAGCAAGATCTAACCATAAGAAGTGTTTAATGTACATTTTTAAGGTAAATTTTACCTTAGAATACCAAGGCAAACAAGGTTGTCTTCGGCCTGATTTTACAGTAGGAAAAGAGCATCAAAAGAGCTACTAAAACCAAGCTTTAAACTGGTATAACTCAGATTAGAAGATGGCTAATTTTTACCTTGATTAAAATGCCTAAAATAGTGTTTTTGGCTTGGATCTGGCTATACCTTGAAGCTCTTGATGTACCAACTGAATAAGTATGTTAATATGAAGATTATAAGCTTAGAAAACAAAGCTTTACAACCGGATTTGAAGGGAATCAAAAGATAAGTGCTTAAAGCACATTTTTATACCTTAAGAACAAGATTAGATTTCTCCACCTCCTTCCCTTGTTACAGCTGAGATTCACCCTTCTTTAACCTCCAAAACAACCAAGAAACATTGATGGAAATGGTTGATGCTTTGATCCATGGAAAGAGGAAAGAATTGTGAAGAAAATGAACATAAAATGGCTTAATAAGCTTACCTATGTCAATTGTTGTTCTCCTCTGTATTTGGTGTGTTAGCCGCGGTTTGGAGAAGCCAAAGAGAGGATGAAGAGGCCTTGTGTCGGCTGGGAAGCAAGGCAAATGAAAATAATGGAGCTAATTTGCTTTTATGACATTATTGTTACTTTATGGAATAGTAACTTGATGACTCATTAGATTGGCTGGCTAATTGATTAGAGAATGATTAATGGGTGGGTTTTACATCACATTGAGGTCATCAATGGGGGTGTTGGTCAATGGATGGCATTTGACCATAGTTAAAGGTAAGTAATTAGATGTTATTTTTGGGTACTATTCATACTAAATTGCCCATTTTGATTTTATTTTTAAACTTTGATTTAGTCTTTATAATATAGTCTATCATGTCACATTAATGTTATAAAGAGTATAATCTAGTCTTTACAGTGACAAAAAGTCATTATCTTAGAGCTCATACACAAAAACGTGCTTTAAGGTATTTTAGTGCACATTTTGTGTCGCAAGGTGTTTCTGAGCTTATTTTTCTTTGAGAACAGTTTTGTTATGATCCTTACATGATATTTGATCATGAAATCCAATTTTATATCAAATAGAGGTCATTAGACCTTTAAGGTTTTCTTAGAGCACATTTTTGCCCTACTTGACCTTGAAGCATATAAATGCTTGTTCTTTGTGTTGGAATGTTGTCCAACAATTGTAATATGTTTAGTTATGTGTTAATATGCTTAGGACAAATTTTTAGGTCCTAAGAAGCTCATTTGGGTATTTATTTACCCTAAACAGTCAAAGGGTGCAACATCTTGCTTTGTGTTGACCACTGTTGTTTTCAGTTGACTTTTAAGGCATGTTTAGGCCTTAATCAATGTGATTATATGTTTAATCCATGTTTTATTAGTTTGGGGTATTTCAATCTACCCCCTTAAAAAGACTTCGTCGCGAAGTCGCTTAATCAAATAGGTAAGTATATAAATATATGACTACCCATTATTCCCATAATGTATATCTATGTGATATATCATTTACACACATCGTATTGCGCTTATACAGCACATAGCCATCACTTTGTGGCGTTAGTTCAATCATATATGGATATAGGTGATCCATCAGCACCATTATATCCTATCAGTTCTACAAACCCTGACAACCTCCCCGAGGTGTCCCATAACATACCATCCTTCCACATTCCATATCTGATGATTCATTTCGTATCTAGGCGATACCATATGTAATCATTCTACAAAGCAATATAAATATACATGTAACACCCCTACTAATTCGGCTCCTAATAATCCTATAAATGTCGCGCACAATAATATCTCGCAGCGGTAAAATAATAACTGTCGCCCTAATGGTGTCACTGTTATCACTCGCCCATACGGGTGATAACGATTTACCTGATAATCAACTTGCGAAACGTATTCCCGCAGTGACCACAAGAGATAGATAGCAGTACTTAAACAATTTAAAACAAATCTAACATCAAACAATTATTACAGACCGTGAGCATCTAAACCAAATACACCTCGGTTAAACAACCCGAGTCCAAAACAACCTGAGTATCACACCGTACCAAGTCTAAACCAACCGTACTATCACAAAAGTCACGCCTCGCTGCGACCCACCAGCTAATCACCTGAAATAAAGATGGTTTGTGGTATGGAATCAGCCCCTGCTGAGTATGTCATCACATGCCCCGTCATGCCCCCAAAGACTCCCCAATTATTTGGTCGAGAGCATGAGGTTCATTACATGCAATACCGTTTTAATATTTAAAACTGTAAAACAATTAACAGTAATATCCATACAATAACACAACCATCATCATATATAATATAACCACAAGTATAACCATTGAACAACCAAGCGAAACAACGAGAATAATAAACAAGTATAAATTCTCGTCCATGGTATAAAAACCAATATCGTTCGCCATTGTATAATTCTCAACTGTATTATTTGTTCAGTTATACCTAGTGGCAATGTCTCATTAAAACGACATGTCTCTAGTTACCCATATATTATGGCGGGTCACCCACGGCAGTAGCCACTCCAACGGTAGAGTCTCCGACCAATGAGCCATTCTAGCTCACGGGAAATTTTCTTGATACTTGCGGACCCGTACGCGGACATCCTGGTATCGTTTTTGTGATCACAGCGCGCACCAAGAGCCACATCCTCTTGGCTTTACTTTCCATCTTTAATTAATTATTTATTCCATCGCATCGCATTACCAAATTTTCCTAACACAGCAGACTAAGGTCATTAGTCCAATCCGGAGTCTGTAAACTTGGGATCCAGTGTTAGATACGAGAGCGGCGTATAGAAAGGCCAATGCTCCGTATAAAAGTCTCGGATAATATGTATATCTTATTATCCTAGTGCTACAACGTTTTTCTGACGATCCTTATATTTCATATAAGATAGCACCATAGCCGCTAGTTCGTTTTATATATATTGGTTCATATATACGAACCGGTACTGTTAACTCAACAACAGTAATAATGAGCAGCTATAAATATACAGTTCATGCATATTTAATTAAACATTCAGACAAACAATCTTATCACAGATCACACAGAAGTCTGAACTGAGGAAGCCCTCAGAGACAATCAGAGACACATAACAACATACCGTTCACCCTGATGTATTACGGTGGAGTATGAATCAGCAAGATCCTATGCTCCTTGTGTAGTCTCTAACAGTTTAAACAATACATAATGCTACTGATTAGCATACCGTTTAACAACATAATCCTACGGTACCCCGTACCGTCACTAATAACTCCCGGTTAACCCCCCGTTATTAACTGTCAATGTTTGTCGGGCTTTCGGTTTAACTCGAGGTTGGAAAAGTGTTACATTACATGCGTAGTCTTATCTTGTATATTAATAGACTTATTGTTGGACTTTGTTATCGCATGTAAACTAATGTATATTTGTAGATCGTATAGTTTGTTTCTTTATTGCATGTATGATTCTTTGTCATGCACAATACATCTCACCTTAGTATTTATTTTTCTAAGGTTTGTCTCTCTCTTTTTTTTTTTAAATTCAATGTGGTATAATTCATTTGTAAACTATACTTTTAATATTTAGAATTCCTATTATCCCATGAATACTCTTAACATTAGAATTTCCATATCTAATGTTTATAATTCTTTTCTCCTTATCTATTATCATTTTAATTATGATAATTTATAATTATTGAACCATATCACATTTTCTACACCATTACATATATTTATTTATATATGTGTATTATGGAACTATTTATTATATGGTAAGTCTTATAATCTATATTCATTCTTTTAATGAATACCTCTTATATTATAGATGTTGTAATTCTTATAACATTAAAACCATATTATAAATTCCATTTAAAATGTTAATATTTCCGAACAGCACCTATGTTCCTAAATATTTACAAAATCCACCACTTAATTAATATAATGTTACATTATAGTTATATAGCATATCTTATGACATTTAAGTCATTAAAACCATTATAACCTATAGTTATATTTTGTTTGTAAAATGCTAAACAGCCCCTTATATTTTCGGCTTCCATTATACACCACTAAACTTCTATAAATTACAATTCCATCCCAACTTATAGTACATAGTTTTCTAATTCCATTAAAACTATATATTATACATATATCTTTATAAAACCTTATATATAATTCCAAAAATTACCAAACTATACCAAAAGGTTATAAATGACATTCCTAACCTTATTTTTCCTCTAAATCTCGGTTTCTATACATTTGTTACCTATTTGTAACAATGTTATAAAATACCATATATTATACTTATATAATTCATATGAACTCCAAATTTACCCAAAAAAATTTCTAAAAATTTCTAATAACTTAAGGACTTTACTAAACTCCATTTAGCACCCTTAAGTCTCGGTAATTACATTACTACCCCAAGTCTTATAAATCTTTTACAATTTAATAAGTATCTTATTATAAGGTAGTATTTTAATTTCTTAAATTTTCCAAACTTGGTCAAAGTCTCCTATATAGTCAACTTTGACTCCTAATACCAAATGGGAACCAATTTTTCGGTAATCACTAATAATAACCTATACTTTTCTATTTTTACAATTTTGACCCAAAACTTTATAAAATGTTATAATTTTTATTAAATTCATTTAAAAACCCTAAATTGCTCTAAATTAAGCCCACGGCTTTAATTTCCTAGTAGTTACGAATTGGCCCCAATTTTAATTATAAGCATAAATAAAACTAAATAAGCTTATAAACTTAAATTAAAATGGCCTAATGACATGGCCTTATTACAACCTTGAACTTGCAAAATAAATTACACAATAAATGTCTCAAAATATAGCATATATTTTCGGCCTCACCTTGGTTTAATTATTTTTCCACATAATGTCATAATTTGACCATTATGTTAATTAAATCCCTTAAATGACTAGCTTAATTTATCTTAGCCATTTTTTTCCATTTTTAGGTCAATATGACCTATATATGCAATTTCACTCTCGGCCATGTATATATATATACTTGGAAATTACAAAAATCATAAGTTTAAGGTGTTTATACCTTGATTATTCCTTGTATGGGCTCGATCACTTGTAGGAAAATTCACCACTTGATTTAGACATGTTTAACACACAAAAACAAGATATGGTTACACTCCAAGCTTGAGCTTAACCATAAGGAATAATTAATGTAAGATTTAAGGCAAAAATCACCTTAAAAATGCAAGGGAAGTTCTAGGTGGTTTCGACCTGAACCAAACACACCACAAGGTGTTAGATCCACCATATTGACATAGGAAATAGCTAGATCTAAACAAACTCTCTTGTTATTAGGTTTTACCTTGGAAAAATGCCTTAAAAGAGAGTGTTTCTCTTGGATCTTGGTCACCCTTGCTCCAAATGGCTAACCAACTGAATGAACATGTAAATATGAAGATTATGAGTGTATAAACTCATAAAAATCAAAAGAAAGAAACCGTATGAAGAGTGGAGATCCTTAAGGTATGTTTTTACCTTAAAATGTAGATTTGAACAACCTTGGTCCCTCTACTGGTATCAACCGAGTTTAGCTCTTGTTCTAACCTTAGAACACTGAGAATAAGCCATAGGAATTGATGAGCCACGAAATCTAGGTGTTGGTAGTGAAAAGATGAAGAAAAAGGGCTAAAAATGACATTAAAACACTTACCTTAAGAGCTTAGGAGTTAGGTTTGCCTTCCATGATCAAGAACCAGACTTGAGAGCTTCTTAGGAAGGTAGGAGCTCGGTTGAAAGGGCTGGGATCGGACAAGGAGGAAGGAAGAGATGGGTAAGATTTGAAATAATTGAAAAAGTAAGCTTATTTTCAAAAAGTAATTGTATTAGGTAGCAATTTGTCTCATAATCATTGCAAGCTGTCTCCTCTCTTATTGCCAGAAGATTTCCTTGGTCCAAATGGGTCAATTAATTGACCATTGACCATGCTTGGTCAATATTGACTCATGCGGGCCCCACTTTAGGGTTTTATTAATATTTTAATATTAATTTGTAAAAATTCATAAATTTTTGGAATTAAATTCCTAATATGATATAATATGATAAAATATCATATTTAAGGGTAATTATAATTTTTAAGCCCATTAAAAATAAATTTAGAAGGCAATCTCACAAAAACGTGCTTTAAGGTGTTTTAGCGCACATTTTTGTGTCACAAGGTGTTCCCGAGCTTAGTTCTCCTTGAGAATGGTTTCATTGTGTTCCTTACTTCATTATAATGTTTAGAAATCCACTTGGGATCCTATTTGAGGTCATACAATCTTTATGGTGTCTTAAAGCACATTTTTGGCTTTACCGATCTTAAGGCGTGTTTTGCCTTGTTGAGATCTTTTAGATTGTTCCCCAATAATATTTAGATGTTTAATAATCATCTTAGATCATTGATAGATCATTTAATTATATTTTAAAGATTAGGGGTATTTCAATACATATCACAAGTAGCCATATGTTATCATTTCGTAATAATCTCTCTCGTAGCAATAAATAAAACGTCTTACAGCGGAAGAATTAATACCAACAATAATACTCACTCGGGTGTCACCGGCCATTACTCGCCTATGCGAGCAACGAAGCCAAACTACATCCAACTTCCAACATAAACAAACTGCTAACCGCTGTGATAACGAGATAACTCCTATACATCGTACTAAGTCCAACACCATAACGTCGACAAGTGAGTCTCTACCCAAATCCCAAATATACATAACTGTACCATAATACATTTACCAGTCTGACATCATTTTACAAATAAACTCCCTGTGCGGTAATAAAAAATAAACTCTAATTACCCTGTTCTCGTACTTCGGCTTCGACAATAATCAACAACCTGCATAATGGTGTAGAATCAGCGATAGACGCTGAGTATGCCGGGCCTGGACCCTAATGGTCACTTAGTCATTTTAACCATCTTATTATTAGATTGGTTTAATGCTTTACCATTTTACAGTTATAATCAATACTGTATATACATGTATAATATACATAATCCTCCATCCAAACATTCATAACACTCAACCATCCATCCAACTCAAACAGTCATAAAATCTCACAACAACAATTGTATATCGAACGTATCGAAATAATAACGGTATAATGTACAATGTACAATCGCCGTAGCGTACAGTTTCCATAGTTAATTTACCTTGGCCTTAAAGGCCCCATCCAAACCATGTTTAATTAATACTAGTTGGGCGTCATGTTAAGACAACCCGATAACCTCACCATGGACAGTAGTCCTCCCGTACACACAAAGGTGCTCATTTCGCCAGAGGTCCGGAGGCCCCTGACTATTCACTTTTGTCTCGTAAGACGTCCATATAAAAGGCCGTAGCCACCTGACCCACGATCCAAATAGGACTCGTTGGGTATAAACCTGGAGCGGAACCCGATCGGGAACCCCTCAGTGATCACAAATGCGCAACCAAGTAGTTCGTAAATTACCGGGATTCCTCACCTCAACTCATACCATCTCTCTCTCATAATGTTTAAGATATGCTCTTAGTCTTATGGAGAATACAATTTATAAATTAACTGCCCAATGGGTCTCACGCATACCTAGAAGTAATCTAGGTTATATTCATATTTGAGGTCCATGCTCTAGAGACCGACAATGTCGTGACTCGTCCCTAAGTGTTTTACTTAGGTTATCATATACTTAATATTAATACAATGGTATTATATCAAGTAACCGTCATGTTATCACATTAACGTATATGTATGTTTATATAAGTCGATTTATAGTCGACGTAGTGTTAGTCCCGTAGGACGCTCGTGCATAAATAAACAATGCAGTAACACCCATAATCACATACACGTATCCAAAACACATAACACACAAGTTATATCAACCAAATCCGAGCCCAAGGAGTTTCATTAGGACAACTCGGATCAAACCCCTTTACATACCGTTCACTAAGACCTAGGATGCGCAGTGTAGACCACTAGCTCGTCAAGCGCCTTCGTCTGAAGTATGATCTAAACGGTAATAAAACTATAAGCCAGTCTCCATGACTAACTAAATCCAGTATTTCCGAATAACAAGTAACCCCGACAATTCATCCCCGGATTTCTACAGTTATTTGTTACGGGTTTCTCTAAACCAGTCGGCTTGTTACTAAAACTCGTATGTCAAAGTATTTCGACTGTTAAGTTTAATTCGTTATTTTTCTTTAATCTTATCCATCATTAAATTTAGGTATATAACCTATAGTTGCATGTATGCATGCATGACTTATTATATTATACTGTATTATTTATTATATTGTATTATTTTCCCACCACCCATTATAATACAATGTATTATATAATCCATTATCTTAGCAAAATTATATTTGCATCCAAAAACTCATAACTTATAGTTTGTAACTATTTTTTTGTAATAACCACCACCATTATATTATATGGTTTCCAACCATTATATATATCCATCCTTATATACATTATTCTTGTATATGTATATATTTACCATATAGGTAAGTTCCATGAGTTATGCAACTCTTATATTATATGTTACATTTTATCATCTTACATTAGATGATTATTCCTACTAGTTGTATTATATTATACAACTTATATTAAGATTATTATCCTAATATTATGTAACATTTTTATGTTGTATAATTACAACTCCTAAGGTTTATTCAATAATTACCTTAGTTTATAAATCCTATTTGTTTATAGTTTGTCACATTATCTAATGTGAATATCCTTACTTATTTTAATTCCATCTAAACCATATAATTGTTATAACATTTATAACATTATAGACCATAGTCTAAAATTAATTTTCCAATCTTTATAATTCGGTACAGCCCTTTAATTTATTTAAATTCCATTTTGACCACATAACATTATGTAATGCTATACCATATACTAATATCATATAATATGATATTTTTATTTCCTTTAATTTATAACCTATAGTTTTTATACAAATCTATTTATTATTGCCGCATGGGCACCATATCAAAACCCTATTCTTTTCCATAATCCATAGTTTCCTTTATTTACAAAATCACCCCATTATTTATACCATGTTATATATATCATATAATATAACATTTTAAACCTTAATAATAATATAACCTATGGTTATATATGCTATAAATTTCCGAACAGACCCCATGTCTATTCTAATTTATTTTTCAACCTTCCACTTTCTATAATTGCCATTTGGCCCAATTTATAACATATAGTTTTGTAATAACATTAAAACTATATATTATACATATATCTTATTAAATACTCTTATATAATTCTAAAAATCACCAAATTTCACCAAAGGGTTATAATTACCCTTACTAACCATATACTTTTGGTATTTTACACTTCCACCCCATCTTTTATTCCAAAGTGTCATAATGACATAATAACTATATATTATACATATATAGTTTATTTTAATTCCAAAATCAACCCAATAAATTCCTAAAATTCCTAATAGCCCATGGGTGTTTATAATACCATTTACACCCTTAACTTTCGGTAATAACAATATACCACATATGTTATAAAATTGTTACAATTAAATACTTATCTTATAATAAAACCTTAAATAAGTTATCTAACTTATTTAATTTGGTCAAAACCTACCATATGGTCAAGGTTGACCACCTTAATATTGCCTTGACCATCAATAACCATATATTACGGTTTGTACCCTTATTTTTCCAGAAATTACCATTTAACCCCAAAACTTTATATAATCTTATAATTTTTATATAAACTCATTTAAACCTCTATTGAAATACCCCGAACTTAAATATGGTGATTAGAATATTTTAGTATGGTATTTAGGGGCCTAATAGTGCCTAAGTAATTTTGGTAAGGAAGATAAATCCAAAAGAAATGAGAAAAACGCTTAGAAAGCGGAAAACACTAAAATAAGCGTTAAATAACCATAGGAGGTACGAGACCTCGGTTATAGTATCGTAAGGATTCCTAAGGCTTATTCATGCCTAATTAGTATACGGGAGCGATTCCCAAAGAAAACGGATCCAAGAAATGTATCAAAACGCTAAAAGAGCTTTAGCGCACGTTTTTCGAGGAAACCCGAAAACATGACTTTAAGTGGTCAAACAGACCCGTAAAAATTATAAATCATTAAATAATAATTATTAAGCATTTATGGAAGCTTAATAATCAATAAAAATAATTAAACGAGAAAATTCCGGAAAACGGGCCCGGTTAGTGAATTAGTATCAAAACCGGGCAAAATAACGGGCGTTTTCTGTAAAAGACGAAAAACGCTCCAGCTAGTAGTAGTGTGTGGGGCCGATTTTTAATGGGTCAAATAACCCTCTCATACACATGTGACGAGCTAATAAGTAGAGGGAACCAAAAAGCAAAAAAAATAAAAGTACAAAAGTAAAACAACACTCTCTCACCTCTCATTCTCACCTTACCCTCATCTCTCTCCTACCCTTCTTCTTCCCCATCGATTTTTGCCCCTCTCTCTCTTCTGGTTGGGCGATTTTGAAGCCCCAAAGGAAACCTCTCATGGCTTCTCTTCTTTCTCCTCATGCTCTAGCTCCATTTGAGCTCCAAATGTAAAATAAAATACATATTTGAACTCCCATCTTCATCCTCTACATTTCTATCTTTTCAAAATCTGAAAATGAGCAACTTCATCTACATGGGTTTTCCCCATTGGAAGAGAAAAGCACACCATTATGGAGCTTGGAGTCTCCTCTTTCCAACAAGGTAAAAATCTCCATGAAAGACCTCACTTTTCTCCATCTCTTTGGTATGGCCGATTTTGCCTCTCTCTCTTACCTTGTTTTTCCTCTTGCTTTGGAGCATTGTTTCAACCCTCCAATGGTGGAGTAATCCCCTTCTTGATTCAAGGGTGAGAATCCCTCTCAAAGATCTCCAAAGGTAAAACCCTAACTTGTGCTCTAAGCCCTTTTATTTGAATTAGAGTTCTTTAAGGGTTTAGAAGGATAATTAAATGCATTCTTGTGTTCTTGGGTGTTGGGATGGAGTTTGACAACTCCATTCCCATTTGACCGATTGGTACAAGCAAGAGAGAAGAGGAGGAATGGAAAAGAAATGAAGGAATCAAAAGCTCAAGGTAAGAGCTCCTTCTTAAGGCTTAAATTTAATGCATTAGTGTAATGGGAATGGGTAAACAAATAAAAGAACCTAAATTTGTACTAGTATTGTAGTTGTGAATGTTGAGTAGTTGTGAGCAAAAATGTGGATTTGTAGGCCTTAGAGCCAAATGAATGGTGTATGTGTATTAGTATTGTGATTGAAGAAGTATTGGTGTATTAAGATTTGTATGTGTGCTGGTAGAACCCTTGTAAGGGCGTGGCTAGAATAGGAATGAATTTGATGGAAAAGTATATATGTGGAGAAGTTGGAATTGTAGGTGAACTATGGCGAAATTTTAGTAGGAATTGTGTATTAAGAATGACTTGGTGAACGGGAGAACCAAGGTGAGTATTGGATTTAGTAAAGGTGTTAATGACCATGGAATGGTAATTGTGGTATGAGAGCATTAGGATGTAAAATCTGTAGCAAGAAAGGTACCAAGATGCATTGTGGAACTAGAAAGAAATTGATGTGCAGGATTTTGTAAAATGAGTGTTGGGACTTGGGTGTAGGTAGTGTGATGGCTTGGAATTGAATTGGCATGGTAAGGAGAGGTATTCAGAATGCTAAGAATGGCATTGGTTGAGGAAGCATTGGAGGGAGAATTGAGTTTTAAAAATCTGTAGCATAAGCAAAACAAAACTGCTCCATGTGTTGGAAAAGGAAGGAGGGAATTGTGTAAGTTGTTTGATGGATTTAGCAATGGATTTGGTGGGTGAATTAAGGTGATTTAGAGGGCTTAATTAGTGCTAAATCATGTGGGGTTACATGTAGGAAGTTTGGGGAAGCAATGGGTGAAATTGGGAAAGAAAAATAAGTCTGTAGCAATGTTCTGACTTCGTCCGACCCAGACGGTGAGTCGGACGTGGGTCGGACAGGGCTAGGATAACAAAACCGAAACTTTCTGGAACGGTCCGACCCAGAGGAGTATGGGTTGGACGGAACAGTGCTGGGTCGGACGGGAAGAATTTCAGAGGACGTAAACCTACTGGAATGGTCCGACCCAGGGCTTGGGTCGGACGGTGGGTCGGATGGCCCTAACTTATAAGAAAAAAAGAAAAAAGAAACAGTAGTACCATAGTAATCATATGTATGTATGTATGTATGTAAGTACATAAATAAAGGACCTTAGTAATATACCATTAATGTGACAACAATGATAAGGAAGTAAGTATGGGAGTAGGAAAACAAGTATGAAAAGTAATTAAGTAGGTTGAGAGTATGAGAACATTAAGATACCGGGATAACGGGGTAAGTACGGGAATAGTAATTATTTGTGTATCGTAAGAGTATAGTATTAATTATAATGTTGAAACATTATCAGTGGAACAAGTGCGAACCAAGGAACGAGGGAACACACGGTAGAGCTAACTCCGGTGAAAGGTATGATTTTCTCATGCCCCGTATGCTAACCGAGTTACGTTGATTTGTGTGCTGTATGCCGGCTAATCAAGACTAAAGCATGAAAATGGTTTATTGCCTTTCATTATATGTCTGCTGTATGTTGTGTGAGCTAACCCTCTTGATTGATTGTGTGGCTTCATTTGGTGCGTAGTACGACTCATAGATGAGTCTTGTTGTGTAGTGGCTCGTAGTAAGAGTCATGTTGTGAACTAATGGAACCGTAGCAATGCACTAAACTAATGAATCAACAAACGATAACGCAACCCAATGAAACTCGCTAGAATGTGAGAGAGTGTACGGGAGTAATAACCTTCCGATGACGGTAGGAGAACCGAATTGAATAATCCATAAACAAAAGTATTGGAAGTATATAAGTAACCTCTAATAGAGGAATTAATCTTGGTGCAAAACATGAACCATGAGAGTAGTAAAGAATGATGAGGGATCTCCAAACCCCTTAGTAATTAGTCGACCCATTATGAGAGGACCCGACTGATGTAAGTATGCCCCGAACGAGAGAGTATTCGATATGTTGGGGAAACCCTTAAATCTGAGGATACTAGACGGTGGTAATTCCCTAAGCTAGCAGAGGTTTTCGAGAGAGATACTTCTAGGCTAATCCATGAGATTGTGATGTACTCTGAGAGAAGAGTGTTGGAATTTGAGTAGTCCGGTAAGAACGGACATTGAGATTTGAGGAGCTAAGCGTATAGCCCTCGTATTGTAGGTCCGGTGGCGAGTCTTGTGTATGACTCCGCCCAGAGACCAAAGTAAGAGTAATGAGTATTGCGTTGTATGAGTAAGTAATGAGTACTGAGTAAGAAGTGAGTATGAGTATGTAATGAGCACCGATTGAGTAAGTATGAGTAAGTACTGAGTATTGAGGATGTGTGAGAGTATGGAGTATTGAGTAGCAAGTATACACATGTATAGTAACAAGTACAGAGTAAGGATCGTGTACGAGTAAGGTACTGGACATGGAGTGATGAGTATGCAAGAATAAGGAATGAGTATGAGTAGAGTAGCGAGTATCGAACCTAGTACGAATAGAGTAATGAGTAACGCAAACGAAAGAGTATCGAATAAATAACTAGTACGACGGTTGACTATAGAATTGTCTTCTTGGCAAGTATTGAACCTTGTATGTGTATGTAAGTATTGATGAATGTATTGTAGTGATGATGTATGTATGCATGTAAAATGAACTCCATGTATATCCGACCTAAAGTGTCGGCGTACCCGCGGTTAGCAGCGGTATATGCGAATTTCATATGCAGCGTAAGCTGACCCCCTAGGGGGACCGTTTTTAGTGTGCAGGTACTCGAAGCTGACCACCGTTCGAGAGAGTAGGACGGGGACTGCTATGTAAGCATGGGTAGTTGTATAATAGGGATTGTATTTGTAATGTATTGGGAAATTGGGAGTTCCAAACTATCGTAATTTAAGGATTGTAGTACTCGGTATAGTATTGTATTGGAGTTGTATTGAATTATGGTGAGTATGCAAGGGAAGTAATGTAATGTGTAGAGTACTCGGTATATTCAATTCATCAGACCGATAGTATGTAGTATTGTAACGCATCTTGTTAGTCACGTGGGTGACTAACGGCATTGTACACCCGCCGTTGTGTATGGAGTATCCGCTGCGAAGGTAAGGATTGTACAGTAATGACGGTATTAGCGGTAGGGGTGTTACAAAAAGTGGTATACCGAGTTTAGGAAAATACCGAGTTAGGAGTTAGAGACCTAGGGCTAAGGGTTGAGTGTTAGCGTGTGAGGTGCGCTAGTTAGGAACTTCCGTGTGAATTGGAAACCTACAACAACCATACCCCGCCCTCCGCAACCCACGGTATTAAGTTGGGAGAATAACGCCAGAGAGATGGAAAGACCTCTCACACTCGGGTAACACCCGATCTGGCAGTTGCAAGTAAACCTCATTAGAAAAAGAACCAGTCATACGGTAGAGTCCAAGAGCTGGAAGTCCCGAAGACGGTTCCCGTTGGATGATGATGACCGCACTTAATGGCGGAGGATTGAAGTACCTAGACAAAAAGATAATGGAATTTATGGCACCATGGGGCGACATGCTTCGCAGTCGCAAGAACCATGAGTAGCCAGCAAGAAGAGAAGCACGATCGCGCAATGAAACAAGGAAGAGAGAGTAGCAAGCCCGAGACAAGAGAGTCTACGGACTGTAATCTTTGATGATACCAACAACAGTATACAAACCGACTAAGGAATTAGTCGAGGTTGGATTAATACCAAACCTACACGCCAAGAGGTCGTGACAACCGAACAACATAGTTCAGATAACTATGAAAGTATTCATAGAACATACACCTATAGGACTACAACGTGGTTTCCAAGGATAAGTCAAGCCTCGAAAACCACAGTGAAGGTGGGAGACACCTGAATTGATGACAACCATGTCAAGTATACTGAGAAGCGACTCAGGAGATCGATCACCAAGATCAAAAGATCAAATGAAGACCTAATAAAACCACCAATTATGGATGGAAACGATACCGTAACTGGTATACGTTAACCGAAAAACAACCTACCCGCGCACTTGCCTAGGGCAAGTGCAGCACTACAAGACGGTTGGAAGACTATTAACAACCCGCAAATACTTGCTAAAGTACCGCTATGACGAATGAGGCAAATATAGGAATACCAATCCTAAGGATTAAATAATGAGACCTCGGAAAGGCCTAACAGCCCGACCATTGTATTAAGAGTATACCGGTCAGCGAGAAGCTGAACTTGGTCAAGACCTCGATCATGGCAACGCCATGAAGAATTCCTTTTAACACCGAACTGTTATTTTAAAACCCAAATTTTTCTTCAAAATCACAAACTCTCCTTTTAAACCTTGGATTTTTTAAACCAAACAGACGGAATTACGGTGAGTATCATAGAATGATACAAGAGGAGTTGACAATAGAATACTTCACCTAGGTGTGTGACGAGCACTACGAGTGTACCCAAATACGGGATGTGGGACGACCGCACTCCGAAGGAGCTTGCGGGCCTGACATATAGTTAGGTAAGTGGTAACGTGCCAAGACGGTACCCTACGTATGTATACATGTAGTGTACGAAACACGGGAAGTAGTCAACTCTGCTCTACGGACCGTAAGTAAATTTGAAACAGAACAGTTGGTTACCTCAACCGAACAAAGGAAACTCAGATAAGCTACAAGCTAAGGAGTCAGAAACTCACTTCAGGAGAACCATTAAGAGTTGAAAGTGCAAGAAGCACTAACAACGGGATAAGACATTGGATATGTCTCGAGGATATATAAGTAAAGCATGATGTCTGGAGGGAATACCCAGTCTAAACACTGTAAGACAAATGCCTAACATTGACACATCAGTGTGCAATGAGCGGGATAGAATTCCCAGAACAACTACCACAAACACACAGGGTGATGTTATAAGGTACCAGAAGTACCATTCATCACCGGAAGGGATACCAAATCCGTTATAACACAAGGAAAAACACCAATGGTCTACCCTAAGAACGGGAGACGTTACAACCCTCAACGGATAACTCAGATCCAGAACCGCAAGGTAGGATAACAAACTGGACATACTCATAAATGTCAGCCAGATGCTACTGTATAATCAATAATACCCAGGAGCAATCCATAAAAGGTATCAAGTCAACACAGTTGAACAAAATATAGTAGTAAGAACACCACAATTGGAACGAACATACGGTTAGAACACCGAAGGGATCCCACTTGACAGGGGATACCCCAAATCAATAAATGGTATCGATCAATACCAGGATACAAAAGGGTCTCCAGCGAACGGAAGCGTGATGCGACGATCTTATTAGGGAGCCCAGTATCACTTCCAAGCCCAGCGATGGCTTACAGAGAAGTAACCACCTGGGAACGACCTATGATGAGCAGAGCTCTAGGCAATATGGCTAGTAGGCCATGAAACTATTACCACACATAACCCAATGGTTGCAAAACCCACTGTGAACCATATGGAAGGCTGTCAAGGACGACACCGATGAAAGAGTAACAATCGATGAATGAGGACGCCCCTCATAAATGTGAGACCGCAGGAGCGGTGAACACATAGATCCCAAGAAAGGGACACCACCAGTAACTGTCGGGAAATATACCCCTCTCAGAACTACTAATGTAGTCAAGCTTGAGCATACAATTATTGTCAAGCAATGTGAAATAAGCTTCAACAGCAATCGTTGACAACCAAGGGGTAACTGGTTATAAAACCAATGATACTCAGGGAGCTCAGAAAAATAAAGGAATACCATATGCGGTATTTGCCAAATATATGGGGAACCATTGTGTAAATGATACAAATGCATGAGCTGAAGCTAGCAACAGTGGATGCCATGTAAACCAATACTGTGGAATCAGTAAGAACATGGTGCGCATCAGGCGACCAATGTACGTGAATAATCACCCAATACTATGGAGTTGTTAGTACAATATGGTAGACAGACCGGGCAACAAGCCAGAAGTCTGCACCAAATGATGAAGCACCACCTGAAAGAGTAACGATCAGTCCTATTGCGATCTCATAAGAGAGTTACTGCCAAGGGTTCACGCCTCTGCACTCTGTAGGACTGAGTGTTTTGGTATTGCACTTGTGTAGTTAATGATCTAGTGGGATAGCTAGGAATATAGAAAATGTAAGTAGTAGTAAATTCTTCCTTTCACCAGTGAACATGGCATAAGCCAGCTAAGCAAAAGATCGGAAACAAACCGTGCGGCCTAAGGCCAAAGAAGCACGAAGAGGGTGAAACACACCAACAATCACAAGATGGGAATTCCATTGGAATAAAAGTGAAAGGAGACTTAAGAAAGTCACAAGGACTGACGCATCGAAAATGCAAGGTCATACAAGTAAAGAATACTTGTGATGAACCAGGGAAACTGGTATAATTCAGAAGCTACCAACAATAGAGGAAGCACTACAACTAAGTAGTGACTTAACCTCACCCGACAATAAGTCAGAGGAGTCAAGTGAATGATCACTACAAAACACAACAGTATGTATATAGATTTCCAGAGAGCTGGTTATGAATCTAAAACTCATCGAGTTCGAGCTCGGTAAGAGAACACCACACTTGGTCAATAAACCTTATTCCCACAATAAGAGGGATAAAAAGGTGTTGTATAGCACATTTAAGATAACAAGAAGGGCGAATAACCCAAGTTATCAGGGTCGCGCAGCAGAAGCTAGTGGGCCCAGAATTCTAAGTGAAATGCACCTAGAACCGAACCCGGTTAAGAGTTAAATAACTCCGATGAAAATTCTTGATGCAGGGACTAACCGATAGTACGGTTAAGACCCGTTGATCAAGGAACATTGTATAATAGACCGCATGGAAACTGAACCACTCCATGACGGCTGAATGCCTTCGACCAACGTCCAATGTTGACACATGGTAGATTACGTGGGCGTAATCCCTTTTAAGGGGGGTAGAGCGAAACCGCGAAATGTATGTTTTACGTGATAGGTTCATAAACTACAATGCGCATAGCGCAAAAGAATTCGTTTTAATGATTGATACTTATGTTACATAAACATCTGTATTCACTCATTGTGTAATTGTGGTAATTTGGGAAGTAAGTATAGGAAAAGGAGTAGAGAAACTCCAGGGGAATGAGAACCCGATTGGTAATAGTATGAGGAATGAGTATGTATGGGAGACTTGAGGAGTATAAATCGGTATGGAACCGATGTATGTAATGAGTATAAATTGGCATAAAACCGATGTATTTTATGAGTATAAATTGGAGTATAGCAAATTAATGGGATATTATACCCATGAATTTTTAAGTATAGTAGTTGGAGAAGATGTAGTAATAAATGATGAGATGATTAGTAAGTAAGTAAGTGAATTGTATAAATTGGAAAATGTATGTGTGTGATTATGAGTAGCAAGATTAAAAAGATAGAAAACGAAATGATGTTTGACGAGCTGTCTGTTTGTATTGAGGTGGGAAGTGGAACTTGATTTGCTAGCGATCAAGGGAAGCCGAACACAAATTGGAGTGGAAGGATAATTCAACACCAATGCTGATCACATTGGGGTTGAAGGACTCTAGAAGCTCCCTTAAGTGGCCACAATAATAACACTAGTAATAGGAATAATCATCATAAATTGAAATTGGGAGATGTATGCAAGTTTTCAAAATGAATTTCCAAAACTAATTTGGTACAACGTTTTCTTCAAACTTGAGAATGAGGATCGGTTTTAAAACCGCTCCCACGGGCGCTAGTGGATCTTCCATGCCTAGGCACGGGTATCCGGTCGAAACCATAGGAGGTGAAGCTAGTTTTGAGTCTGTGGAAGTGTAGAGTAGTTTAAAACCACTACACCGTTTGTGCGGTGACAGTGTGTGTTTTGTATTTTTCCAAAGGCACTGGGGCAGCGTAGTCCCGAGTAGGTATGAGTAAGTATGAGTAAAGTATGAGTAAGTAAGTATGAGTAAGTGCCTGAGGATCTCTATATGTGCAAATGAATTTGATCAGAACCAAAGGACCGTAGAGCCAGAAAGTGTAAGTGCTCAAGTCATGACGGCCGTGAACCAGAAAGCGTAAGTGTTCAAACGTGACCGGTACCTGAGGGATCACTCGCCATTGGGGAGGATTGTACCTAATTGTCTGCGGATGGACCCCCTTGGAGAGAAGTAAAACGGATATTTTTGATTGCTATGCATGCAGTGACATGCTGTTTGGATGCGTAGTATGCATCATGTCAGACATTTGGAGTTTGAAAAGTGATATGTAGAGGTCATAACCTTAGTATAGAGTATACGTACGAGTAACAGTATTAGATTCACCAACTTTGAGGGCAAAGTTCTTTAAGGGGGGTAGATTGAAATACCCCGAACTTAAATATGGTGATTAGAATATTTTAATATGGTATTTAGGGGCCTAATAGTGCCTAAGTAATTTTGGTAAGGAAGATAAATCCAAAAGAAATGAGAAAAATGCTTAGAAAGCGGAAAACGCTAAAATAAGCGTTAAATAACCATAGGAGGTACGAGACCTTGGTTATAGTATCGTAAGGATTCCTAAGGCTTATTCATGCCTAATTAGTATACGGGAGCGATTCCCGAAGAAAACGGATCCAAGAAATGTATCAAAACGCTAAAAGAGCTTTAGCGCACGTTTTTCGAGGAAACCCGAAAACGTGACTTTAAGTGGTCAAACAGACCCGTAAAAATTATAAATCATTAAATAATAATTATTAAGCATTTATGGAAGCTTAATAATCAATAAAAATAATTAAACGAGAAAATTCCGGAAAACGGGCCCGGTTAGTGAATAGTATCAAAACCGGGCAAAATAACGGGCGTTTTCTGTAAAAGACGAAAAACGCTCCAGCTAGTAGTAGTGTGTGGGGCCGATTTTTAATGGGTCAAATAACCCTCTCATACACATGTGACTAGCTAATAAGTAGAGGGAACCAAAAACAAAAAAAAAAGTACAAAAGTAAAACAACACTCTCTCACCTCTCATTCTCACCTTACCCTCATATCTCTCCTACCCTTCTTCTTCCCCATCGATTTTTGCCCCTCTCTCTCTTCTGGTTGGGCGATTTTGAAGCCCCAAAGGAAACCTCTCATGGCTTCTCTTCTTTCTCCTCATGCTCTAGCTCCATTTGAGCTCCAAATGTAAAATAAAATACATATTTGAACTCCCCTCTTCATCCTCTACATTTCTATCTTTTCAAAATCTGAAAATGAGCAACTTCATCTACATGGGTTTTCCCCATTGGAAGAGAAAAGCACACCATTATGGAGCTTGGAGTCTCCTCTTTCCAACAAGGTAAAAATCTCCATGAAAGACCTCACTTTTCTCCATCTCTTTGGTATGGCCGATTTTGCCTCTCTCTCTTACCTTGTTTTTCCTCTTGCTTTGGAGCATTGTTTCAACCCTCCAATGGTGGAGTAATCCCCTTCTTGATTCAAGGGTGAGAATCCCTCTCAAAGATCTCCAAAGGTAAAACCCTAACTTGTGCTCTAAGCCCTTTTATTTGAATTAGAGTTCTTTAAGGGTTTAGAAGGATAATTAAATGCATTCTTGTGTTCTTGGGTGTTGGGATGGAGTTTGACAACTCCATTCCCATTTGACCGATTGGTACAAGCAAGAGAGAAGAGGAGGAATGGAAAAGAAATGAAGGAATCAAAAGCTCAAGGTAAGAGCTCCTTCTTAAGGCTTAAATTTAATGCATTAGTGTAATGGGAATGGGTAAACAAATAAAAGAACCTAAACTGTTGTACTAGTATTGTAGTTGTGAATGTTTGAGTAGTTGTGAGCAAAAATGTGGATTTGTAGGCCTTAGAGCCAAATGAATGGTGTATGTGTATTAGTATTGTGATTGAAGAAGTATTGGTGTATTAAGATTTGTATGTGTGCTGGTAGAACCCTTGTAAGGGCGTGGCTAGAATAGGAATGAATTTGATGGAAAAGTATATATGTGGAGAAGTTGGAATTGTAGGTGAACTATGGCGAAATTTTAGTAGGAATTGTGTATTAAGAATGACTTGGTGAACGGGAGAACCAAGGTGAGTATTGGATTTAGTAAAGGTGTTAATGACCATGGAATGGTAATTGTGGTATGAGAGCATTAGGATGTAAAATCTGTAGCAAGAAAGGTACCAAGATGCATTGTGGAACTAGAAAGAAATTGATGTGCAGGATTTTGTAAAATGAGTGTTGGGACTTGGGTGTAGGTAGTGTGATGGCTTGGAATTGAATTGGCATGGTAAGGAGAGGTATTTATAATGCTAAGAATGGCATTGGTTGAGGAAGCATTGGAGGGAGAATTGAGTTTTAAAAATCTGTAGCATAAGCAAAACAAAACTGCTCCATGTGTTGGAAAAGGAAGGAGAGAATTGTGTAAGTTGTTTGATGGATTTAGCAATGGATTTGGTGGGTGAATTAAGGTGATTTAGAGGGTTTAATTAGTGCTAAATCATGTGGGGTTACATGTAGGAAGTTTGGGGAAGCAATGGGTGAAATTGGGAAAGAAAAACAAGTCTGTAGCAATGTTTTGACTTCATCCGACCCAGACGGTGAGTCGGACGTGGGTCGGACAGGGCTAGGATAACAAAACCGAAACTTTCTGGAACGGTCCGACCCAGAGGAGTATGGGTCGGACGGAACAGTGCTGGGTCGGACGGGAAGAATTTCAGAGGACGTAAACCTACAGGAATGGTCCGACCCAGGGTTTGGGTCGGACGGCCCTAACTTATATAAAAAAAAGAAACAGTAGTACCATAGTAATCATATGTATGTATGTATGTAGGTAAGTACATAAATAAAGGACCTTAGTAATATACCATTAATGTGACAACAATGATAAGGAAGTAAGTATGGGAGTAGGAAAACAAGTATGAAAAGTAATTAAGTAGGTTGAGAGTATGAGAACATTAAGTATACCGGGATAACGGGGTAAGTACGGGAATAGTAATTATTTGTGTATCGTAAGAGTATAGTATTAATAATAATGTTGAAACATTATCAGTGGAACAAGTGTGAACCAAGGAACGAGGGAACACACGGTAGAGCTAACTCCGGTGAAAGATATGATTTTCTCATGCCCCGTATGCTAACCGAGTTACGTTGATTTGTGTGTTGTATGCCGGCTAATCAAGACTAAAGCATGAAAATGGTTTATTGCCTTTCATTATATGTCTTGTTGTATGTTGTGTAAGCTAACCCTTCTTGATTGATTGTGTGGCTTCATTTGGTGCGTAGTACGACTCATAGATGAGTCTTGTTGTGTAGTGGCTCGTAGTAAGAGTCATGTTGTGAACTAATGGAACCGTAGCAACGCACTAAACTACCGAATCAACAAACGATAACGCAACCCAACGAAACTCGCTAGAATGTGAGAGAATGTACGGGAGTAATAACCTTCCGATGACGGTAGGAGAACCAAATTGAATAATCCATAAACAAAATTATTGGAAGTATATAAGTAACCTCTAATAGAGGAATTAATCTTGGTGCAAAACATGAACCATGAGAGTAGTAAAGAATGATGAGGGATCTCCAAACCCCTTAGTAATTAGTCGACCCATTATGAGAGGACCCGACTGATGTAAGTATGCCCCGAACGAGAGAGTATTCGATATGTTGGGGAAACCCTTAAATCTGAGGATACTAGACGGTGGTAATTCCCTAAGCTAGCAGAGGTTATCGAGAGAGATACTTCTAGGCTAATCCATGAGATTGTGATGTACTCTGAGAGAAGAGTGTTGGGAATTTGAGTAGTCCGGTAAGAACGGACATTGAGTATTTGAGGAGCTAAGCGTATAGCCCTCGTATTGTAGGTCCAGTGGCGAGTCTTGTGTATGACTCCGCCCAGAGACCAAAGTAATGAGTAATGAGTATTGCGTATGTATGAGTAAGTAATGAGTACTGAGTAAGAAGTGAGTATGAGTATGTAATGAGCACCGAGTATTGAGTAAGTATGAGTAAGTACTGAGTATTGAGGATGTGTGAGTAAGTATGGAGTATTGAGTAGCAAGTATACACATGTATAGTAACAAGTACAGAGTAAGGATCGTGTACGAGTAAGGTACTGGACATGGAGTGATGAGTATGCAAGAATAAGGAATGAGTATGAGTAGAGTAGCGAGTATCGAACCTAGTACGAATAGAGTAATGAGTAACGCAACGAAAGAGTATCGAATAAATAACTAGTACGAACGGTTGACTATAGAATTGTCTTCCTTGGCAAGTATTGAACCTTGTATGTGTATGTAAGTATTGATGAATGTATTGTGTAGTGATAGTATGTATGTATGCATGTAAAATGAACTCCATGTATATCCGACCTAAAGTAGTCGGCGTACCGCGGTTAGCACGCGGTATATGCGAATTTCATATGCAGCGTAAGTTGACCCCCTAGGGGGACCGTTTTTAGTGTGCAGGTACTCGAAGCTGACCACCGTTCGAGAGAGTAGGACGGGGACTGCTATGTAAGCATGGGTAGTTGTATAATAGGGATTGTATTTGTAATGTATTGGGAAATTGGGATCCAAACCGTATCAGTAATTTAAGGATTGTAGTAGACTCGGTATAGTATTGTATTGGAGTTGTATTTGAATTATGGTGGAGTATGCAAGGGAAAGTAATGTAATGTGTAGAGTACTCGGTATATTCAATTCATCAGACCAATAGTATGTAGTATTGTAACGCGCCTTGTTAGTCACGTGGGTGACTAACGGCATTGTACACCCGCCGTTGTGTATGGAGTATCCGCTGCGAAGGTAAGGATTGTACAGTAATGACGGTATTAACGGTAGGGGTGTTACAAGACCCCATGTCTATTCTAATTTATTTTTCAACCTTCCACTTTCTATAATTGCCATTTGGCCCAATTTATAACATATAGTTTTGTAATAACATTAAAACTATATATTATACATATATCTTATTAAATACTCTTATATAATTCTAAAAATCACCAAATTTCACCAAAGGGTTATAATTACCCTTACTAACCATATACTTTCGGTATTTTACACTTCCACCCCATCTTTTATTCCAAAGTGTCATAATGACATAATAACTATATATTATACATATATAGTTTATTTTAATTCCAAAATCAACCCAATAAATTCCTAAAAATTCCTAATAGCCCATGGGTGTTTATAATACCATTTACACCCTTAACTTTCGGTAATAACATATATACCACATATGTTATAAAATTGTTACAATTAAATACTTATCTTATAATAAAACCTTAAATAAGTTATCTAACTTATTTAATTTGGTCAAAACCTACCATATGGTCAAGGTTGACCACCTTAATATTGTCTTGACCATCAATAACCATATATTACGGTTTGTACCCTTATTTTTCCAGAAATTACCATTTAACCCCAAAACTTTATATAATCTTATAATTTTTATATAAACTCATTTAAACCTCTAATTTTCGGCTTTATTATTATATAGCCCCCAAATTTAATTTAATTTCACTTTAACCCCTTATAATATGCGGTAATGCATATATACCACCTAAACTTAAATAAAACCTTATAAATGCATAAATAAAATGGCCTAAAGTACATGGCCTTATTACAAACATTAGCTTATAGAATGAATTACACATAAATGCCCAAAAATGCATTAAACTCTTGGCCTTACACACATCTTTTCCTTATTTACCAATTTTCCACATAATGACTTAAATTTGACAATTATGCTAATTAATTAGTTATAAAATATTCTAAACCATTCCTTAATCACCTAAGGTCAAAATAAGACCTTAATTAACCCATTCACTCACGGCATAAATATATACATATGTATAAACACATATTAATATACCAAGTGTAGGTTTAAGTGATTTATACCTTATTTTTGCCAAGATTAGGCCTTGTTTGGAGATTAATTTTCCACAGCTTAGTTTACATGTTTTCAAACAGCAATTAAGGCATGATTAGTCTCCAAACAAGATCTAACCATAAGAAGTGTTTAATGTATATTTTCAAGGTAAATTTTACCTTAAAATACTAAGGTAAGTATGGATGTCTTCGGCCTAAATTTATAGAACAATAAGAGCATCAATAGAGCTACTAAAACCAAGCTTTAAACTGGTATAACTCAGATTAGAAGATGGCTAATTTTTACCTTGTTTAAAACGCCAAAAATGGTGATTTGGCTTGGATTTGGCTATACCTTGAAGCTCTTGATATACCAACTGAATAATTATGTTAAGAAGAAGATTATAATGCTAGGAAACAAAACTTTCCAACCGGATTTGAAGAGAATCAAGATATAAGTGCTTAAAGTACATTTTTATACCTTAAGAACAAGTTTAGATTTCTCCACCTCCTTCCCTTGTTACAGCCGAGATTCACCCATCTTTTAACCTCCAAAAAAACCTAGAAATATGGATGGAAATGGTTGATGCTTTGCTCCATGAAAAGAGGAAAGAAATGTGAAGAGAATGAACATAAAATGGCTTAATAAGCTTACCTAAGTCAATTGTTGTTCTCTTCTGAACTTGGCATGTTCTCCAAGGTTTAGAGAGGCAAAAGAGAGGATGAAGATAGGTGGTGTCGGCTGGGCATGAAGCAAATGAGAAGAATAAGCTAGTTTTGCCTTATAAGTTAATTTAATGTTACTTTATGAATAGTAATAGGTGAGTCATTAGATTGGCTGCATAATTGATTAGAGATTGATTAATGGGTGGGTGTGACATCTGTAGGAGGTCGGCAATGCTGGGCATGGTCAATGGATGACATTTGACCATAGTTAATATTAAGTAATTAAATGTTATTTTTGGGTACTATTCATCCAAAATTACCCATTTTGATTTTATTATCAAACTTTGATTTAGACTTTATAATATAGTCTATCATGTCACATTAATGATATAAAGAATATACTCTAGTCTTTAAAATGACAAAAAGTCATTATCTTAGAGCTCATACACAAAAACGTGCTTTAAGGTGTTTTAGTGCACATTTTGTGTCACAAGGTGTTTCTGAGCTTAGTTTTCTTTGAGAACAGTTTTGTTGTGTTCCTTACATGATATTTGATCTTAGGAATAAAACTTTATATAAAATAGAGGTCATTAAACCTTTAAGGTTTCCTTAGAACACATTTTTGCCCTACTTGACCTTGAAGCATGTAAATGCTTGTTCTTTGTGTTGGAGTGTTGTCCAACAATTGTAATATGTTTAGTTATGTGTTAATAAGCTTAGGACAAAGTTTTAGGTCCTAAGAAGTTCATTTGGGTATTTATTTACCCTAAACAGTCAAAGGGTGCAATATCTTGCTTTGTGTTGACCACTGTTGTTCTCAGTTGACTTTTAAGGCATGTTTAGGCCTTAATTAATGTGATTAGATATTTAATACATATTTTATTAGTTTGGGGTTTCAATCTACCCCCCTTAAAAAGACTTCATCCCGAAGTCTCTTAATCAAATAGGTAAGTATATAAATATATGACTACCCATTATTCCCATAATGTATATCTTTGTGATATATCATTTACACACATCGTATTGCACTTATACAGCACATAGCCATCACTTTGTGGTGTTAATTCAATCATATATGGATATAGGTGATCCATCAGCACCATTATTTTCTATCAATTCTACAAACCCTGACAACCTCCCCGAGGTGTCCATAACATATCATCCTTCCACATTCCATAACTAATGATTCATTTCGTATCTAAGCGATACCATATGTAATCATTCTACAAAACAATATAAATATATATATCACAAGTAGCATAAGAAAAGTACTACACACATGGGTGTAAATACAACATTCAAACAGGTATCTCATAAGATACATACATACAAGTGCAAATCACACACAAAACAAACCAACAACGTCATAACCAACAAAACCTCGTATGCCCCGTATACCACCAATTCACTGTATGCCATGCATACGAAACAAACAAATAAACAAACCTCGTATGCCCCGCATACCACAAAACTTAGTGCACACACGTGCACAGCCAAGAGGCTCTACCCCCCTTAAAAAGGGTTACGTCCCCGTACCCCACAAGTATACTACAACTGCTCAACAAGGAGCGCTGGATACTTGGCTCTCAAAGTGTTCTCCAACTCGTGGATTATCCTCATATCAGAGAGTCGGGTATGACTCTAGCCCTTACGGGCTCCACAATACATATCGGGTGAGGCACTGATCAGTTTGTGCTCTCTCCCAAGTTCGTTCTAATGGGTCCACTCGCTCCGTATGAGGTGCAGGCCCATGAACATAGGCTCAATTTGCCTCTTTTCACTGCTGTGTATCCACTCGTTTGGATCACTAGCATACATGCGTGTGTCTTCTCTCACTGATATTCAGCTTGAGGTGTAATATGACATTGGCTATTGTTAGTACTTAGTGCTCTTTGCACTTGTCTTGTAATACTAAGACGTACCAGCCTATATGTCCACAGAGATGATGATTGTCATTCGTGTCTTCTGGTGGTTTTGTTCCGGTGCAACACACTGTTGTAGTTCTTTTTTTTTACACACTCGTGTTGATATCCATCACATCTTCCCGTATTCCCACTAGATTAATAACTGCACAAGTGCAATACCAAAACACTCAGTCCTACAGAGTGCAGAGGCGTAAACTCTCCGCAGCTAATATCTAAAGAGTCAAACAGATAAGATGAGTGAATTATCATGTGAGTGGTACATTCCCCAGTCTATTGTTCCTTGCTTAAGATATCTGCTAGTATATTAGCTTTATCTCTCATAATTGCGTAGTCACGCGTTTATGTCCACATCATCTCGTAGGTTTCCTCTGGATTGCAAGAGTTTGTTCGATCCTTATGAGGATTCTACATATTATTCATCCATAATGGGTTTTCATGTTTCTTTCCTTCGGTTTCACGTCCTTGAACGATTTCCTTGTCTTCACTGTATACTGTCTACTGCTCTCTGTTGAAGGTTTTCGATTTCTTTAGCCTGTTGGTTTAACTGCGGCTCTTCTCGTCCATCTTCGAGGTAATCTGTATCACTGTCCTTGATGTGGAGTTAACTACTTCTCGTGTTCCTAACCCTACTTGTCTACTTGCATGGAGTACCGTACTGATACATTACTACTTACCCGACTAACTCATAAATAAGTCTGTCAGGCCCACATACTTCTATCGGAGTGCAGTTGTCCCATGTCTCGTTTAGTAAACTGGTAATGTCTGTCACACGGGTATTGTGAAGTATTCTGTTGTCAAGCTCCCTTTTGATGGATATCTTTTTTTCTCTTTCTCTTCTTTTTTTTTTTGTTTATTAGTTCATGTTATCGGTTATCTTGTTGTAAGTGTCATTGCCCTAGTGGCATCAGTGGTAATTTGTGCCATAAGCCGGCGTTATTCAGCTCGGTGTAAGTAAAATTCATGCTATATTTAGCAAACTTGGTTCTCCTATCTCGATCTCATTGAGTACATCACATGTTCCTTTTCTCCCTGTTTATCATGATCACATCTCATCCATAGTTCATATTAGTTCCCTCATCCGATTAATTGGATGTATTGCAGATTGCATAATAGCTTGAGCAACTTGGCTCTTCACTTCCCAACCATCCTCACTGACGGTGGTGCATCTACAAAGGGTATGCTTGTCCATAAGGACTAAACATTCATCACTAGTAGTGATTGACATTAAATGCGGGTATACACTGATGGTATTTGGCTAAGAAGCCCTGTCTGAAAATTCTCGAACAATTAAACTGGTGTGGTTTACAATCACAGTGGTTGTATAGTTTCTCCAGTTGCATAGGTTTTTAATCTTAAGGTTTATACGGAAAATATGAGGAAAATTTTGTTTTTTGGTATATACATAATAAAAAATAAAAAGTAGTAGTTGCAGTTGCAGTTGCAGCACTTGCTCTGTCAAGTGCGCAAGGCAGATGGAAATTTCAGTGGTTGTAATTGTCATAGCGCTTGCAATAGCAAGTGCACCATGCAGGTGGAAATTCTGGTTCAGTAACTATTGGTCTCATTGACTCTGTGTCGTCGAGTATGGCTACATGATAATGTAAGCATTAACATCCTGTTCATATATATATAATCCGTCAAGGTTCCAAGGTTACTCGTATCGAGTCCACATCTAGTCTCAAAAGTCATACACAAAAAGGCGAGTGGTCCATGACACACTCCCACATACTTATAACATATCTTTGTCTAACATCCAAGGTAAGTACATAACACAGTAAGCGAAAGTCTTCCACCAGCGGTCTCATGGAGTTTAGGGTACTCATGCCCTGATACCACTTTTGTAACACCCCTCTCCTTAAACACGTAATAATCTCTCACGTAGTAATGAATAAAACGTCTTACAGCGGAAGAAATAATAACAACAACAATACTCACTCGGGTGTCACCGGCCATTACTCGCCCATGCGAGCAATGAAGCCAAACTATATCCAACTTCCAACAAATACAAACTGCTAACCACTGTGATAACGAGATAACTCATATACATCATACTAAGTCCATACTCATAAACGTCGACAAGTGAGTGTCTACCCAAACCTGAATATACATAACCGTACCATAATACATTTACCAGTCTGGCATCATAATACAAATAAACTCCTTGTGCGGTAATCAAATAAACTCTAATTACCCCGATCCTGCACTTCGGCTTCGACAATAATCAACAACCTACATAATGGTGTAGTATCAGCGATAGACGCTGAGTATGCCGGGCCTGGACCCTAATGGCCACTTAGTCATTTTAACCATCTTATTATTAGATTGGTTTCATGCTTTACCATTTACAGTTATAATCAGTACTGTAATATACATACATAATCATCCATCCAAACATTCATAAACACTTAACCATCCATCCAATTCAAACAGTCATAAAACATTACAACAACAATTGTATATCGAACGTATCGAATAATAACAGTATAATGTACAATGTACAATCACCGTGGCGAACAGTTTCCATAGTTAATTTACTTTGGCCTTTAAGGCCCCATCCACCAAACCATGTTAATTAAATACCAGTTGGGCGTCATGTTGAGACAACCCGATAACCTCACCATGGACAGTAGTCCTCCCGTACACACAAAGGTGCTCATTTCGCCAGAGGTCCGGAGGCCCCTGACTATTCTCTTTTGTCTCGTAAGACGTCCATATAAAAGGCCGTAGCCACCTGACCCACGATCCAAATAGGGCTCGTTGGGTATAAACCTGGAGCGGAACCCGATCGGGAACCCCTCAGTGATCACAAATGCGCAACCAAGTAGTTCGTAAACTATCGGGATTCCTCACCTCAACTCATACCATCTCTCTCTCATAATGTTTAAGATATGCTCTTAGTCTTATGGAGAATAATTATTAGTTAGCTGCCCAATGGGTCTCACGCATACCTAGAAGTAATCTAGGTCATATTCATGTTCGAGATCCATGCTCTAGAGACCGACAATGTCGTGACTCGTTCCTAAGTGTTTTACTTAGGTTACCATATACTTAATATCAATACTATGGTATTATATCAAGTAACCGTCTTGTCATCACAATAACGTATATGTATGTTTATATAAGTCAATCTATAGTCGACGTAGTGTTAGTCCCGTAGGACGCTCGTGCATAAATAATTAATGCACTAGCACACAATCACATACATGTATCCAAAACACTTAACACACAAGTGATATCAATCAAATCCGAGCCCAAGGAATTCCTTAGGACAACTCGAATCAAACCCCTTTACATACCGTTCACCAAGACCTAGGATGCGCAGTGTAGACCACTAGCTCGTCAAGCGCCTCCGTCTGTAGTATGATCTAAACGGTAATAAAACTATAAGTCAGTCTCCATGACTAACTACATCCGGTATTTCCGAATAACGAGTAACCCCGACAGTTCATCCCCGGATTTCTACAGTTATTTGTTACGGGTTTCTCTAAACCGGTCGGCTTGTTACTAAAACTCGTATGTCAAAATATTTCGACTGTTAAGTTTAGTTCGTTATTTTTCTTTAATCTTATCCATCATTGAATTTAGGTATATAACCTATAGTTGCATGTATGCATGCATTATCATATTATATTGTATTATTTTTCATACTGTATCATTTTCCCACCATCCATTATAATAGATTGTATTATATTATCCATTATCTTAGCAAATTATATTTGCATTCAAAAACTCATAACTTATAGTTTGTAACTATATTTTTTTTAAATAACCACCACCATTTATATAGGTTTCCAACCATAAATATATCCATCCTTATAATATCCTTGTATATGTATATATTTACCATATAGGTAAGTTCCATGAGTAATAAAACTCTTATATTATATGTTACATTTTTATCATCTTATATTAGATGATTATTCCCACTTGTTGTATTATATTATACAACTTATATTAAGATTATTATCCTAATATTATGTAACATTTTATGTTGTATAATTACAACTCCTAAGGTTTTTCAATAATTACCTTAGTTTATAAATCTTATTTATTTATAGTTTGTCACATTATTTAATGTGAATATCCTTACTTATTAATTCCATTTAAACCATATAATTGTTATAACATTTATAACATTATAGACCATAGCCTAAAATTCATTTTCCAATCTTTTATAATTCGGTACAGCCCATTAATTTATTTAAATTCCATTTTGACCACATAACATTATGTAATTATACCATATACTAAATATATAATATGATATCTTTATTTCCTTTAATTCCTAACCTATAGTTTTTATACAAAATTATTTATTATTGCCGCATGGGCACCATATCAAAACCTTATTCTTTTTCATATACCATAGTTTCCTTTATTTAAAAAATCACCCCATTATTTATACCATGTTATATATATCATATATATAACATTTTTAACTTATAAAATGATATAACCTATGGTTACTTATTTATAAAATTCCCAAACAGACCTATAGTTGTTCTATATTATTTTTCTAACCACCAAGTTTCTATATTGCCATTTGGCCCACTTATAACATATAGTTTTATATATCATTAAAACTATATATTATACACATATCTTAATAAATACTCTTATATAATTCTAAAAATCACCAAATTTCACCAAAGGGTTATAATTACCCATACTAACCATATACTTTCGGTATATTACATTTCCACCCCATCTTTTTTATTCCAAAGTGTCATAATGACATAATAACTATATATTATACATATATAGTTTATTTTAATTCCAAAAAACAACCCAATAAATTCCTAAAAATTCCTAATAGCCCATGGGTGTTTATAATACCATTATACACCCTTTATTTTCGGTAATAACATATATACCACATATGTTATAAAATTGTTACAATTAAATACTTATCTTATAATAAACCTTAAATAAGTTATCTAACTTATTTAATTTAGTCAAAACCTACCATATGGTCAAGGTTGACCACCTTAATATTTCCTTGACCATCAATATCCATATATTACGGTTTGTACCCTTATTTTTCAGAAATTACCATTTAACCCCAAAACTTTATAAAATCTTATAATTTTTATTTAAACTTATAAACCTCCAATTTTCGGCTATATCATTATATACCCCCAAATTTAATTTAATTACCTATAACCCCTTATAATATGCGGTAATGCATATATACCACCTAAACTTAAATAAAACCTTATAAATGCATAAATAAAATGGCCTAAAGTACATGGCCTTATTACAAACATTAGCTTATAAAATAAATTACACATAAATGCCCAAAAAATGCATTAAACTCTCGGCCCTTACCACATATTTTCCATATTTACCAATTTTCCACATAATGTCTTAAATTTGACAATTATGTTAATTAATTAGTTATAAATTACTAAACCATTCCTTAATCACCTAAGGTCAAAATAAGACCTATAAACCTTGTTCACTCATGGCACAAATATACACATATGTATAATTACATATTAATATACCAAGTGAAGGTTTAAGTGATTTATACCTTATTTTTGCCAAGTATAGGCCTTGTTTGGCCACGGCTGCTTAGGAATAATTTTCCACAGCTTAGTTTACATGTTTTCAAACAGCAATTAAGGCATGATTAGTCTTCAAGCAAGATCTAACCATAAGAAGTGTTTGATGTACATTTTCAAGGTAAATTTTACCTTAGAATACCAAGGCAAACAAGGTTGTCTTCGGCCTGCTTTTACAGTAGGAAAAGAGCATCAAAAGAGCTACTAAAACCAAGCTTTAAACTGGTATAACTCAGATTAGAAGATGGCTAATTTTTACCTTGATTAAAATGCCTAAAATGGTGTTTTTGGCTTGGATCTGGCTATAACTTGAAGCTCTTGATGTACCAACTGAATAAGTATGTTAATATGAAGATTATAAGCTTAGAAAACAAAGCTTTACAACCGGATTTGAAGGGAATCAAAAGATAAGTGCTTAAAGCACATTTTTATACCTTAAGAACAAGATTAGATTTCTCCACCTCCTTCCCTTGTTACAGCCAAGATTCACCCTTATTTTAACCTCCAAAACAACCTAGAAACATTGATGGAAATGGTTGATGCTTTGCTCCATGGAAAGAGGAAAGAATTGTGAAGAAAATGAACATAAAATGGCTTAATAAGCTTACCTATGTCAATTGCTGTTCTCCTCTGTATTTGGTGTGTTAGCCACGGTTTGGAGAAGCCAAATAGAGGATGAAGAGGCCTTGTGTCGGCTGGGAAGCAAGGCAAATGAAAATAATGGAGATAATTTGCTTTTATGACATTATTGTTACTTTATGGAATAGTAACTTGATGACTCATTAGATTGGCTGGCTAATTGATTAGAGAATGATTAATGGGTGGGTTTGACAGCACATTGAGGTCGGCAATGGGGGTCTTGGTCAATGGATGACATTTGACCATAGTTAAAGGTAAGTAATTAGATGTTATTTTGGGTACTATTCATACTAAATTGCCATTTTGATTTTATTTTTAAACTTTGATTTAGACTTTATAATATAGTCTATCATGTCACATTAATGTTATAAAGAGTATAATCTAGTCTTTACAGTGACAAAAAGTCATTATCTTAGAGCTCATACACAAAAACGTGCTTTAAGGTATTTTAGTGCACATTTTGTGTCGCAAGGTGTTTCTGAGCTTAGTTTTCTTTGATAACAGTTTTGTTATGATCCTTACATGATATTTGATCATGGAATCCAATTTTATATCAAATAGAGGTCATTAGACCATTAAGGTTTTCTTAGAGCACATTTTTGCCCTACTTGACCTTGAAGCATATAAATGCTTGTTCTTTGTGCTGGAATGTTGTACAACAATTGTAATATGTTTAGTTATGTGTTAATATGCTTAGGACAAATTTTTAGGTCCTAAGAAGCTCATTTGGGTATTTATTTACCCTAAACAGTCAAAGGGTGCAACATCTTGCTTTGTGTTGACCACTGTTGTTCTCAGTTGACTTTTAAGGCATGTTTAGGCCTTAATCAATGTGATTAGATGTTTAATCCATGTTTTATTAGTTTGGGGTATTTCATAAACCGAGGATAGTATTAAAATCAGAGACTACAAAGAGCTTCCAGTGCAACGTAACGAGATTACAAGAATATTTCAAAGAAAACACCTGCACTCGAGGTCCTGCAAAGGCAATTTATGGTGTGGTCAGCGCCTCTATTAGAGGAAGAGATTGTATCATTAGCGGTAGAATTATCCACATCCGCTTGCTTAGGTCTAAGATCACCTGAAATTTGTCCAATTTCCCTTGCTTGAAGAATGATCGCGAAAACTTGACCGTTCTATCGCTTGCCAATTCCACCTCAACAATCTCCTTACCTTCCAATGTGCATCCTACACTTCAAACTCCATTAAAATTTTGCTTAATTTATGAAGTGCCACTATCATAATTCACAAAATGTCATTGTGACCATTGACTAGAAAGAAAAATGATAAAAATATTTATACTCGTTAAATAGTTTAAAGGCTCACATTAAGCCAATAACAATTTATTTTTTTGTAAATTCAAAATTCTACTAAAATAACTGTAAAAACATTTTTGAAAATTTATTACAAAATAGGATAAACTTTCAAAAGACTTATATTTTCAAACTTTTTGAAATATTTGTTTTGTAAAGATGATTTATATGGTAAAAAAGAAATCAATATTTTTTAAGTTGAATGAAATAAATCCAAAATTAATGTAATTTTTATTTTTATTTTACTAACTCTTCATCTTTCTTCTTCATTAAATTATCTACAAGTATAGTTAAATAATAAGTTAATAATTTTTGGGATCATATCAACAAATTGGTAGTACTACATGTCTCTTATATTATACTCCTTTCTACATGTCTTATATCCAGAGTGAGTGTAAACTCGTCAAAATAGAAAACACCTCCTTTGAAAGATATGGTCCCTGGATTAAAACTGATTATGTTATAGGATTATCCCCAGCTACTGAGTCCATTCTTCTCAAACAATGGAAAGCGAAGGGTGTGTTAGATGGTGTGACTGTCATGGCGACCCTAGCTGGTTTAGCCACCAACGTACAACAATCGGAAGTTAATGTGGATCTAGCTGTGTCAACCAACCCCATTATGACCCCTCTCATAGAGGCCAACTCCCCAAGAAAATCTTGTACTCCAATCCATCACCCTTTCAAAACCTTCTCAGCCCCGAATTTGATTATACAATCTCCAAACCAGTTGATGAATAGTGTTAATCAATCTCCCAGGCCCTTTTTAGTCCCAATCCTCCCACATAGACATAGCCAGCAACCTTTTACCCCAGCTCAGACCCATTCACCAAAAAGTCACTCTTCATCCTCACAAGAAACCAGAAATATCTACCAGCAATTCAATTGGAAAATAGCAATCTCAAACTTTGAATTAGATTTCTCAAAGAAGCAGAATCCAAATTTCACTCTTCACAAGAATCCTCCAATCATTCCAATCCCTTTGCTATTGATCTCCCCACAACCCCAATTCACCCACCCCACTAGCGACCAGGAAAACAGAAAATGCCTCCCTCCTCTTCACTCAGTCCAACCTACTCAAATGTTTTTAAACGAAAGAAAAACCTGTCAACCTAGCCTCTGATAACCAAACTAGCCCTTGGGGAATCGTGTTTCGAGGAGCCGGACTGCTATAGCTTAATCCTTAACAAGGTAGACCCTGATGCAGATCAGGGACCCACAATGACTTGTATTTATCTAAATTATTGGGGTTTGGGTCACCCCAGTGCAGTGGCTTGGGTTAGTGAACTAGTCAGGAAGTTCAAACCCAAGCTAGTTTTCCTTATGGAGACCCACAGATCCAATCCTGATATGGATCTGATCAAAAATAAAATGGTTGATTATGATGGCTTAATGGTTCCAAGTGTGGGCAGAAGCGGGGGCCTGACACTTCTCTGGAAAAAGGATTTGAGTGTCTCCTTGGTGAATTTCTCTTCCCATCATATAGCAACAGAGAGTGATCCTTCCGGGTGTTCAAAGGTTTAATTTTACGGGTTTCTACAGTTAGGCAAATTGGAGTCAGAAGAAATTCTCTTGGAAACTCCTGGAAGTGTTAAGTCTTCAAGCTCAAGGCCCGTGGATGGTTGTTGACGACTTTAATCAGGTACTATTTTCTTATGAAGTTGTTGGTGGTAAATTTAGATCTGATTCAGAGATAGCTCCTTTTAAAAACATGGTGGAAAAACTAGAATTGATTGATGCGGGGTTTCTTAGGCCCTCTACTACGTTCACTAACTGCCAAGTCCCCCCCCCCCCCATCTCCAAATGAGCAGATTAGACAGAGTGTTCACAAACGACCAATTCCTCCAAATCTTCCCTTTATTGTCTATAGAACATCTTCCAAGAGGGAAATGTGACCATAACCCCTTACTAATTAGACTTGTAGGGAACAACAAAAAACCAAAGAAACCCTTTCGATTTGAGAATGGTAGACTATTATATCCTATGTGTCATAAAATCATTACAGAAATCTGAGAGGATAATGATGGGAGTGTGATGAGAAAAGATGAAGGAATGTAGAGTTAGACTATAGGAGAGGAAAGGGTGGATAGTAAAAAAATAGAGTGGAAGTTAAAAAAAACGAACTGGATACAGTGACTAGAGGTCCCCAGTCTGTTTGGGCGGAGGAAAATAGGAAAAGGATTGTAGTGGACATAGAACTCCTCGTGTATAAGGAAGAGCTCTGGTGGAAACAAAGGTCAAGAGACTCTTGGATCAAAGCGAAGGATAAAAACTCTTAAGTTTTTTCATTCTCAAATCACTGCTAATAAAATAAGAAATGAGATTTTTGGCCTTAAAATCATCTTGGGTTCATGAAATACAACTCGAAAGATCTTGAGGAAACTTATATCAACCATTTCGAGAGGATATTCTCCCAACCTCCACAAAATAACTTTTAAAACTTCCCTTTCCCACCCTCCCTTCACTTGAGCCAGAGTGATATTTTAAACCTCTCCATCCCCTACTCCACCAGGAAATTGTTAATGCAGCAAAGGAGCTAGGCTCTAATAAGGCCCCTGGCCCAGATGGTTTCAATGGATCCTTCTATAAAAAATTCTGGAGCATCATTGGACCAGAGGTGATCAACATGATCCTTCATGTTCTCCAAGGTAACCCTTTCCCTCCTCAACTGAATGACTATATGATTGCCCTCATTCCAAAGATCCCAAGTGCAGTTAGTCTCTCAGATTTTAGACCTATTGCCCATTGTAATTTCATCTACAAAATCATCACCAAGGTCCTTGTTAATCGCATCAAACCCATCTTACCTTAGTTAATCTCTCAAAACCAAACTAGCTTTGTCAAGAATAGACTCCTTACCGGCAATGTTATCCTAGCGGTTGAAATTCATCACTTCTTTACCAGAATCCAAGCAAAAAAGAGAGGTTGTTTTTCCCTTAAGATATACCTCGGCAAGGCTTATGATAGACTCTAGTGGGACTTCATTGAAAAAACACTTTCAAAAATGAAATTCCCAGACCTCTGGAAGATTCTAGTCATGAACTGTATCACGTCCATAAAAGGTTCAATCCTATTAATGGCTCCCCCATAAAGAAATTCAAACAAAAAAGAGGGATTAGACAAGGTGGCCCTCTCTCCCTTTTCATTTTCATTCTTGCCTAAGAGGCCCTCCCAAGGGGACTCAATCTAGCAATGCAACAGAAAAGATATAGCCTGTAAGGGTATAAGGATTACAAAAAACTCCCCCCATATCCCATCTCGCCTTCCTTGATGATATCATCTTCTATGGAAAGTCTGAAAGAAACAATGTGTTTGCCCTGTGTAATATACTTCATCCTTTTCTTGACTCCTCTGGTCATATGGTTAATAATCAGAAAACTGAGTTAGCATTTAGAAAAAATGTACCACAAGATACTAGAGACCATATCTCAAATCTTTTGGGAGTAGCAAAATCCCCTTTCTTCTCCAAGTACCTGGGACTGCCTCTAAAGATAGGGAGAAATATACGAGAGGTTTTTTATTATCTCACCACTACTCTAAAAAGAGAATTCATAGTTGAGCAAGACCAATGTCTCAGGCTGCAAGATCTATACTAGTCAAGAGTATCCTCCAATCTCTCCCAAATTTCACAATGTCTTTATTCAAACTTCCAGTATGAATCGATCACTAAAAAACTTGATTCTTTTTCCTCAAATTTCTGGTAGGCGAGGTAGAGTGAATAAAAAAGTCACGAGATGGTCAAAATGGGGAGACATCTGCTCTCCCAACAATTTAGGTGGTCTAGGTTTCATTTCTTCTGAGATCTTTAATGAGTCCATGCTATCCAAACAGGCATGGATGTGCCTAACCAATCCAACCTCTCTTGTAGCACAAACTCTTAAATGTATCTACTTTAGGGATAAGAACATCCTTGAATCCCTTTCATCCTCAAAAGATAGTCCCATCTAGAAGTCCATCCTCCATGGTATTAGAACAATCAAAACAAAAGTCATGATAAAAGAGAAAAATCTATGGTGGTGGGAATCGGATAAAAAGGTATTTTCTTAGTGAAATATTGTTATGAGGTTCTGGTGGTCCAAAAGGGGACTGTAAGAGCCTCCTCTTCATAGAAAAGCTTCATCTGGGATGAGATCAAGAAACTAGATAAAAAATTTCTCCCCCAAGATGTAGACTCCTTTGTTGGAAATTTCTAAAAGGTCAGCTCCCTAGTATGGCCAACATTGCAAAACGAATTGGAGGACCACCTACTTGTAGCTTTTGTGGAAAAATTGAAACGACCCAACATCTTCTCTTCGAGTGTTGGACGGTTAAGGATTACTGGAATGACTTCTCATTCTCCTCCAATATTCCGGAGGATAAAGAAGGGGCAATCCAAGATTTGATAGTAGATCAAAGGAACAACTGGCCAAAAGAAAGTTGAGTAAAGTGGTTAATCTTATTTGGGCTTTGTATGATGCCAGGAACAAGGTTAAACACAATTAAGATTTATCAATCTCTCTTTTGGTGGAAGAAAACATCTCCTTCACAAATATGTATGGTAATCTGCAGAAGAACGACTACACCAACATCCTCAATGTGGAAAATACTGACACAAATCAAGATTGCATTTTATTAAGAACTTATGGTTACAGAAAGTTTGGATAACCTTATTTGATTGTAAGAATAATCTCCAAACCCAATGGAAGACATTATAATGGCGTTTAATGGCAAATCTGAGTCTCAAATCAACCCAACAAAGGCAGAGGTAGCATCCAATTCCTTCGGTTGCAGGTGGCCAAAAAATGCAGGAGTTTTGAAACTGAAGATAATAGTGAGAGACCAAGCAATTCTCCAAGAAACTAGAGAACTTCTAACAAGTCGACAAGTGAACTTATCTTTTGATGATGATGTAGCCCGTATTTTGTCAAGTTTCAATGTATGTAAATGTTATCCATGTAATGACTTCTGTGACTTTACTACTTTCCTTACTACAAAACTCTACAAGAACTCAAAGGATTGGAAGATCTGGAATATGGAGAGTATCCCAATTCAAATTAGCAGAGCCAGTGTTTGTCGTAGTAGAAGAAACTAATGTAGGATGTAATCCATGTTTTTAAGTATTATAACAAGTTGTCATTCAAAAAAAATATAGGAGTTAAGGAGAAAAAACAGACTATTTTATATTTACTTTTGCATTGAAAAGTAGAGTTTGTGGGTAAAAATATGGGGGTGTAATTGAAAGATAATGATAAAAAAACAAAACATCTAATATTTTGAAAGTAATGTGAAGAGCAAAAAATCATCTATTAAATATAGAAATATTATATTTTAATATATTAGATAAATAATAATAAAAAAATGAAAATCATTTTGTAAAAGGAGAATTAATGTATTGCATGGTGGGTCATATATTTTAATCATTGATTAGCAAATTTTAGTGAAAAAGGGTAAAGTGTCCACAAATGTAGAGAAAAACAAATTTAGAATTTTTTTGCTATTTAGCATCGGTTAATTATTAATTTTTATTACAAATGTCGCTCCTTTTTTCATTATTTTTTAAAAATTATTAACATTTTGTATATGTGTATGTATATATTATAGTATTTTGAATTTTGAACACATAAATACATATTAAAATTTAAATTAGTTTGTTATTTAGTCGATTATATACATGCAGCAACTTTGATGTCGTTTTATGAATTTTTCGGAGTAGAATAAAACCGTTCTTCCATCGCCCAAATCCTCCACTTTTTATAGGCCATTTGTCTTCTGTATCCCGAGCGGAAGACAAAACCCGCAAATTTACGGGTGGCTTTGAAGTTTGTTGCTCTGGTTCAGTGGCACGAAATTCTGTGGGGTAATAGCAGAGTGGTAGCAATGGCAGCGCCTAACTCTGTTCAGAAATCGGAGGACGAGTGGCGTGCAATTTTGTCACCCGAGCAGTTTAGGATTCTGAGGCAAAAGGGAACGGAGTACGTTTTGATTTCTTTGAATTATTTTTATCCTGGAAGCTTTGCATGACAAGCAGGGGCGGAGCCGGCCTGTGAAAATCGGAGGGGCATATACAAATATTAGAGGGGTCTAAGTATAAAACATCTTATATTATAAATATTTTTCAATTGAATTTTTTTTTTTATTTGGGGGGCCAAGCCCACCCAATGGAGCACATAGCTCCGCCACTGATGACAAGGAAATCGTTATTAATATTGTGCTTTGATTCACTTTATAAATTGAAGAAAAAATTAGTCTGCTTCGTGCAATGGAGAGAAGTGATTTGTTTTTTCGTGACTGAGCTTTCTTGTTGATGTTACCCTTGAATTTTGATTTATCAGATTATTATCTCTTGTCATGAATCCAAGAGTTCTCTTTCTTGCTGATTCGCTCATTTCCTTCAATTGAGAAGGGATGAGATTCACTGGAACCGGAATTCTGATCAGCATGCATTGTGATCAGGAGCTCGTAAAACTGAATCTATCCTGTGTAATGACAGTCGTTTTCTGTGTAACAAGTCGGGCAATCTGGGCTCGCTTGGCTTTGAATTGCAACTTCATTTCCACTATGTACCACCTTGTTGGGGAGCCTGAAATACTAGGCTGATGTGGGATACGTTCTGTAGGTTATGTTAGTTACTTTGTCAAATCACCTTAGCTGCTAACTCTTGAGATAAACCAAAGACTTCTCTTCTTTCTAATGCAAATTGCGTTTTCTTTAGTCAATAGAAAATGTTGGCAATTAAGAGCAAAAGATGACAACTCCATTTAACAGAATATGCATCCCAAAATTTTGTTACTGCCAGTGCCAGTCATTTATCTTGTCCTTGGTGTGTAGTCTGGAATGTCCATTGTAACAGTTCACATGTTTACTGTTCAATCTTGTCTTTTTCGTGTGTCAGTTTCTTCCGCCCTTGTCTGCCTTTTCTCTCCCTCCCTCTGCTATTATTTTACATCACCAGCCTGTGCTTAGACCTTTCATTAGTACACTCGTTCGGGGAATCAGTATCCTTACATCCATAGTTTACTCTCACTAATCTTATTAGTAGTCTAACCACTCATAGAAGTCTTGAATTGAGACATCTTTAAAAGATTGGAAGGCTGCTAAACGGAGATATTTTTATAGTTAATTTGGATGTCATTCTAGTCCAAATTCTGGCAGCCTACAACAGAGCTCAAGATGTCTATTTGTTGACGAGCAAAAAAAAATGCCCGGATTAAAGTAAAGTATGGCAATGATACAGCATATGCATTCAGAAATAAGAGCTTGAACTGCGTTTAATTTATCTGAAGATTATGTAGCCTGGTTTTGGTTGTGTTAGGCCATAATATGCATATCTGTCTGCTAAGATTGATGCCAAATTTTTCCGCAGACCTCGAGGGACAGGAGAGTATGACAAGGTCTTTGAAGAAGGAATCTACACATGCACAGGATGCAGTACCCCTCTTTACAAATCCTCAACCAAGTTCAACTCTGGCTGCGGCTGGCCAGCTTTCTTTGAGGGTCTCCCTGGAGCCATAAACCGCACTGTAAGTTTTGTTTACTTTTTATACAAATCTACAAAACATTTCACCCTAAAGATCTTTATGCAGAGCATTGAAAAAACTTTTCTTCTGCATTCACTCATGAAATGACACTAATGCACTTTTCTCAGCCTGACCCTGATGGGAGGAGGACTGAGATAACTTGTGCAGCTTGTGGGGGTCATCTTGGGCATGTCTTTAAGGGTGAAGGGTTTTCAACGCCGACTGATGAACGCCACTGCGTCAACAGTATTTCAATTAAGTTTAATCCTGGAAATTCTGATGGATCCAAGTAAATTTCATAACAGCTCCATGTTTGTAAGCAGCTGATGCACCCGAACTTTTCAAATGTGAGGCTGGGATATGGTAATGCTAGGAAATGGAATTGTGGTAGACCAAAGCAGTGGTGAATAATTGTTTGTTTCAATTGTGCCCTTGAAAAATGCTGTTTGTGTGCAATTTGCATTCCTTGTCGTTGTCCACAATAGAAATTGGAAGGGAATTGAGGATGTTAGCTCTCTCTTGTCGATTTTTTCTTTTCTTTCTTCCGCATGTGCTGCACTTGCCAATATCATTTGGATTCCCGCTCCCCCATGGCCTGCCATTCAGTAAATGCGGCTTCTACCGAGATTGGACCCAAAGTGAATGCCGTGATTTCTACCCCTTCTAGCATGAGGGAGTCGACCAACCCCCATAAAGCAGTAGAGGGGTAGATATTCAAACAAACACCGCTTATGAGCCGTTCAGAAAACTTAAAAAAGCCCTCCAAATCTCAGTCTTAACCACGCTATGTTGGCACAGAATTCACTAGCTTCCTACCTCATGGAGCCCAAACTAGGTAAAATATAGAACGTCATACTCCAGTAGGTAGAACCTGCAGCCTGTTGACTGGACTTTCTTTTTTATATGGTACTTTTATACTATATTAACTTTAAGGGAAATTTTACCAGATACCCTGAGGTTTTAGTGAATTTTATAAAGTACTCCTGAGGTTTTATTTTCTTCACAAGATATCCCTGAGGTTTCATTTTCATTACGAGATATGCCTGAGGTTTCAATTTCATTACAAGATATCTCTTCGTTCAAATTCTGATATATTATATAGTTAATATCTCCATTTTACCCTCACATCATATGCCACCATAATAACTTTAAGGGTTAATGGTCAAATTTTAAATGTAGAAAAATACACAAAAATAATAAAAAATCATATAAAATTTGAATTCAATTTAAAAATGAATATAATTAAATAAAAATTAATTAAATCATAAATTTTTAAAAATAAATAGAAATGGTTAAACAATAAAAAAAATTATTTTAAAACACATAAATTGTTACATAATATAAAAACTATTGTCGTGGATACTTAAAATCATAATAGAGTTATAACAAGTACATTAAAATCACAAGAATATTGATTATGATTTATGTTTCTTTATACTTTAACTTCAAATTTTAAATAATGAGTTTTTTTATGTACTATGTGAAATTGTTAACTTTTAATATTTTTCATATTATTGTTATACTTTTCTATTATTTAAGTCATTGTTGTGTAACACTTAACAATTTAAGTTTATTTTCAAAATAATATATTGCTCCATTATTTAGTTTTTCCATTTATTTACCTATTTTTTCATTGTATATTTAATAATATTCATTTTTCAAAATTGAATTAAAATTTTATATAATCTTTAATTATTTTTGTGTTTTTCCTATATTTTAAAATTTTTTAAATTTGATCATATACCTCTAAGGTTATTATGGGGCATATGGTGGGAGGGTAAAATGAGGATAGGGAAAATACACAATATACCCCTATTTTCTTTCGTAATTCACAATATACCCCTGTTGGTTTTCGTAATTCAACTTTAAACTCCTTAAAAAACTTCAAATTTGATATTGGACCAAAATATAATACTTTAGCATCGTCCATGTAAAGTTGCATCAATTTTGGACAACATTTAAACATGTTTAAAGTTGAATTACGAAAACCAATAGGGGTATATTGTGAATTACGAAAGAAAATAGGGGTATATTGTGAATTTTCCCATGAGGATATTAATAATATAATATATCAGAATTTGAACGGAATGGTATCCCGTAATGAAATTGAAACCTCGAAAGTATCTCGTAATGAATATAAAACCTCACGGGTATCTTGTAAAGAAAATGAAACCTCAGGGGTATTTCATAATGAAAATGAACATTGGGGGTATTTCGTATAATTCACTCAAACCTCAAGGATATCTCGTGAAATTTCCCTAACTTTAAATAGTCATAACTTTCAATATATAAGTCCAAAATAAAAAAATTTGCACCATTGTTTATCTAAATTCAGCTCTTTAAAACAAAATCAGTCATGAATATGTTTTGACAATTTTAAAAATTTATGTTAGTTATATGTACATATCAACATATATCGACGACACTTATGATACAGTTTAAAATACATCATAATAACATTAATAATACACCATAAAACAATAACGATTCAGTATTTGTTCTAAAGTTTGTTATTTAATTCACCACTTATTAGTTAATGAATCATAATACCAATTTCAGTGAATCATAATATTAAATGTATTGAATCATAACATCATTTTAGTGTATCATCAGTAACATATAAAAATAAAAAATTTAAACAATAATACAATACAAAATAATATTTGGTACGTAAGAAAAATACATCATTCACCATTTAAGGTTTAAAATATATTACAATACAACAATAATACACTCAAAGGCGGACCGAGAGGGGGGTAGAAAAAATACTCATAAAGAAAAAAAAAATTGAAAATTTATCAAATACTCTTATGAATTTTTTAAAAAATATAACATAATATAAAGTTTTAAAGAAAATTAGTGTCAAAAACTTTTTTAGCCCCCCTAAACAAAATTTTTGGGTTTCAAATTTTTTAGCCCTCCCTAAATAAAATTTATGGATTCACTACTAAATACACTAAAAACAATATTGATTTTTTATTGGTTTCAAATTTTGTTATATAATTCACCACTTATTAGTTAATGAATCATAATATCAATTTTAATGAATCAATCATAATATCATTTTAGTGTATCATCAGTAGCATATGAAAAGAAAAAAATTTAAACAATAGTGTAACACAAAAAAATATTTGGTATGTATGAAAAATACATGATTCACCATAGAAGTAAAAAACACCACACAATAATAATAATACACTATAAAACAGTAATGATTTTGTATTGGTTCTGAAAATTATAATCTAATTCAACACTTATTAGTTGATGAATGATAATATCAATTTTAATCAATCATAATATAAAAAAGTAATGAATCATATTATCAGTTTAGTGAATCATCATACACATGTATAAATAAGTTTTTTCAAAGTTGTCAAAACATATCTATGACTGGTCTTGTTAAGAAGAGCTTGAATTTAGGTGAACAGTGATATAATTTTTTTATTTAGGACTTATATATTAAAAGTTATAATCATTTAAAGTTAATATAGTAAAAAGGTAATCCAATCAGTAAAACAGTCCAATCAGAGACTGACTGGGACTGTCCAACACTATCTCGGTGCTGACAGCCCCTGTGTTGGGAAAATTACAAACATAGTAATTAAACCTAGCTAAAATGGGCAAGTGCACCCAATTCATTGCAGTAAAACAAGTGTTGTATCCACAAGGAAATTGGTTTCTAAGTCCCAAGCTTCAGTAAATTAGTTAAGTGCGAATAAACAATAAAATGGGGGTTTAGCCGGAGGCAAGCTTGGTTGTTGTCAATTGAAATGCAATAAAACAGTAAAATGACTATGAATGGAATGGATGGGGAGAGTACCCTAGGATAGTGGGAAGCACCTAATTCACTCAAAGAACTTAAAAACCTTAACTCATCATCTCAATGCCTATTAGAGTGTAACTCATGAATCCCCACATCATGGAAATTCAATTCTTACCTAAATAATCAAACCCCTTAATTAAAGGAGGTCCAAGTCATTAAATAGCATTAAGCAAGCACTCTTAATTAATAGCCCTTAGCATTCACTTCCACACTCAAGAAAGCAAAAGCTAGGGTTTATCCCCCTTGTTGGTGTAGTTCCAGACTCAAGCTCAAATATTGAATGAAACCACCATAAATGCAATAAGAGATCAATTCAAAGCATTAATTGATATTGAAGGGAATAAAAACAAGAATAATAAATAAGTTAGGTTTCTAGCATTCAATGAGCAAAATGGGTTCAAACCCTCATCCTAGTATACAAATGAAACTACTCAACCATAGCTAAAGGAAAGAGGAAGGAGAAGGGAGAAATAGCCATTAGAGGAGCTTCCAAGCTTCAATGGAGGTAGAAATCTTCACTTTCTTCTTCCTTCTTTCTTCTCTTCTTTTCTCCTCTTCTTTTATCCCTTGTTTTTGTCACTTTCTCTCCTCTTTTAGGTTGGAATCGTGTGTGTTGGATGATGGGGAAGGAAGCCCCAAAATGTATCCTTTTAAGAGAAGAATCTGGACAAAAATTCCATCCGACCGACCTTGCAAGGTCGGTCGGACCCTCTTAGAAGGAAGCACGTGACAGATTTTAAGCTTGACTGACCTTGGACAAGGTCGGTCCCAAGGTCGGTTGATTCCAGTAAGTTTAGGACGGCTGGGGCAGAGTCGGACCGACCTTGCCAAGGTCGGTCGGTTCCAGTATGTCCTTCTTTTGTGCTCGAATTCTCCCGATGCTTCCCGTTGCTTGGCATCCTTCCCGAGGTGCTCGAGCATTGATGCATTCTCAGATTAAGCTTTCAAAAAATGTACTCATGTGAGTATTTACCTATTTGAATATGTCAAAAGTATAAGATCACTAATAATCACAAAAACACTCCATAGAGTGGTGAAATAAGTCATGCACCGAGTAAAATGACGGTGAATAAAGACCTTGAAAAAGCACTATTTCACCACTTATCAACTCCCCCACACTTATCTATTTGCTTGTCCTCAAGCAAATTAGCTAAGGATTCACAAAAAGAAGGAACATTTAAGGAAAGCAAGTGTTTAGATGAATTCTTGAATTTATGTGAGCAAAATTTGTGAAAAACCTCGAGAGGAGTGCAACCAACCTTCTCATGGTGACATGGGTGTGCTTAGGGCAAATGAAAATATAGAGTTTCGGGGTATGATCTAGAGTGCTTCCGAGTTCTTACAGATGATGGAACTTGGAGAACTTTTACCATGGCCAACTTCTCTCAAGAATGGGCATTGAGGAAAAACAAAAGGAAAAATAGAGATTTGCATTTGATTCACTTTTCCAACAAGAGATGAGGAGAGATAATTGGCATTTTGCCTTGCTTCAATGAACACTCAACTCTCATTTGTTGGTTACCAATGGTGTCCTCAAGTTCCTTTTTAACATTTTTCACAAGGAAACGCCCCTTAGCAATCCCTAGATGAGAAGGTAGAAAGAAGCCCTAAGCAATAAAAGTTCACCAAGAAGTGGATTTATGATTGCACCGCACCTAAGTGCTCCTCAAGAGAGAACTTTTTTGAAAAAAATTCGGTGGAGAATTCCAAGAATTCAAAGAAAAACTTGCTTACTATAAATATAACTCCTACATGGGAGCTATAGATAAATATGAGAAAATTGAGCAGTGCACCAAAAAGAAAAGGTCGTTTCCCCCACACTTGAATGGGACAATGTCCTCATTGTTCACAGAAAAACTCATGGAAAAACAAGCAGAAGACCTTTTCGAAGCACTAGGCATGGAGTAAGCAAAAAGTGTATGGCATTGTATAAATGTGCAAAGGTTAGAGAACTAGTACTCCCCTGATAAAGATGAGTTGGTGGCGGGATTCCCCCACACTTGCTATTGTGCATGGTCGTTCAAGCCCTAGCTCCGATCGAAAGAGTCGAAGATCCTAGAAAAATTTGACAAGAGTTTCTCTTGAATTTTTCCTAACTCACTTTGGGGTGTTCTTGGAGTTCAGTCGATATCTACAATGCAAAGCCAAAAAGAAACTAGGCGCAAAATGGATTCCGGAGAATTCGCCAAAATGCCATCGTTAGATAAACCAAAGGGGACTCATAAATGAGTCCCACAGCAAAGTATTCAAAAAGGTGCTAAACACACCATAGTGCAAATGTAAGTTTAACAATGCAAAAGTAAAGGAAGTTCAAAAGACAAACATAACAAACAGCTAAACGAAATGTAACAGTCTAAAATACATGAAAGAAACAGAACAACAATGGCAGGAAGCAGGAGCTCATGAGATGGCTACTGGGGGAGCACCACCACGCGCCGCCTGCTCATGAAGAGCTGCATGTGGGCGTCCATCTGGCGCTGGTGCTCCATCATGAGGCGCCGGTGCTCAGCCATCTGTCGCTCAAAGGCCTCAAGCTGCTCGGGGGTCACAGCTCTGATCGGTGGTGGAGGAGGCAGGGCAAGGAATGGGCCGGGCGCAGCACTGGAGGTGGAGGCACCAGAAGACGAGGATGCACCCCTACTCTGTCTATGCTCTGCGGTCATCTTGTGCCACCCGTCCTCATCGCGATAGAAGCCCATCTTCTGCATAGTAGTGTCGGAGATCGGGTCCATAGGTAGGCTGGCTACCTCATCTGCTCCGGGTCGCACTCCACAGCGTATCAATTGCCTCTGTAAGAAGTGAGGAAATCCCAAGTGATGGGACTCCTTCTTCGTGATGATGTGGCAGAGGTGGTCGAAGATAAGATCGGAAAGGGAGAGCGGCTTCTCCGGGTCCGGGGCGACCAGATGATCCATGAGGTAGCAGTCCTTTGAGTTCAGATCCTTGCTGTCGCGAGGGATGAAATTGTGATGTAGGATCGCGAGGATGACCTTCTTCAGCGGGCTGCTCACCATGTTGAGGGTCATAGTGACCCTAACGTCCGTCCCGGCTTGGTTTTTTCTACGTGTCTAGACCGGGAGGTCGGCAAGGTAGCAGTGGCGGCTGGCGGCTGGCGATGAGGTCTCCCGGGTGGATGATGGAGAAGTGGTCGAGATGATCATCTGGGAGCTGAAAGAGCTAGTGCACGTTCCACCTCCGGATGGCTATGGCACGGCCACTGACCACTGAGGTGATCTCCTTTGGCTGCTTGCTGACCGCCGCATTCGCATAAAATTCCTTGATCAGGCGGGGATGGTATTGACCACCCATGGTGAGCACGCAGCTCTAGCCCAGATAGTCGAAGTGTGGCCGGAGCTCTAGGTCCGCAATAAGAGCCGGATCCATAGGCCGCTCTCGAACAATCTCCCGTCGTTTGGGGGAGGTGAACCAGCGTCGGGCCTCTTCGTTGATGAAGATGCCATCGAGGAGGCCATTGGGGTGGCCTAGTTCTTGGTTGGGAGCAGCTTGGTTCCTCCTAGCACGGCGTGTCGGTTTCCATGGTTCTGGAAACAAAGAAAATAAAAGAAAATGCAAAACAGAAACAACAAAAATAACAACCAGTGAAATGTTAGAAAGTAAGTAGGATGACAATAAGGAAGTGGCAAAACATTAGCAAGAAGCATATTAAAGAGCACAAGAAACGACGGTGGTTTGGAAAATTTTTGCCACAGAGTCCCCCTGTTTTTCTATCCTTCCCCGGTTCTAGAACCTCTACATTCGCCACTTTAAAAAGGGTATCATTCAGCTCACCTAGCATCCCACTAACAATTGCAAGCAAAAGGATGACTATCCCACCAAACACACCAACGATTCCCCAAGTTTTTGCAATTTAGTCACCACAAAATCCAACCAATGAAAGGCACTATCTTAGGCATTTAGGGTCATTCATGCTCACTAATCATCCAGCATACCCACAAAGCATAACTACATTAAGCACATATTGAATAATGCTAAACAAAGCCTAATTCAAATTGAGACAAAAATCACAAAATTATGCTAAAACCAACAAATTGCCTAATTTTTAATCTCATTTTGCACCCCTACCCCATAATTAACAATTAGAGGCAATTCCAATCACCCAATGTGCAAAATCCACAAATTCTCACCTAGGGCTTTGTTTGGTTCGTAACTATTGGAGACCATAATGTAACTTTTGCAAAAATGTCAAAAATTGACAAAATAGGACTAAGAACAAGTACCTTGATGTTTTTAGAAGGGAATGGAGCAAAGATTGACAAATTTGGAGACTAAATCGGTCAAAGCCGATTTGGGAAAATTTTTAGGGATTTGGGAGTGTGTTGGGGTTGGGGGCTGCTGTGTTGCGGCTGGCTGGAGGCGCGGTTAGGCTTGGTGGCGTGCGTGGGTCAGGGCGGCGTCGGAACTTAGCGCGGCGGTCGGGAGGTCGGCAAGAGTGGTGGTCGCTGGGATGGGGGAGGGTTGCGCGAAGGGTGAGAGCAGAAGAAAATCGGGCTACGGTAGTTTAGGAGATAGTAGAGTCGGGGATGAAGAAAGAAAGAAGATGACTGAAAGAAAAAAAAATCAAAACGCATCGTTTCGCTTTTTTTTCAAAATTTTTGACCCGACCGACCTTGCAAGTCCGGTCGCAAGGTCGGTCCATTCCAGAATGTTTCGGATTTGAAAATTTTAGTCCGACCGACCTTGCAAGTCCGGTCGCAAGGTCGGTCCATTCCAGTAGCTTGGCGAGTTGGAAATCTTGGACTCGACCAACCTTGCAAGTTCGGTCCTAAGGTCGGTCAAGACTAGAATTTCCCCAAAATGTTTGTTTTCTAGCCCACAACACTTATCATCAATCAAAAAAAGATTCAACATGCAAAAGTAACCAGAACAAACAACAAATAAAGCATAGAATAAACAACTAACTACCATAACTTAAATAAGAAAATAATGCAAGGTAAAAGTGTCAATAGTCCGGGTTGCCTCCCGGAAAGCTGCTCGTCTTTTTAAGGTATTTGGCTAGACCATAGTGAGGGTTAGAGGGAACCTGGAGGGTCTCTTAAGTAAAGAGCCCGAGCGTTAACCTTTTGAATGTCTCCTCCATGATAATGCTTTAGCCGGAAACCGTTGACCATGAAAGTCTCCCCCTTGACATTCTTTAGCTCATAAGCTCCATAAGGGGTGACCTTTGTGACAGTGAAAAGGCCAGCCCAATGAGACTTTAACTTCCCGGGGAATAACTTCAACCTTGAGTTGTAGAGGAGAACCCGATCACCTTCGTGAAACTCCCGCTTCACAATCATCTTATCATGCCATTTCTTGGCCTTTTCTTTGTAGATGCGGTTATTTTCGTAGGCTTCCTCCCGAATCTCTTCTAACTCGGTCAGTTGGAACCGTCTCTTGTCACCGGCGCTCTTGAGGTCATAGTTGAGGGCCTTCACCATCCAATATGACTTATGCGCTAATTCGACCGGCAAGTGACAAGCCTTCCCATAGACAAGCCGGAACGGGGACATACCGATTAGAGTTTTGTAGACGGTCCGATATGCCCACAATGCATCATCGAGCTTCATGGACCAATCTTTCCTTAAGGAGTTGACTGTCTTTTGGAGGATCCATTTAAGCTCTCTGTTGGTGACCTCAGCTTGGTCATTACATTAAGGGTGATACGGAAGGGCAACCTTGTGTCTCACTCCATATTTACTCATCAATGCTTCAAATTGTTTGTTACAAAAGTGAGACCCGCCATCACTCAATATGGCTCTTGGTACCCCGAACTGGGTGAAAATATTTTTCTTCAGAAACTTGATCACAACTTTGGCGTCATTAGTCGGGGTTGCAATTGCTTCAACCCACTTGGTCACATAGTCGACCGCCACAAGGATAAACAAGTTGGAGCAAGAAGACAGGAAGGGGCCCATGAAATCAATACCCCACAAATCAAACGGCTCGACCTCTATCATTTTGTTGAGAGGCATCTCATGCTTGTGTGAAGTGTTCCCGAGCCTCTAACATTGGTCACAGGAGGCAACGAACGAGTGGCAGTCCTTATGAAGGGTTTTCCAGAAAAACCCGGCTTGAAGAATCTTGGCCGCTGTTCGTGCCGGACCTTGGTGTCCTCCGGCTTCACCCGAGTGACAGTGAATCAAAATTTGCTGCGCTTCACTCATGGGCACACATCTCCGGATCACCCCATCAGCACAAACTTTGAAAAGAAAAGGGTCCTCCCAGAAATACCTCTTGACATCGGAGAAGAATTTCTTTCTTTGCTGATAGGTCATCTCCGGTGGGACCACTCCCCTTGCCAAATAATTTGCAAAGTCCGCATACCAAGGGTCTCCGGTCTCTGCAATCATGAAGATGCTCTCTGTAGACATGATTTTTGACCTGGTAAAATAGTAATTAAAGTGTGAGTCAAAATATCTATCGGGCTGCAAACAATCCCGGTCGCAGTAGTATAGTGAAATTGAAGCAACCGGGTAATCGAACCGTGGGACTTAAGCGAAAATGTCTAATTCCTAAGTGTGTCACAAAAAGGGGGGTTTTGCTGAATTGTAAATGAAACTGATAAAATGTAGATAAATAAAATAACAGATAAATTAAAACGATGGATGATATGATTGAGCGGGACTCCAGGTTCCGGTTATTGCAGTTTGGATAATTATGTTATTTCTTCTGGTTTATAGATTGGCAAAAATAGTAACTCTGATGAATTTGTTTACCAGAACATGCTATGACTTGATTTAGACCAGCAAAACACATGTAAACAAAATAAGTTTGAGAGATAATATTTATGCAGATGAAGTATTAACTTGTCCGATGAAAACAAGTTTTCCACAAATTTACGAATTAATCGAACCTATCTATTTTTCACTTGATCGGGTCAAAATAGATTTAAAAAGATAATGCAATTAAACGATCAGAATTATTGCAGCATAGGCACATTAATTGTAACAATCTATATATTAACTAAACCAGTAAAAATATAAATTCAATAAAGGCACGCGTTAAAACAAGTAATAATAAACAAGTAATATGTAACAATTATAATGAAATTGGTTTAGCAAACCCATTATAATTGAATTCCAGTCCGGTTCATCTTGGTTCCGTTTTGTATTTTATCTCCGCCCGAACCATTTCTCCACGTCAGCCTCACCTCTGTTAATTCTCGCGATTCACCGCCCCACTTCTCTACCTTGCTCACGCCGACGGAGATGAATCTCGATTCTGCTCCAGTTTTACCCCTCACGTTACACTACTCTCATCTCCTCGTACAGTCGACGACGAAGAACGCCGCTGGCGGTGATGGTATTGAAGAGGGCTGAAGAACAGAGGGGCGTAAACCTTCGCTACTGGCGAGGGCAAGTAGTGGTGATGACGAGGAAGTGATGTCGGTGTTGTGTGGATGTTACGATGATGGTGAGTCGGTGTGAATGTTACGACGAAAGCGTGAATGAAGACGATGCACTCTCGGGTGTGAATGGTTGACGATGAAGGCGTTGATCCCGGACCGTGATGTCGTGTCGGAGATGATGGTTAATATTCACCGACGAAGAGGATGATGCATGATGTAGGCGTGGTGAAAGCGGTGACCAGTGCAGTACGGATGGAAGTGGCGAATGGCAAGAATGGAAGCGATTATATCGGTGATGGCGGAATGATGAAGCGATGAAGATGATACGGATGAGGCGAAGACGATGGTGAATGGCGTGGTGGTCTTTGGCGTGGCGATGGTGATGGAGGGTGTTGTGCCGTCGGCGATGAAGGTGGGATAACGATGGTGGTGAATGAATGTGATCCGGGTTGGAGGATGTAGTGATGGATGTGACGATGACTGATGAATGGTGACGGTGGTGAATGGTGTGGTGGTGATGAAGAAGATATGGTGAAGATGAATGGTGTGGCGTCGGTGAAGATGGTGGCGATGGGTCGATGGTGATGAAGGCGGGTGAGGCGAAAGTGTGTGGGTGAGCGATGGTGTGTGGACGAGGCGATGGTGTGTGAGTGAATGGAGATGACGACCCCTTCTGATCGATGTGGAAGATCGGGTATATGAAGATGTCGGTATCTCCGTGAAAAATGAAGACGAAGCACTGTAACAGTGCGATGCCAGCTATCAGCATGGGTTGATTTAATATCATATATGATTAGCATGGGTTAATTATATTCTTTTCATAAAATGATAATATGTCATCGTTTATTCTTCTGTCCATTTGAGTCGAGCAACAGGGCTTTAAATCGGCCCATCTTCTCCAATGTCTGCGCTGCGGACCAGCCCAACATTTCAGCCTGTCAAAATATTCACGTGCATGTATATAAGTATGTATACATATGTCATCATTTGTTGTGTTGTAATCTTTAATGTAAATCCAATAATTTTCCTGCATTTTACATACAAAATATATCAGTTCTCATCGAAATATAAATAGTAGAAAAACTATAAGATAAGTGTGAAATATAAGCCAATTCATTATGAATATTAAATCAAATATACTGTTAAAAGTATATGAATTTTACACTTATCACTCTCGTCTGGGAAGAATTCGTTGATTGGCACACCATCATCAGGGACCTCCATTTGAGATAGATGATCAGCTACTACGTTTTGCACACCCGGTTTGTCCCGGATCTCTATCTCGAATTCTTGCAGAAGTAGAATCCATCGGAGAAGTCTCGGCTTTGGATCACCTTTGTTGAAGAAGTACTTCAGTGCTGAGTGGTCTGTGTGTACCACAACCTTGCTGCCCAAGAGGTAGGATCGGAACTTGTCGAGGGCAAAAACCACAGCTAACAGCTCCTTCTCAGTGGTGGCGTAATTCTTTTGGGCATCATTGAGAGTTCTACTAGCGTAGTAGATACTCCTCAATATCTTTTCCTTTTTTGACAAAGGACCGCCCCCACCGCGTAGTCGCTGGCGTCGCACATGATCTCAAACGGTAAACTCCAATCGGGGGAAACCACGATAGACGCAGATATAAGGCACTGTTTGAGAGTGTCAAAGGCATTAAGGCACTCCTTGGTGAATTCAAATTGTACATCCTTGGCCAAGAGGTCGTAGAGAGGCTTTGAGATTTTGGAGAAGTCTTTACGAACCTTCTGTAGAAACCGGCATGACCCAAGAAGCTTCGAATGTCTTTCACTGATGTTGGAGGAGGTAGCTTTTCAATTACTTCAATTTTAGCCTTGTCTACCTCAATACCCTTTGAAGAGATCTTGTGCCCCAAGACAATTCCTTCTCTCACCATAAAATGGCATTTTTCTCAATTTAACACAAGGTTTGTCTCCTCGCACCGGATTAAGATAGCCTCGAGGTTGTCCAAGCAAGTGTCGAAGGAGGTGCCGAAGACGGAGAAGTCGTCCATAAAGACTTCAATACTTTTTTCTAGGAAGTTGGAGAAGATTGCCATCATGCATCTCTGAAATGTGGCTGGGGCGTTGCAAAGCCCGAAAGGCATCCGGGTGTAGGCAAACGTCCCATATGGGCATGTAAACGTCGTCTTCTCCTGATCTTCGGGGGCTATTGGGATTTGGAGATACCCCGAATATCCATCCATGAAGCAGTAATAGTCTTGCCCCGTCAACCTCTCGAGCATTTGATCAATGAATGGGAGAGGGAAGTGGTCCTTTCTGGTGGCGGTGTTCAGCTTCCGGTAGTCGATGCAGACTCTCCAACCAGTGGTAGTCCTCTGAGACACCAGCTCACCCTTTTCGTTGGGGACGACGATAACGCCTCCTTTCTTTGGGACCACTTGCACAGGGCTTACCCATTTGCTGTCGGAGATGGCATAGATAATCCCCGCATCTAAGAGTTTAAGAACTTCCTTCTTGACAACCTCCTTCATATTGGGATTTAATCTCCTCTGAGGTTGGACCAACGACTTGTAGTCATCTTCCATGAATATCCGGTGGGTGCAGAAATGAGGGCTGACCCCTTTGATGTCGGCTATAGTCCACCCGATAGCTCGTTTATGGTTTCGAAGCACCCTCATCAAACTTTCCTCTTGTGCACCTATCAAGGAAGAAGAAATAATAACAGGTAGAACACACGGATCAGTCAAATAAGTGTATTTAAGATGAGAGGGTAGAGGTTTCATCTCCACAGTGGGAGGCTTCTCAACCAAGGGCAACAACTTCTGAGCAGCTCGTTCCAATGGTTCGGGTGGCGGATAGCGTGGTCTATGGCCAGCAAACCTGCTGTTCAACTCAGCCACTGTTTCAATCATTTCTGGGTGAAATTCTTGTTCGAAACAAGCCTCAAACAAAGCTAATTCAAGGGCATCCAATTTAACAAGAGAGAGAGTGAGTGATCCTGCACAAATGAATCTATGACATCTATAGCAAAAACAGCCTCAGCCTGTGAGGGTCTCTTCACTACTTTAGACATGTCAAATTCTAATTTTTCATCATGAAGTCGCAGAATTATTTTGCCTTTCTCCACATCTATAAGGGCTCTAGCAGTTCTCATGAAAGGCCTGCCCAAAATTAGTGGCACTCTCTGGTCTTCCTCCATATCTATCACAATGAAGTCGGCTGAGAAAACAAATGTACCAACAGTTACTACCAAGTCCTCTACCTTCCCTTTAGGGATAACCAAAGATCTATCCACTAGTTGCAATTGAATGAGAGTGGGAGTGGGAGTGCATTTACCAATTCCAAGTTTATTAAAAGTTGAGAGAGGTATAAGATTTATACTAGCACCTAAATCACATAGCCCACTACCGCTGTCAATTTCACCAATATAGCAAGGAACGATAGGCAAACCGGGATCTCCAAGATTTGGAGGTAGACTTCTTTGTAGAACCGCTGAAACTTCTTCGGTGAGGTGAACAGTTTCCGCTTCCTCCAGCGATCTCTTGTTTGCTATGATGTCCTTCATGAACTTAGCATAAATCGGCATCTGTTTCAAAGCATCAGAAAAAGGGATGGTAATCGTTAATTTCTTGAAAATTCTTAGAAACTTCCCAAATTGTTCATCCAAATTTTTCTTTTTGAGTCTATTGGGAAAAGGAAGAGGGGGAAGATGTTTTGTAAGAATAGTAGAAGTAGAAGGTTCAGGAGACTCCTTCTCCTTGGAAACTTCCTTAGGTGGAGATGGTGGTTCCTCAACAATCTCTTTCTCTTCTTCTTGAGCTTCATCTTCTTGGGACTCCATGTCCTCTTGTGAGCATGACGGATCAAGGAGTCTCCCACTCCTTAGTGTTACCGCTTTTGCTTGATCTCTTGGATTGGGCTTGGCTTGACTTGGAAGAACACCCGGTTGTCTTTGAGCAAGTTGTTGGGAGATGCTTTCAAGTTGAGCTTCAACCATTTTGTTGGTGGCTTCTTGACTTGCTTTAAAAGCATCCAAATCAGCCGCTTTAGTGTGCACAACCGAGACAAGATTTTTCATCATGTCTCTTAGCTCGGCATTGGCATCCATGGACGGAGGAGGAGGTTGTTGATGTGATTGGTGTTGTTGAAAGCCCGGAGGTGCTCCTTGTGGTCGGTAACCCATTTGTGGGTTGGACATTTGAGACGACCCTTGTGACCGGTAGCCCGTGGGATTGTTTAAAGCATTGCTTGATCCCCCTTGGGTTTGGTCATTACTTCTCCATGAGAAGTTTGGATGGTTCCTCTATGGGGTGTTCTGTTGGTTGTAGTTGTATCCGGGGCGGTTGCCTACAAAGTTTACATCCTCATGTGGATCGGCATAAACTTTGCCTTCGCAAAAGTGGGTCTCATGAGGACCCGCACAAATTGCACACCCCTCTTGGATAGAAGTAGAAGCGGATGGGGAGGGTGATGATGAAGAAGCTATAGATTTTGTTGTTTCCTTTTGAGCTATAGCTAGCTTCTCCACCATCTTAGTGAGTGAAGATAGTTGAGGGGAATGGTGGTCGATGGGTTCAACATGTAAGAGACCCGCTGCTCTTGGTGCTCTCCTCTTTGGTTTAGACCACTGTCTTGTGTTGCTTGTCATCACCTCTAGGAGTTCCATTCCCTCTTGAGGTGACTTAGTCATGAAGCTTCCTCCCGCTGAGGAGTTCACAAGCAGTCTATTCGAGTCATCGAGACCGTTAAAAAATGATAGGCACAATGACTGGTCGTCCAAACCGTGGTGGGAACAATTCATCAACATGTCCTTGAATCTATCCCATGCATCATATAACGTCTCTCCCGGCTCTTGGCAAAAGGTATTAATCTCTCCAAGTAATTGCCTCGTTCTACTTGTAGGGTAATACTTGGCAAGAAATTTTTGAGCCATTTGTGCCCAAGTATGGATTGATTTTGACGGTAAGCTCCTATACCATCATGTTGCAGCGTCGGACAGTGAGTGAGGGAAGAGTAGCAGGCGTATCCTCTCACCAACGTTTCAAGCTTTACCAAATGAGTTGCAAAAGTCGAGGCATTGACTTAGGTGGTTGGGAGCTTCATCGGGATTTGCCCTGAATTTTCCTAAGTCCCGGACAACAGTGATGTAGTGGGTCTTGAATACCCATTGTCCGGCCTCTTGAGGCGTCAACTCCTGTAGGACTATGGCCGAAGGTCTCCCTTCGGTGTTCAGCTGGTTGTAGTCCTTGAGAGCCCTTTGTTGTGGGTTCCCATTGTCTTCAATCACCGGTGGGTCTAAATCAGCCATAATTGAATTTTTCACAGTTCGGATGGCTCTCAACAATGAACGCCTGAGCTTGGGTCTCGGACTAACAAGTGGAGATCCTTTGGCTCGAGTGTTTGGCATACACCGAGAAAACAGAAGGTACCTAAGCCGCACCAACACCAAATGCTCTTAAGTAGAAGGAAATGTAAAAATATAGACAACAACTAAAAACACAAATACCACAAATAAAATAAACAAGATAAAAGTACTAAATGCACAAAAACTAAAATACCGAACCAAGGGAAATTGAATAATCAATTTCCCCGGCAACGGCGCCAAAAACTTGTTGGGAAATTACAAACATAGTAATTAAACCTAGCTAAAATGGGCAAGTGCACCCAATTCGTTGTAGTAAAACATGTGTCGTATCCACAAGGAAATTGGTTTCTAAGTCCCAAGCTTCGGTAAATTAGTTAAGTGCGAATAAACAATAAATGGGGGTTTAGCCGGAGGCAAGCTTGGTTGTTGTCAATTGAAATGCAATAAAACAGTAAAATGGTTGTGAATGGAATGGATGGGGAGAGTACCCTAGGATAGTGGGAATTGCCAAATTCACTCAAAGAACTTCAAAACCTTAACTCATAATCTCAATGTCTATTAGAGTGTAACTCATGAATCCCCACATCATGGAAAATTCAATTCTTACCTAAATAATCAAACCCCTTAATTAAAGGAGGTCCAAGTCATTAAATAGCATTAAGCAAGCACTCTTAATTAATAGCCCTTAGCATTCACTTCCAAACTCAAGAAAGCAAAAGCTAGGGTTTATCCCCCTTGTTGGTCTAGTTCCAAACTCAAGCTCAAATATTGAATGAAACCACCATAAATGCAATAAGAGATCAATTCAAAGCATTAATTGATATTGAAGGGAATAAAACAAGAGTAATAAATGAGTTAGGTTTCTAGCATTCAATGTGCAAAATGGGTTCAAACCCTCATCCTAGGATACAAATGGAACTACTCAACCATAACTAAAGGAAAGAGGAAGGAGAAGGGAGAAATTGCCATTAGAGGAGCTTTCAAGCTTCAATGGAGGTAGAAACATTCACTTTCTTCTTCCTCCTTTCTTCTCTTCTTTTCTCCTCTTCTTTTCTCCCTTGTTTTCGCCACTCTCTCTCCTCTTTTAGGTCGGAATCATGTGTGTTGGATGATGGGGAAGGAAGCCCCAAAATGTAGCCTTTTAAGAGAAGAATCTGGGCAAAAATTTCGTCTGACCGACCTTGTAAGGTCGGTCGCGGGGTCGGTCGGACCCTCTTAGAAGGAAGCACGTGACAGATTTTAAGCTCGACCGACCTTGGACAAGGTCGGTCCCAAGGTTGGTCAATTCCAGTAAGTTAAGGACGGCTTGGGCAGAGTCGGACCGACCTTGCCAAGGTCAGTCCCAAGGTCGGTCGGTTCCAGTATGTCCTTCTTTTGTGCCGGAATTCTCCCGATGCTTCCCGTTGGCTTGGCATCCTTCCCGAGGTGCTCCAGCATTGATGCATTCTCAGATTAAGCTTTCAAAAAATGTACTCATATGAGTATTTACCTATTTGAATATGTCAAAAGTAAGATAAGATCACTAAATCACAAAAACACTCCATAGAGTGGTGAAATAAGTCATGCACCAAGTAAAATGATGGTGAATAAAGACCTTGAAAAAGCACTATTTCACCACTTATCACCCTGACATACAATTTGCGGTCATCCTTTAGAGCATCCACAATGGTGTGGATTCCACCCTCTTGTGTCAGTAAGAAAATAAAAATGCTGCTGCAGTGGTGTGGAATCCACACCTTTTCTCTCTCCTCGTTGCTTATTTAAGTAACGCTCTGAAAACAACTATCATTGGCTGGAGCTCTGCAACGATAATAAAAAAATAATAAGTCCTAATTTAATGCTACGGTAAAAATAGTGGATAGGAGGAATGAGAATATTAAGATACTCCACCATTGTAGAGATTAGGGTGTCTTAGATAATATTATATTATATTTTGATTACATGGCACCTAGAAATGTGTTAAGCAACCCATCACCATTGTGGATGCCCTTAGCCCCAAAATAAGTAGAGTTACGATTCATATCCTTTTTAGCTACTTGTCGATTCTTTAATGGGTTGTTTTCAGAATATTTATCCTACTCTTCTAGTCCCATTGTGCTAGCACAAAGTGAATATTGAAATATCTTTGTTTGTAATTTTATTTTTGCGAAAAGGCCTGTTATCTCCCGCTACATGCTAGACCGTTAGGACTCATTAGGGTCAAACATTAAAACCATTATCTTCAAATGCTTGTCTAATTTTCACATTTACGGATATTTTGGATTTATCCAAAACTGAAATAATCAAATTAATTTTTTGGATTTTTAACCGAATTTTATAATCGAATTTCAAATTTTAGTTATTTGGATTTTGGTTTTGATTGTCTAATTTGGTTAATCAAATTATCCATGTTTTTTTTAAAAAACTATTCTCTTTTCTTAAGTCTTTTTTTTTGGAAAGTGGGAAGGGAAACGAGAAACTCTATACTGAAACTCAGAGTAATTCAAATCCCTGCATTGCGCCTCTCTTCTGAATTTGCTTCATTCTCTTCCGTGGCACCGGCACACCGTCACGGTAAACTTAGAGTAAACTTATCTTCTTCCTCACGTTGCTCCCAATATATTGAACTTATCTTCTTCCTTTAGCTTTGGTAGTAGTATATAGAACTTATCTTCTTCACTAGTCTCGAGTCCTCATTCTGCTATTAGGTTTTTGTTTTTTTTTGTTAAATAAAAACCGAACAAAAATTTTGGTTTTCGGATTTTTTTCTAAATTTTGGTTAGTTGAAATTCGAACCAACAAAGGATTTGAGTTCAGATTTTGGTTTTTCACTCAAAAAAAATTTGGATTTTGGATAATTTGGATAACTGTTAATTTGATTTTAGTCAAAATTTGGGTAGTTTGATTTTCAACCGAAATAACTTAAATCCAATTCTTTTTACAATTTGGATTTCGCTTAACTGAATTATTCAAATGCTCACCCTTAAACATAGGTGCCCCACAGTGCATCGATGTTGTGGCTTGGCCGCGTGATACTTGGTGCAATCTGTCCATTTGGCAGTCCAGTCAGGTGTTGACTGGATTGTTTTGCTGAATAGGCTACCTTTTTACTATATCAACTTCAATTAGCTATAATTTTTAAAATATAAGTCCAAAATGAAAAAAAAATTATATCATTGGTCATCTAAATTCAAGCTCTTCAAAACAAGACCAGACATGGATATGTTTTGAAAACTTTAAAATTTTATATTATTTACATGTAGTAGATATCAACCATACTTGATTCACCATATATAGTTTAAAATACATCATACACCAATAATAATACGCTATAAAATAATAATATTTATTATTTGTTTTAAAATTGGTATTATATGATCAACCACATGACTTAAAATACATTATATCAATAAAAATAATAATAATAATAATAATAATAATACACCACAAAATAATAATACATTACAAAACAATAATAATTTTTATCGGTTCCACCACTTATTAGTTAATAAATCATAATATCAATTTTAATGAATCATATCTTTATTTTAGTGTATCATCGCAAACATATAAAAATAAATTTTTTTACGCAATAATACAACACAAACAATATTTGCTATGTATGAAAAATACACGATTCAGTATATAAGGTTTAAAATACACCATACAACAATAATACTACACTACAAAACAATAGTGATTTTTATTAGTTCCGAAGTTTGTTATCTAATTCACCACTTATTAATTAATGAATCATAACACAAAAAATTTTAATGAATCATGATATCAAAACTAATGAATCATATTATGGTTTTAGTGTATCATCGTATACATGTAAAAATATTTTTTAAAAAAAGTTGTCAAAACATATCCATGACTGGTTTTGTTTTGAAAAGCTTAAATTTAGGTGAACAACGATATAATTTTTTTCATTTTAGACTTATATATTAAAAGTTACAATCATTCAAAGTTATTACAAATTCTTTTCTCACTTCATCTACTACATAAGCAATCCAGTCAGCATAAAATAGACCACGAACAAAGTGAATTAAGATTATTTTGTATCAGTTCAACCTACTAAATGATCAATTGTTACAATCTAATCGATCCACCACTCCCTTTGCTAGTGTTTTGGCGTAAAAATTCCGATACAAATAAGCTCTCAGAATCGTAGCTTCATATCCTCTCATGACCAACCACTTGCCCTCATTAACACTTTTTTTAAACCCTCATTAACACTTTCGATGCAATATTTATTACAAATATACGAGTTCTTTATAGTAGAGAACTTTGTCAAAGGATGAACGATTGTATTCCACTAGATCCTCCTTGAAACCTAAAAACAGCCTTTCAAACAAGTCTCTTCCCTTCCAGTTCCGGTTACATGGTAGGAGGGATAAAAATGGGGACATTAAAAATGAAATATATCAGAATTCGAATGAAGAGATATTTCATAATGAAAATGAAGACTTAGAGATATTTTGTCATAAATATCAAACCTCATGAGTATTTTATGAAATTTGCTTAATTTAATGAGTATTTGATGAAATTTTACTTAAATATTTGTATAGAAATCACTAAGCATTTATACTTTCACCAAGTTATTGATATTAAATTTTATTTTTATAACTCTATTAGGCTTAAATATCTTAGTCAAATTAATTATTGAAAGGGGTCATTCATGTCAGTGTTATTAATATTCTCTTTTTGTTGTTAATAGATGATTTTTTTAGTTTTTCATATTATTGTCAAACGTAATTTCTTAGTTACACCTGACTGTAGTCCAGAAAGTTTCAGTTTATGCTCTTACCTATTATCTGGATATACCAATAAAGTTGTACGGTCTAATGAGGCTACTACGCAATATTTACTCATGGGTGAGACAAGCTCCTCTATTCTGGTTCATGGTTTGTCTTGGCTATATGATTCATCCGGGGGAGAGATCGAACTTCAAGAAAGAGTGAATGGTTTTATCAGTACATAAATGTATAACTCCCCATTGATAGGTACATTAGGGGTAAATTTTATAATTTAGAAAATTGGGAGGGGATATGGGAGGGAGCACGTGCAACGCCTTGCTTTTTTTTGTATTTTTTTCTTTTTTTTGTGTAATGATTTTTATTCATTTTCTTTCTTTATCATAAAAACTTTAAATTGTTTAAACTTTTAATATATAAGTCCAAAATTAAAAAAAATCATTGTTCATCTAAATTCAAACTCTTCAAAACAAGACCAGTCATAGATATGTTTTGACAACTTTTGAAAAAAATTATTTTTTGATACACTAAAATGATAATATGATTCATTAATTTTGTATTATGATTCATTAAAATTGATATTATGATTCATTAAAATTGATATTATGATTCATTAAGTAATAAATGGTAAATTCAACATTTTTAACTTTCCTAGGGTAGATTTTGGGGTGTTTTGAGGGCAGGGTAATCTATTTGGAGTTTGTTCTGTACTTTATATTGTAGCAACTAATTCAACATGTTTTTAGGGTTTGTGTTAGCGGGTTTAGGGTTTGACCTTAACCCTAAACCCGCCACTACAAACCCTAAAAATGTCTTTGACGTTTTTAGCTTTACTAGGGTGGGCTTGGGGTGTTTTGGGGGGTAGGGTAATTTTTTTGGAAGTCGTTCTATACTTTACATTGTAGCAACTAACTCGACACGTTTTTAGGGTTTGTGGTAGTGGGTTTAGGGTCGTTACCCGCCATTACAAACCCTAAAAATGTCTTTGACATTTTTTAGCTTTCCTATGGTGGGTTTAGGATGTGTGGGGTTAGGGTAATCTATTTGGAAGTCGTTCTATACTTTAATGTGAGGATGTACATATTTTGATGTGAGAATGTACATGTTTTAATGTGAAGATGTACACGTTCAAATATGAGAATGTACATGTTCAGTTATTAGAATGTATGTTTCATCGAACATCTGTACATGTTTGTATGACCATCTATACAAGTTTTATCCCTTATATGTACAGGTTTTAATCTAAGGATGTACATATTTAATGATTCGTACAGGTTTATGTGACCATCTGTATGTTTTTAATGCGAGGATGTACATGTTTTACGTAAGGATGAACATGTTTTAATGAACATTTGTATAGGTTTGTATGACCATCTGTACAAGTTTTCTTTTATGTTCTGTGTACTATAAACTTTAGCAGCGTCAGTTTTATTTTATTTATTTTTTTAAAAAATTAAATATATTTTTTATTTTACTTGTCAGGTCAACATATGTAGCCAAGATGGCTACATTCGGATGTAGCTCAGACTGGTTGATTGTCAAAATATTAGTAGATGTTTTTTGCTTGTTGTCATTTACTTTTCAACTTTACCCCTAATATTCCCACTCACAGCTCTACTTTTCAATTACTCTACTTTTCAGCTCTTTTGGGGCAATTTCAGATTATCATCTAGCGCATCTAGAAGGTTGCACCAAAAGTTAGAACAAACAGTGCAAAGTTGAGATGCACTAATTGACTATGGAAAATGGTGCACAAAAAGAAAACTTGCACTAATAGATATGAACAAATAGGGGGTATAGAAACTTGCACTAATTGATCATATCAATTGCCCTATTTGCAGACGTCACCCACATTGCCCGTAAAATCAATAGAGCTAACATATTGGTGCAACTTGAATTTTCGCACTATTTGACAACTCATATTGGTGCAACCTGAATTTTTGCACTATTTGACAGTGTCTAATAGTGCACTCAGATAGTCGCACCAGTTGTATAGTACTTCTGGTCAACCAGCATAAATTCTGTTGGTGCACACTTTAGCTTGCACTAATATCTAATATCAATTGGTGCAAGTTAGTTGCATTTGCCCTATTTGTCTAATGGTGCAACTTTTTTCTTGCACTATTTGCTTTTGTCAAATAGTGGACCTATGTACTGTCATTCCATTAGCACAAAATAAATGTTAGTGCATCATAGAATTGCACTAATTGATACCATCAACTAAGAGCAACAGACTTAATGCCCTATTTGATGTGCACAATTGGTGTAAAAAATTATTTCGTCTTAATACCCTATTACTAGTATCACGCCTATTTTCTCTTCGGTCGTACTCTCTTCACTCTCGTTCAATTGTATTCAACAACAATGATTCGAAAAAAAATTGTATTCAGCAACAGAGTATCTCGTTCAATTCTTCTCTTCACTCATGCAAAATCAACAAAGTATCGGAGCAGAAAGGGTGGAAAAAACCGGTTCAATGCTTCATTGATGAAGATTCATTCTTTTACTGGATCAAAATCAATCGCGAGAGTAGTACACGAAATAGTAAGATTCTAAAGCCAAAGTTTTACACTATTTTTCTACTTTTGTTAATCTTTATTATATGTTATGTTTGTATTCACATATATTTGAGTTTCTTTTTTTTAGGGAGCTGAGGAAGAAAATAACGAGACTAGCTCATCCGATGCTGTTGTATCACAAACAGATCAGCTAAAGTACATCCGACTTTGGATAACAACAAAAGGGTAAGACAAACTAAGCCTTCAAACTTTTACATTTAACAAATACAATTTTCCTTTTGGAATTGTTGTTACTATTTGCTTTCATGTTCTGTTGAAAGGTCTTTTCTTCCTTATTTTGTTTCATTCATACTAAAAAGATCCTTCTCACAACAACCATCATAACCCTTAGAGGAAAGTCAGAAAAATATATTTCTCGTATAAATGAGTTTATTTCTTTCTGAAATCTCTCTGTGATATTAAATGAGTCCATCCTTCTATTCATCTAAAATCTCTTTTCTTCCATATTTCATTTTCTATTGAACATTATCTTTGCTAATCTTAAAATAGGGATAAGAATGGTGTGTTGAATGATAAGGGAGAAATGATTTTAGACAAATTTAAAGAGCTTCATTCAAAAGTCGTTGATGAGAAGGGTGTGGATGATTTAACAATTGAGGATGCATATGAGATGGTTCTAGGCCACTTAACAGGATATGCTCGCGGGTTAGGAAGAGGCATATTGTGCCATCACAGAAAAAGAGAGTAGGAAGATTGGAGATTGAACAATTAAAGGAGAGAGAGAAAGAGATAAGGGCTGAAATGGAAAGGGAATTAAGAGAAGGGAGAGAGAACATGAATTAAGGGCTGAGATTGAAAAACGTGAGGAAGAGGCTAGGGAGAGGAGGTAGAGTTACGGGCTGAGATTGAAAGTAATAAGCAAGAAGCTTTAGAGAGGGAAGAAAAACTAGGGCTGATCTAAAAGCAGAAATGTTGCACATGTTCGGTAAATTTGCAGGTATGTATACAAACATTAACTTTCGTAATTGTTTATAAAAGTAAGTGGTAGTTTTATACGAAGACAATTATTTCATATAATAAGTATAATGATGCCTATTGTTATTATACTTTACTGGATCTCTTCTCTTTTCTCGATGGAATATGATAATGTAAGATGAGTTAATTTGGTATTGTTGTGTTGTTTCTGTTATATGGACTGAGATGAGAAATTGTTTGTCGAATAAATATTTTGTAGTGTAGCATTTTGTGTTATAAAGTCAGATAATAACACAAGCTTTTTGTTTCTCTTTTTTTATAGTTGATGTTTATAGGAATTAATGCTAACAACCCATAAGGAGCTATCTTTGCAAGGAGCTATTTTTGACTGTAAGGAGCTATCTTAGACTGTAAGGAGCTATCTTTCACTATATATATATATATATATATATCTTTGTTTTCACTCTTCTGCCTTTCCTTCTTATAGGAGTAGTATTATTTTCTTTTTACCAGTAAACCAATTCCCCTTTTGGCTCTTGCTTCTCTTCCCTTCCATGTGAATAAGTTGCATGATTGATGAGTGAAACAACCCAAACATTAGTTACCTAATTAACAAGGGATTAATTAATGAGAAAAGATTAATTAATAATTAGTCACCAAAGGATAATGACTAATGAGCAATAATCACTAAAGAATATTACAACCTCTAAACATATATATACAAGTAAATATGTATAGTCCAAGATGGACATTAAACCACACATAAAAATCATGAACTAAAGAGACTACATTAATAAGGAGAAAACAACTCCTAAAATTAATACAACACGTAACACATTAATACATGTATTAATATCACAAACAATGTGATAAGATTATATAAATTATTTTATATAGTCAAACCAAATTATAAGTGTAATATCCACTTATATATACACATAAGAACAAGGGAATAACATATGTCACAACCTAACACATAAACCTAGTCATAATGTACAAAATTAAAGTGTTACAATATTAAGTCTTAAAATCTGAAATCCCCCCTCCCTCCCCAGAAGCAATGAAATTCGGCAGCCAAAAGAGAGTCAAAAGAGAGACAAACAAAGAGGAAAGTAGACAAACTAACTTTACACACTTACCGACCTTTACTTTAACCTATTCTCTTACTAATACCCCTTCTCTCACAATTATTTCACTTGCCCATGCTTCCACAAACAACATCATCTGTTTCCTGCCTTCTACCCAGCTGTCCTCACACTCTTCTTCTCCAACTCCTTCTTCTTCTTCAAGCTCCAAGCTCCATTAATGGTGTTCTAAGCCTATTTCACTCATTTTACCTTAAAACCCCATTTTTCTTGCACCAAATCGCCACCCATCACTTCCCTCTCATTATAAATAAAAAATAATGGAGCATGGGCCATGGAAAAATTTCAAAACCGTGGGTGAACAACTAGAACAAAGTCTTGAAAGTTAAGGTAAGAAAAGTGACCCTAACTCCTTCATTCTTCCATTTTAAGTCCTAGAACTACTAATAATGTTCTCCCACCTCTCCATGTCCAAAAATGACATGCGTAGGAGCTCAAGACAACACCAAAACCGTGGGGGTGGACCTAGACCAAGTTCAACAACAAAAACAAGGTAAAATATGCTTAAAACTCTATTTCTTCCAAGGGTTATTTTATGTAAATCTACCATCTCTTACACCATTTTCCTTCACTTTTCTCATACTCAAATGAAGCTTCATCCGCACCCATTGATGACCGAAATCAAGGGGAGAAAACACCTCAAAGAAACCTCATAAACTAAGTCATAAATCTTGTTTGAGTCATTTAACTTCCTATCACTTGGAGATCTACCCAAGATCTGATTACCTTCATTTTTTCCTATATCTTACTGAAATTTGAAGGAAAAATATCCATTGGAGAGTTCAAGGTATAACATCCTCCTTAATGCACATTTTTGAGCTTTAAAACTTCCTTAATCTTGTGAATATGTACAAGACCTAACTTGTGCTCCTTTTACTGGTTCAAAAAATGGCTGAATGTTTCATTAATAAACCAAGGAGAAACCATGAGCGAAGAGGAAGAAAGAGATCTAAAAATCAACTTTGGAAGGTAAAGACCTTAACTAAGCTTCAAGGCTTTCAAGCCATGGTTTAATCTTGTGTTTACTGATAAAAGCTAACACTAAGCCTGAATATAATATATAGTTCTGAAATACAAGGGCATTCAAGGAGTTTTGGAGCCTTAATTAAACAAGTAAGTCTTCCTTAAAACACATTCTTAAGCCTTAAGACATTTTGTTTTGTATGAATAATTAGGGATGAGAATGGGTAGTGTCACATAGGATTTATTTTTACTTAAAAATGTAGTAAAAAACTATGGTGACTTGCTATGCTAAGTTACATTGATAAATGATGACTTATAATGTCATAAAAATGTATAAAAAGGGGTTACAATGCAAATTATGAAATTTTCTGGGTATTAACTCAAAAAGTCAAGGCTTGTAGTGTAATTATGACTATTTTATGTCATTTAAATATTACATTTGACGTTTGTAATAAGGCCAAGTGTTTAGGCAATTTCTATGTATTATATAAGAATTTTTATGCTTTAAAAGTTATGTATTTGGTTAGTATTAAGTTTGGTGAGAAAACTTGATGATAATAGGCTGTTTGGTGAGTTTAAAACACCTAAAAATATCAAGGAAAAATACTTACGAATTTAGTGAAATTTTGATTTAAGTTTAAGGTTAAAAATAAGCTTTAAAAATGATTATAAACTTAAGAAATGTTCTAGTGAACAAATGAGCATAACTTGAGTGGTCAAGTGTAAATAAATAAAATTTAGGGTGTTAAAATGTTATATGGCCGAAAACTAGGCCTCATTTGGAGTTTAGATGAAAAATATAAGTTTTTGTAAAGTTTAGGGCCTAAATGGAAATTTTAGGAAAAACAGGGGTCAAACCTATAATTATGGAAAAGCTATCGTCAATTCAGTAGGTTTTTGGTCATCCTTGACCATATAGGGGGTGTTGACCAAATTGGATAAGTGAAATAATTAAATTAGGAATTAAACAAGTTTCGGAGTTAATTGTAAAGTTTATAAAACTATTGGGGTCAAAACGTAATTTCTGAAAGTTGAGGGCAGAAAAGACATTTAGAAACAGTCTAGGGGCTATAGGGAATTTATTGGAATTTTTAGAGTTAAATTTGGAATTTAATTGATGGGATTGTATAATATATAGTTTAAGGATGATATTATAAGGTTTGTAAAATAAGGTGGGCCAAGTTGTAAATAAAGAAGAGATAGAGTTTAAAGGAAATAAAACTATAAGAGTAATGGGGGTGTTCTATTTCTGTAATAAAGGATTATAAACAATAGGTTAAAATAGGTTAAGAGTATAAGTATTATAACATAAGATATAAGGAGTAAAATTGTAACATTAGAAAACTAGTGTGGGAGATTTGTAATTAGCGAAATTATAGAGGGCTGGTGCATTAATACATTAGATCAGGAGTTAAGATTTAATATATGGTTGAAGATAATATGAGTGTTACATTAATCACAAGTACTAACATCCATTAAGGTAAGAATGAACATAAGGTGAGGAGTTATATAATCCACATAAAATAATGTGAATATTTTAGGAAATAGAAATTTTAAGGTTAGTTGGGGAACTAAATGAAGTTTAGAAAATTAAATATAGTTTATGGGGTGACATTACATAATACTAAGGATATGGTCTTGGTGTTCAAGTGTAACACATAACACAATGAAAGAATCAAGGGATTCACCTAAAATGATAAGAGACGTCATTTAGATAAGGTATTATAATTATGTAGACTTGTATGAGAATATGACATGTGAGGAATTATATAACATGATATAATAATCACTAGATGTGATAGCTAATATCAAGTTGTAAGGAATTAAACAAACTAATGAACCATATAATTTGAAGATTAAAATAAAAAGAATTATATAAGTTCATGGACTTGAATACATTGAGCAAGTCAACCCAAATTGACCAAGTCAACTCAAAGGACCAAAAAGAACTAAGTTGACCAACTCATAACCCTAAGGAGAGTTTAAGGTCTAATAAACTATATGGTCAATTATAATATATAGTAACGAACTATATTGTTATACACATACGGGTATATGCATAAGGATGATAACATATGATTAAAGAGGGAAGATGTATGAGTTGAACATCACGCATAACAACTAATACCACGTATATCTATAACGTAGTTAAAGTGTACAATTAAACTAATCCCGGGTATACTTGAAAAGCTCGAGTAACAACGATAACTGACTAAGGGTTAATCACGGGAATAATACCGAGGGGATTAGGGGCATTTAGAATACCGAATTGGTTTAGATTACATAAATTAATATATAGCGATATGTTCCAGAGATACGCACTAGGAGCTACGAGCAGTACGGAGTAGAGGATAAGCGTGATACGTCACGCTAGCATTGTTTAGTGGACGGTATGTTATTGTGTGATCTCATTGTGCCTGAGGATTTCCTCGGTTTGGATGTGTGAATTACCTGATAAGAGGATATGTGTGTTTGTATAAAATGTGCTTCATGATTTATCTGTCAAATGCGTGCGTTATTATTTTGTATGCTATGATTATTCGAACTGAGACAGATACTGAAACACATATATCTTAAATTAAGATTTGAGTAGTGATAGAGAAACTTCACTCATGGAAGGATAATAACATAAATTAAATTATCCTAAGGTAACCTAAGAAGAGACCTTAGGTAAAAAGAGATGGGAATACAGTCCTCAAGAGGAAATGAACCCGATACGGATATACACTAGATGACTCCTAGGTATACATCAAAGACCTAAAAGGTCCTCGTAGATTCGAGAAGTTAATAACTGGATAACCTAAGATTGAATCTTAGGCATTTAGATTATGAGAACTTAATCAATTCAGTGAGAGGTTGGTGATGGTATGAGGTATTGAATGTGGTGAGAAATCCAGGACTGCCTGATTGCGCATTGTGATCACGAGGGGATGACTGACAACAGGTCCGCTCAAAGAAATTCCAAGTATTGTATGACTACTTGGTCAGATACATTGTTGTTGGTGGAACAGGCAATTGGGCCCCAATAACATTATATCCTACAACTTTAAGTTGTAGATTTCCAACAAACACAAACTTTGTTGGACGAAGGCACTGCCGCTAGTGTAAGGGCATTTTGGCCCAAAATTCTTAAACTAAGTAAGGGCATTTGGGCCCAGAATTTGTAAACTGAGTGAGAGTGTGATGGCAAAGTGGAAAGGTTAAGAAGTGGAATAAAATGATGATTAAGTTGAGAAGTTGATTACATGTAAGAAACGAACAACGGCCCTAGAGGCCCTGACATGAGAAATCATAAGACTAACTCTCGTTGCATTACTTTACTTTCTTAGGTGTTGAACGTTTATATGCTTGTTGTGGAATGGAATAAACTATGGGATTGTTTGATGAACTGTTGTTTGCTTTAATGTTGCATTTTATAGTTTGCTATATTGTAAACAGAATAGCATGAAACTGGAATTGCATGTTAACAATTGGGCTAATTAACCTGAGTAGTTCAACGGTCCAAGAGGGTCATATAGCAGCATGCTCAGCGGTTGTGCTGAGCCTTTATGGCCACCAAGTTACAGGAATGTAGCTGGTGAAGATTGATGCGCGAGTGCGGGACTTTTTTTGGAGTATTAGTTGTATACCAGCCATTATAACATGGGACCGTGTATGAGATTAATTAGGTAGACTGCTCACTGTCCTTTTGGGAATTTAGTATTGTAAATTGTGTTATATTTATGTCTCTGTCATCATTACGGGTTTTTAGATTATGTTTTTGGTAAATGTTTCGTTACTCACATGGGTGAGTAATGGCGGGTAACACCTGAGTTTAAGTTATGATCGGTTTTATTTTTCACTGCGACTTGATTAATTATTTCTATTAGGTGTGTTAGATTATCCGGATTTTGAAGTAGGGATGTTACATGAGTCCTTGCTGATGGGTTTGTCTCTAACTGTTGTTGCTGATGGGCTTGTCCTTGCTGATGGGTTTGGTTCATAGTGTGATATGAAAAGCAAACTAGTTTGACTTGAAGAATGATAGTGGTAGTTCTTAGACTTCTTATTATTCAACAGGTTCTGCATTGGCTATTTCTGACAGTTTTGAACAATTGAAGCAGCCATCAAATTTTGGAAGCAACCATCAAATTTGGGAAGCAACCATCAAATTTTGGAAGCAGCCATCAAAATGTGGAAGAAACCATCAAATTGTGGAAGCAGCCATCAAAATGTGGAAGCAGCTGTTGATTTGAACAATTGAAGCATTGTAAACTGAACAGTTTTAGTTTTTGTATATTACATGTGTAGAAATGGAATGATATACTGTTTGCGGTAAATAATATATAATATTGACTCATTTTCTAAATTTCAAGTTTTGTTAATAGAATATAAAAGATTATATAGAGTAAGTACAGTACAACATCAAATGGAAAGAAAATTACCATGCAGCATTTCTTTTTCAAATCTAAAAGATCAAATCGGGTAACTAATTTTTGCAACGAATGTGATATGAAATAGAGCAACAACAATAAAATACAATAATGGAAGGATACTAAATAGTGCAATTTGTAAGGTTCGCCCTGTTTGTGTTGAGTGGTTCATGAGCATGTTAATGCACCAAGTGGTGAAATGGTTGAATGCCCTATTTGAGAACATCAAACAGTGCAAGAAATGGACTTTGCACCAATAGTTAACTATCAAACGGTGCAATAAATAGACTATGCACCAATAGTTAACTATCAAACAGTGTAATAAATAGACTTTGCACCAATTGTTAACTATCAAACGGTGCAAGAAATAGCATTCACACCAATTATTAACTATCAAATGATGCAAAGATAGACGTTGCACCAATAGCGTACTAGGAAACGTAGTGGTAGAAGGAGATCAAATGGGGCAACAAAATATTTTGCACTATCTGATATTGGTCAAAGTCAAACGGTGCAACAATATACTTCACACCCTTTATTGATCAAATGGTGCAACCTAGCAAACATGCACTAATTGATTAGCATCATTTTAGTGTAATATTTAAGTGCACTGATTGTATTTGATCAATTGGTGCATGTAATCTTTACACCTATAGAACTTTCAAATGGTGAACACTAAAAAGTTGCCCCAACAAGTTATTGTAGCGTATCTATGGGTGCAACCTTGGTGCAACATTAAACTTGCACCAAATATATTGTTGGTGCAAAATATTGATCTGTTGGTGCAACAAAAATTGCCCCAACTGTACTTATATGTTGTAGTGTACAGTTATTTGGTACTATATTTTTCAAAATATTTGAATACCGAAAGAAGAGTTTTTATAAAAAAAATAAAAAGATGAAACTCATAAAATTAAATAAATATGAGTAGTGAAAAGTTCTACAAACAAATTTTTTAACACAATTGTGAATCATGTTATATTTGAAAAATTCTATTGACATACATAATAAAATTTCCTTAAATAGGAAAAGGCATAACAAAATTTTTTAACTTAACAATCATACTACCTTTGCACATTCTCTTAAACATTAAGGCATACCGTATAGTTATATCATTAGCGCATTGTCTCTTAAAAGAAAGTGGGGAAATTTATATTCTCCATCCATGATGGTTGACTATATTACATCCCCACTTATTTGGTTTCAGAAATTACTTCTCACCCATTATGTTTTTACCGTTTTACCTTTGTCACCTTCGGTCCAAATTGACTCTCTCTATTTTTTTATTCAATTTTGTAGATGCTTAAAAACTATTTGAAGTTGATGAAACTTTACATAGACAGTGTTAAAGTGTTATTTTTCGGACCTATGTCAAATTCCATGTTTGTAAGCTCACTTGTGATCTATGCGACTCTGTGAAAACACATTCATAATAAACTTTTTTTTACAGTTTTTGATGCACAAGTTGGTTTCCTCTCATTTTTATTCAAGTTAGAAGATGATTAAACACTATCCGAAGTTGATGAAATGTTGCATGAACGATGTTAAAGTGTTATTTTTTGGACCTATTCCAAATTCCAAGTTTTGTAAGCTCACATATGACCTTTAGACCCAATGACAACATGTGTAGAGAGCTTTTTTTCCCCGTTTCTAGCACCATGCAGAACGCTTACTCTTGGATCTCACAAATCACATGTGAGCTTATAAAGTAACAATTTAACATCATCAATGTAAAGTTTTGTCAACTATAGACAAAGTTTAAGCATCTTTTAAATTGAACGAAAATTAGAGAAACCAACTTGCGCCATAAACTGTAAAAATACTTACTCTTAACATGTTTTCATTCGGTCACATTTATCATATGTGAGCTTATAAAACTTAAGATTTGACATAGATTTGTAAAAAATAACACTTTAACATCTTTCATTTAAATTTTATCAACTTCAGTCAACGTTTAAACATTTCCTAAATTGAACGAAAATTAGAAAAACCAATTTGGATAGAAGGTGTCAAACGTACCGAGGATAGATGAGGAAAGTAATTTATCAAACTATATACATATGGGTGGGGAAGTAATTTTGTAAAAAGTTATCTTCGTTGTAATAAGGAACGAGCATCCTCATGGATGGGTAGTGGATAACGAATCTGGGAGTGGTTCATCCATGTCATCACATCGCACCGCTCGCACAGGGCGTGAGTCAACAACAAACGCCACATAGACGTTTCTCCGCCACACGGTCACAAACAGACATTTCCAAATTGTTCTCTCTTCCCCGCCGTGAGCTTCAAACTTGCTAAGCTGCCTGCGAACCATAAAGAAGTTATTTAGATGGTGTGGTCTTTTTTGCTCCTCTCCTTTATACTTCACCCGCCTGAATATACTTCTATGACTATGTACAAATGTTGGAAAAATTAAAACGTGATCTAAACAAAGGAAACCCTCTTAAAAGAGATAGATATCGTCATCTTCCTCGCCGAAGTTTTTGATTCTCATCGTGCCTATTCACCTAAGTAACATCCTCTGTAACTTCGATTGCCCGCACAGATGTTCTTAGCGTTACCTAGAGTGGGTTACATCCGTTTTTCTCTACTTCGGTTGCTGTGAGAGTTATGATGGAAGCAGCGGTTACCTGCCCACAATTAAAGGTGAAATTCCATAACTCAGCTATGCATTAATTAATTTTGAAGTGATTCGGGATTATCCACTAGAGTTCTCTTTGAAGTTTTTGTTACTGGAAACTGCTTCACGCTTATCCTATTATGCGGCTTTGTGTTGCCTTTCTACTGATCCCTATGGGGGGATCCCATTTGGTACAGCAGGTCTAAGTTTAAGAAACTCCTAGCTGAACTTTAGTTTGTGGAAGGTTACAACCTGGTCTTTCAAAGCCTCTTGCTCACTGTAATACTAAATATGAGAGTTTGTTAACAATAAATATTTCCAGTTTTTGGAGGTGGCAACTGGTCCAAGCTTAAGCGTTCCCAGATATGTTTACTGTAGCCGATAGGTCTTTTAACCTGCTGGTGAAGTCCAATTCGATAGTATTATTCAACTGACTCAAGTAGGAGTTGTAGTTGAATTCTCTAGTGTATCCTGAACGCGGCCAAACTGAAATGATCACTACATTTTATATCTCATGGTTTTTCTTACACAAGTATTACCTTATGTTAAAATACACATATGAACGGAAGCGTCTTCATAACCTAAGCAAAATTATCTTGCTCACTGATATTGATTTAATTCTTCCAGGGGCATGATACTGCTGGCCATCACAGGATAATTAGAAGCAAGGTTATCCGTAATGAGCATCCCAATATGTACAGAAATTCATTATGCTCATTCTCTTTTAGGACCCAGATATTTCAGGGGCCACCTTACACAGCACTATCGAAGTTGAGACGTTGTTCCCAGGTTGCAGTCAATGTTTGCGGGTGTTATGGGACGTCTTTGTTCACCACATTTTATAGTAATCAGAAGAGACTACACCTTTCCAGCTCTCCTCTGGATGGTAGAAAACGATTTCGGGTGTGTGCCTCGATTGATGTAGCCAGTGCTGTTGATGTCATCAATGATCTGGGATTGGATACTCTGACGTTCTTGGCTGTTACAGTTATAATCGTTCCTGGATTCCGGGCTTTAAAAGCTAGCCCTGTAAGTTCATCTCCATCTCCTGGATGTTCAAAATGGGTTATTATGTTTTCAATCAAATGATTTTGTAGGGGTGTTTGTTTGTTTCAGGTACTTGGATTCTTCTTTGCAGGTATTGTCCTTAACCAATTTGGCCTGATAAGGAACCTGACTGATGTTAAGGTCCTATCAGAGTGGGGAGTTCTGTTCCTGGTATATTCCGTCTCATCCTTCTGATCTTTGAAATGTACAGACTCGTATTGGATACACTTGTTCTATACTGTACCAGTTTTTCCATTTCTGTTGGGTTTTAGAATTTCTCTTGTGATAGTTGTTGTTGCCAAATGCATTTAGTAGTTTTCTGAAATCCTGGTAGTTTCTTTCCCTTTGCAGTTATTTGAGATGGGTCTTGAGCTTTCATTCGCACGCTTGAAAGCTCTTGCTAAGTTTGCTTTTGGGATGGGATTGACTCAGGTACTTGTTTCCATAGCAACATTTAATGCCCCGGATTCAATTTACTATTTCATGTTCGAGTTAAACTGATCTAAATTGTTTGTGTTTTAAACTCAGTTCTTGGTTTGCACATTGTATCCTATTTCCACAATTTTACATGGCTTTGATGCTACTTTGATGTGCTTGTTCTTTTGTCAATTTATTATTATTAATTTGCTTCTTGATGAAAAGTTTCATATCATATCATCAGATACTGAAGTGGCTATCATTTTTATCTTCGCAATAATTAGGATCAAAAACAGTTTGTATGTTCCACCTGTGTTTCCGGTAGTAAACAACCAGTTTCATCATCTCATTTCGAGTTTGTGGTAGAAATGACGAATAAAACTTGTTTTGTGAAACCTCTGTCGTCTTTAGCATTTGCTTTTGGAACTGGTTTGTGTAGCCTTTTCCAAGTAGCTTTTTCTTTTGTATGTCACAGGCAACAAGACTAATGCAAAAAGATTCTCCTGTCAGGAGTTTACCCAATTGAGCCTTCGACTAATATGATGGAATTAGAATATTGAGTGGAACAGTGTCATTTATATTTTCCCAGGTAGCTAATTTATTGGAAGAAGTAGTTTGATGATCCGTCCAATGGCCTAAGAGTTGAGACCAACAGGCTGACCATTGGAATAATTGTACTGAGATTAAGGCCGTCGAATTGGCCACATTTCGTAGGGAATTATCCATGACTTATCTACTTATCAACTTTCAGAAATTTTGTGTATAAAAGTCGGACAAGATATCTGACTACTGTCATGTTGAAAGTGGAGAGGGTATGTCTTATAAGGTGCTTATAAGACTATTACCTATAGGCGTTAGGAATGGAGCCAAGAGTGTTATAATTGTTTATGATATATAGTAACACGAGATGAAGGTGCCTGTTCTTGAGACAAGCACAATAAGCAATTATTTTTTTTTTGATTGATTTATGCTATGTCAATGATGCATATTCCTAGGAAATCATGTATATCAGTCTTTTGGTAGATAAGTAATACTATATTCTATCTAGTTTCTGCGGAGTGATGCAAGTTGTCTGACTTCTCGTTTCAAGGTGTTATTGTCAACCCTGGCATTCTCAGCATTTGAGCTTCCTCCTAATGCGGCTATTGGCACAAAAATCTTAACGTTCCTGTTTCACTCCAGGCCCGATCTGGTAAGCAGATCTTACCATCTTTCACTTCTGCATGTTGTGATCTAAGCCCTGATAAAGACCTAAAGAATGCCTCTTTCTGTATGCAGTTTTCTCTTAGACACCTTGCCTGCTAATTCCTTTTGGTTGAGTAAAGGATTACCCTTTTATTTTCATGTGCCTTCATATGAAATCTGTTTTGGTTCATTGTTGCGGTTCTGCTTTCTATCCAGTGCAGGTTAATATTAGGAGTATAGATGAGGCTGTAATCATAGGTGCTGCTTTGTCATTGTCCTCTTCAGCCTTCGTTCTACAGGTAGAAACTTATGTTCTACGTGTGTTTAATTGCCTGATAAATATTCATGTGGTTATCTGATTATAGTTAAGATAGTTCAGGGTCAAAAACATTACCTTGACATGTTTGATGCTGCCGATTATTCGCTTCCAAATCATTGCATGTTTGGTAGTTGTTCACTTTTGACCTTATGGTGTGCCTTCTAGCTTCTTGCAGAGAAAGGAGAGCTCCCAACAAGATTTGGATCTGCAACTCTAGGGATACTTCTACTTCAGGTCTTTTTGTCTTACACCTTAATCAACTTCCTCTCCTTCTCGTATTACCCATTTCCTTTCTTTCCTTTTCTTCCTTCGTCTATGATAGCAGGTCAAGAGGGCCATACAAATATGTGAGCTATCTTGTAATGCTACATGTTTATATTTTCTTGATGTATGCAGGACATTGCAGTCATCCCCCTCTTAGTCGTACTCCCAATTATTGAAAGCCAGGTAACATTACAGTTGCTATTTACTTCTGCCTTGGCTTTTCTTATTTCTATTGGGTTGTTTGTACATGCATGAAATTTCTTTTTTGCTGAAGTATTTTTCCCTTGTCATGTTGGTAACCTTTTTACATCTACTCCTACTCAGCAAACTGAGATGTCTAAATCATTCATAGGTCTTATTTGGGTTGGCTGCAAATGTTTTCTACTTGAAAATTATGAGGTTTCTAAAGGGCATTAGCAAGCAAACAAACCATAACATCCTTTTTTAATTCATGAATCTTTTGCTTATAGGAGATAGGAACTTGTTATTATATGTGCAACCATTGTATCTCCTATTCATCTTTGTGCATCATTATTGGGGATCTGATGGTCATGTAAATTGTATGCAGCCTGTCTCATGATATGTGGAATACCACCTTAAGCAATCGAGAAAACCAAGGAGAAATATGTTTTCTTTCTAGCCTCTTGCTTCAAGCTAACTGTACATACTTATTATCCATTATTACACTAGCGTCCAATCTCCCTTTAATTTTTTTGCATTCCCTATGTCCTTCTCTAGAGACGTCAGATGCTCCTATGGATGTCCTGGGTAGGTGTGATCTGTAGCAGTAAAAGAGTTTATCTTCTTGCTCTAATGCTAATCTTTGGCATATTGGAGTTTTATTGTGCATGGCATCTTTGTGAAGTGGATGTTTAAGCAAGGAAAATGAATGTGCTGTTTATTGATTCGTTCTCTTTTTTCTTCATTTCCGCAGAGTTTGGCAGTAGACAGCATATGGCCAATACTTGTCCAGGAAAGCTTAAAAGCCTTATTGGGTCTTGGTGTGCTTTCACTAGGTGGAAAGTTTCTCTTAAGACGGGTGTTTGAGGTAGCTATCTACTATACAAAGTCTTAAGTAAATTGTGCTTATCTCCATGATTTTTTCGTGAAAAGTATAACCATTCAGAGTTTTATGGCCCCTCTGTAAAATCTCTTTTAATCATGTTTATAATTTATGGCGTATTATTTTGGATTGGGTCCCCTATCCATCATAGCCACCACCGGAGTATCATCTCAAGCACACTCTATAGTGATACCATCCTTCAAATTTGCCAGGACTACTTGCACTTTCATCTTTTTGCTTCACAGTCCACTTTGATGTTCTTCCCTTTTATCTTCTACATGGTCCCTTTCAAAGTTTCTATGGTATCGCTATTATCGTCTTGGATTTGTAAAATTATACCTTATAAGGTTAAACGCATTTAACTACTTAAGCTTGTAGAGTAACTAAACCGTTTATTATTATATAATTTCGATGATTTTGCCTAGTGCTCCTGAGTTGAAATATAAAAAAACATCAAATTAAGGTTGTTGCAGAAACCAGGAGCTCAGAAGCCTTTGTAGCTCTCTGTCTACTCACAGTAGCTGGAACCTCACTTGTCACTCAGAAGCTTGGGTTCAGCGACACGGTTGTCCTACTTTTCCACAAAATTAAAATAATGCTTTTCTGGTCAATGTTTCTAATTCACCAGATGTTTTAATAATGTACTTTTGGGTTGATTGCAGCTTGGAGCATTTTTGGCCGGTGCGATATTGGCCGAAACTAACTTTCGGACACAGATTGAAGCTGATATTAGGCCATTCAGGGGTTTGCTTCTTGGATTGTTCTTTGTCACCACAGGAACTTCAATTGATACCGAGGTAATTGTTACTTGCGTACAGAATATCTTGCTTGTTAACTCTTGTATTGGCTCTCTCTCTGTCTGAACTTTTAATTGTTGGAAGTGTGACTGAGTACAAGAAGATCTACATTCTCGCGTTTGATAAACCATACTATTCCTATTATATAGTAATTAATATGGCCTAGACATACAATGAATAGAAAACTGAAGAGAAAGTTCAAAACGCTGCTCTGTGGCTGATTATGCAAATTAAAACAGTAGTCAAGCTCCAACATCTTACTAGTTGCTGGTGGTTTCAACTACTACTCAACCTTTTTTGTCTATCCAGCTTCTTTCGAGAGAGTGGCTCAATGTGCTGGCACTTCTGGGTGGGCTGATCACAATCAAGACAGTGATAATCACCGCTATTGGTCCACGCGTTGGACTGACCCTTCAAGAAAGTGTAAGAGTTGGGTTTCTTTTATCTCAAGGAGGTGAATTTGCATTTGTGGTGTTCTCTCTCGCAAACAGGTTACCTTTCAAATCTGCAATTATTGCTATCAAAATTCATCTTTTTTTTTTTGTGAATGCCTGCAATTTCATTATTGTTCCTGTTTGATGGATTCACTTGCACCAGGCTGGGAGTCCTGCCACTTGAACTGAACAAATTGCTTATAATTGTTGTGGTGATGTCAATGGCACTAACCCCGGCCCTCAATGAACTTGGAAGAAGAGCTGCTGAGTTCATTGATGAGAAAGTTGATGCTGATGAGGTATGCACCTGTTAATTATCGCCTCAGTCAACACTTTGTTGTACAATATGCATTGCATAGTGCAAAACTAAGAAGTTACCTTATTGATGCTTGTTATTTTTCAATTGAGTGCTTGAAGCTCTTTCAGTGGATAGTGAAAAAAAAAAGGAGTGGAAAGATTTTACTTGATGAACTAATTCAGCATTTTCACTTTTCAGAAAGTGAGTTCAGAGCTGAACTTCGATGCAAGGGAACCAGTAGTCATACTGGGATTTGGCCAAATGGGTCAGGTAACTCTTTCTTTATCTTCATAGTTGCGTAAATATTTGGACTATGCTCAATGTTTGAACTGGTTTTTTAATATTCAAGGTACTTGCGAACTTTTTGTCGGCCCCATTGATTTCTGGTGGAAATGAAAATATGGTAGGATGGCCATATGTAGCATTTGATCTTAACCCTGGTGTGGTGAAGGTAGGTCCAACAGTTGTACAATTAACAGATCAGTCAGGGGTGTCATAGTTTCGGGGCGGTTTATTTATCATTCTTGTAAAACAGGTAGCAAGGAAGCTTGGTTTTCAGATCTTTTACGGAGATGGTTCACGCCCAACCGTTCTTCAGTCTGCTGGTATAGCTTCTCCAAAAGCAGTGATAATTATGTACACTGGGAAGAAAAGAGTATTGGAGGCTGTTCAAAGAATTCGACTGGCTTTCCCAGCTGTAAATCAACTCTCTGTCACATTCGGTGCAATATTTTATCTACCTGAGTTTCTAACAGTTGAGAAAGAAAATCACTAGTTAGGCAAGATTTGTTTGGATTTCTTAGGACACGTAACTTTGCAGGTACCTATCTATGCAAGGGCTCAAGACCCAACACATTTGATAGAGCTGAAGAAAGTGGGTGCCACTGATGCAATTCTTGAGAATGCAGAGGTGTTTTTTTTTTTTTCTGTTACATTTTTCTTGGTATTTGTATGGCTTTTTTGTTTTGATTATATGATAGCAATCTGAAATGATGTCAAATATGCCACAAAAATGTAAATAAAGGAGGCAAACGACGCTGTCTGAATTCTATTTTTGTTCGCACTCTGAAATTCTGTTGGTTTTGTGTGAAAACAGACCAGCTTGCAGCTGGGTTCCATGCTGCTTAAAGGGTTTGGTGTGATGTCAGATGATGTCGCCTTCTTGCGTAATATTATTCGAAGCTCAATGGAGCTTCAAGCTCAAGAAGCAGGTGACATTCCTGATGATGATGGTGTGATTGACATCATGGAGCCTCTGCAGGTAATACCTAGCTTACTACACATTTCTTAGCGCAGTTCAACTGTTCAAGTTAGTCACCTTTGGGCCATTGCTTTCTGGAACATGTTAAATAATGACATCGTTATAATTGTCAAAAAGGAAAAGGGATAGGAAAGGAAAGTGGGGTAAAAAGATTGCTTTCTTCATGAAAAGGTCTTTCACGCGTTAATGTCCAAGAATAAATAGTTTGCCCGCAATAACAAGAAGATATTTCAAAGCATAAAGTGGATTTCACCCTCAAACAGATAGGAGTAATTCTTTTCTGATAATTTGAGTATAATACTACTAGAACTAAGAAATTATGCCCCTCTTTTCGTCTCACTCCAATTTTTTTTTTCTTTTTTTTTCATGTGTCAAGAAAAAACTTCCGTTACAGACGGTCTAGTTATTGTGATTAAATGCCGGTTTGAAACTTGATCTCAGAAATGAGCTGTTTGTTTGTTATGAGATTGAGAGGAAATAATATCAGCTTTTGGAAATCAGCATTTCGAAACAAACAGGACTTGATAGCTTGTTTCCTTATTTAAACTCTGTTGTGTTGTGTATCTCAGGTAAGGGCTGCGGACCTGATCGAGTCACGTTCCATGGTGACCTCGGCACAGTTGGAAGATCGGAGCTCCGATCCGATTAAAAACAAGTACGCAACCGACGCTGTCTCCGAGGCGGAATCCCATAACGAGAGCGGTTCTTCTTCAGCTGATATTGAGAGTACGAATTCTTTTCCGCGGAACTAGCTAGAACAAACAGATGAATGTTGAAAAGTTTCTCAAGTACTTAATTGTTTTGTGAAGGATTTTTCCGAATGGGCTGATTCTTCACTTTGATTCATTACTGCATAGTTGGATATCTTTTTTTGAAAAGGGATAGTTGGATATCTTTTGACAAAAGATCTTGACACATTTTGAATTTTGGCATTATATTAAATGTCGGACATGGTTGTAGTTAATTAATAATATTGTCAATTATCTCCTCTGGTTCGAGAAGCATGGATTCATCATTCATCTTGTTCCATCTAAGAAGCGAAGGCATTATCAATCAAAATTTTGGTCTTCATAGCGCTGGCTGCAAGACGATTGAAGTAAAACCAAACTCTCAAACTTGCGTGCAACAACTAGAATATGCGTTCAAACTATTAGTAGAATATCTGTCACGGATCAGCTTGTCTTATCCATATCTAGATAAATTATTTACATTTAGGTAAACATATGTTTATTAACAAAGTATAAATGTAGTAATAAAAATATACAGTTAATCTTATTAAAATACAAATATATTAATAAAACAGAAATATATATTATTTAACAAGAAAAGAATATACTTTCTCAAATGAAAAAGTATACAAATGCAAACAAATTAACTTACATTTGAAATTAACTACCGGAATTGAGATCTTACCTCATGGTAATAGCAAATGGGTTAGTTGAAATGGACTAGTGTTTGGGTCAGTATTTGGGCCTCTTATTGTTTATTAGTCTTGGGCTTCATTAGGTTCTGCTGGAAAGGTTTTGGGCGGACATCGACCGAGAATGTCACCTCAAGAAACCAGCTGACAGACATCATGGTGATGCCGATGCTGGTTAACGTCTTTTGCAGCCTCTGCAAGTACATTCCTTAGTGGAGTTCACTCCAGTCAGTAGTCACACTGCCCATTTACTTTCTGGGACATGTTAAATCTTTGACATCTTTATCATATTTGCCAAAAAGGTAAGGAAAAAAAAGTTGGTGTGTGCATCTTTATGAAAAGGTCTATCACGCGGTATTATGGCCAATAATCAATAATTTGAGAGCAACAATAAACATTTATATATTCTCTTTGTCCTGAATTGATTGTCCTGTTTGTTTTATGACACGTCTTTTCATTTCAATATTAAGTATATAAGATAAAATAATTTTATAAAACTAAATTTTATAACATATAGTTTAGCATTTAAGGAATCACCAGGGCCGTCTCCGTGATTTTCGGGGCCCCATGCTAAAATCTGAAATGAGGCCCTTTATAAAATTAAATTATATAAATAGAAAAATATAAAAATTAAATTATGCATTTATATTTATAATATTTGAATATCTTAAATATAAAGTTAAAGTATGTTTCATTCAAGATAAATTTAGACCCTTGTATAATTTTTTAATGACAAAAATCTAAAGAGAACAAATAAAAATTGGGCCCCAAAATTAAGGGGCCCTGTTCCGTCGCCCTGATTGCACGGGCTAATAGCCCCGGCACATGCAAAACTTAAAATTTTAAACTTACGTTATCTTATATGTTAAATATTGAAGTCAAATGACATGTCTGAATAGTAAAAAGGAAGGTCAATTCAGAACAAAAGGAGTATATACAATTATTGGGGCCCAAAGGCCAATCAAGGTGGCTGGAGAGAAAACAACATAAAATAAAAATAAAAACAAGAGTCAACAAAAAGCCAACCTAGAAGGACATTTAGGCCTCGTTCTTGAGAACGAGCCCGTAGAGTTCCATGACGAGAGCTACTCTTCTAGAGCTAGTTAAAAACATTGAGAACAAGTAACAATTTTCTAGAGGGTCATTACGTGCAGTCTTGAATTCCAATTCGTTCAGTAAAAAAATGATCATTATAACTCTACTTTAATAATTTTTAAAAAAATTATCATATTTACCCATAATTTGTGACTATTACAAGGGACACCCAAATTTCATTATATAAAGAAGTTGAATACGTTATGAAATCATAATCAACTTCAGAATTCTTTAGTTAGAGAGAAGAAGAGAGAAAATGATTTTGATAGGTTTGAAAAAGTTTTTGGTAAGAAGAGCAAAAAGGTGGAGGAAATAAAGAAGGTGGCGATTCAGAGATCCACGACGAGTGCGCAGATGATGTTGACACTGAAGAGTACTCACGAGGGACCCATTTTGAGGTTTTCATGGTTTTTTTGACAATTTAGGGGCATAATATAGGCAAAATTTATTTGAAAAAACAAACGTTCGAAAATAGCAAAAAAGGATTTCCAGTAACTGACGGAAGCCGGTGTCGGCGTTGGGCCAGGCCCAAGTAAGAAGAAAATAATCTATGAATTAATTGGGCTTAAACCCAAGTTAGAAGAGAATGGAAACACCAATATTGAATTGGGTCAACTTTAAGTGATTAAGTTGTAAATGGCATTAATAACTTTTTAATAAGTGCAGACGTGTATATCTGAGTGGTTAAACTGGTGTGAAAATAAAAGAAAAGAAATTAAAAACTCAAAATAAACGTCGAGCTGCAAACAAATCCCGATCGTGGTAGTATAGTGAAATGTAAGCGACCGGATATCGAACCGTGGGACTAATGTGCATATTATAGTACCTAAGCGTGTCACAAAAAGGGGGGAATTAATTGACTTGTTTTATAAATAAAAAGGAAAGATAAAATAAACTAAGTTAATAGATAAATTAAACGGGACTCTGGGTCAGGTTAATATGATCTGATTAATTATGCTATCTCTACCGGTTTAATTATAATTGTTTGGCAAAATTCCTCTTATTATCTTAAGGACTAAATCATAGCCTCAAAAGAACTCGTTTACCTGAAAATGCAAGGTTCTAATCAAGGTTCAAGCAAAATACGTGTAAATGGACAGTTTAGATATGAGAAATTATTTATGCATCTGAAAATACTAACTTATTAAATCATAATAAGCTTTCTCCAGATTTACGGCTTAATTAACCTATCTATTTATCACCTGGTCTGATCAAAATAGACTTAGCAAGCAATTTAATAAACTCATGACATTTATTAAAAAGGCGAGAGATAAGCTTTAAAACGCAACAAACTGTATTTAAATAGAACCAGTAAAAATATTGAATAATTAATACAAACACATAATAACCATTCCCAGAGTATAAATATTCTAGCCTAACATATTAAATAGATAAACAGGAACAAGAGTAGTAGAAATCATCTGTAGTCACTCTTGCATTCGTTCTGCTATTTTGTATACGTAGGACTAGAGGTGGATATGGTGGAATGTAAAATAAATAAAATGGAGAAGACGGGAGAAGAGAAATGGGATGAACGTGTGATGTGTGGTATGTGGTATGTTGGGTCGTGGATGTGTATTTGGAAGCGAAGGCTCGTGGGTTTATATAGAGGAAAGGAAGATTGAAGATAGAGCTGGATCACGCGTGAAGGGATTTGCTCATTGATTGCTCAGGGGACAGAACGCGTGCAGAGTAGATGGATAAGTTGCAGACAGGTCGACGGGCGAAGTCTACGAGCGAAGTCGACGAGCGAAGAAGAAAACTGGCGCGCGCTCACGTCCGCTTCCTGTCCTTGTGGGCGTCCGCCTAGCTAGAGGCGGTTGCATGTATTTGTCCACACTCACGTCCGCATGCAACTAGGCGGTTGCATGTATGTCTCTCGTCCGCCTATTATAAGGCGGTTGCAGCACAGAGTTGTCCGCCTAACCCTAGGCGGTTGCAGGGGCGGACACGACTTCTTGCGTGCCTCTCGCGTGACTCTCTTCTACCGGCTCTAGATTCTTCGTTTGGACTCCGTTTTCTGAGCCGTTTGCGTCTATGCGTTCGTCTATTCGTCTACTTTACTCCTAGCTTGGTTTTCCTCATGTTAAACCAATAAATTTGTGAGATAAACAATAAAACATAAACTAGAGGAAAACTAACCGGAGTGGAGAAATGAGCAAGAAAAGTGCTAATATTATATATGAAATACACCTATAAAACATGCTCATTTGGACACTTATCAATAAGTTGATTAAGCGATGGACTAAAATGGTTAAGGAATTTGCCCTATAAAATTAGTATTAATTTGTAAAGGTATTAAGGTTAGTATTAAACATATGAGAATATATATACATATATATTGGTGAATTAAAGACTAGGGGGATGCTAATGTAATATAAGTGTGACTTTGAAACTTATGATAACAAACTCATAAGTATGTATATATATAACTGGAGGATTGGGACAATTGATCTAAAGGTTTGGAATTATATAATGGTGGTTGCATTATAAAGTTGGAATTATTTGAAGATTGATATAATGTTATTAATAACAATAACGATTATAAGAACAAGTGTGTCTATATAAATACACCAAGGTGAAATGGAATAAAAGTCACTTAGTATGTCATTTAATTCGAAGGGATATTATATATATATGAATATATAATCAAAGGATTGGGACTTTGGTTAATGGAGTAAAGACTATAGTTGTATAACTCATAAGGATTAATATAGAATTCCTAAAGTATGATAGTATATAATGTAACACTAAGAGAGGTAGAGAGTTATATTATACTACATTAAGTATAGAATGGCTTAATGGTATGCCTAATGTGGTGGGGAATTATGAGAGCATATATACACGTTTATATATAATTGGTAAGTTTAATTAAGAGGAAAACGTATACGAGAGAAACGTAATACGAGAAACCGTTGCAACGAGTGTAATAAATAAATGACACTCTCCGTTGATCCAATTATAGGATCGGGATAGTGAGGACAATAGTCGAGACGACAACCAGAATTTAGACGAGCTTTTTCTTTGATGTATGGTATGGTTTCTTGCAGCCTGTTTGCTACCGAGTTACATCCGCTTGTGTGTTACTTATTGTTTGAAATGACCTAAGATCAATGCATGGAAACGAACTATTATGTTGTTTCGTGTTTGGTTATTTGTTTGGCTTGTATACTGGTGTGTTGCACTACTAACTATACCTTAGAGTAGAAGTAAACACACACACACAAGGAATTTTGATACGGTTGAGTTGAAAAATACCTAGAGGATTAAGGAAAATTTTATACTTAATGACAATGGATTCAGGAATTTCCCGCTAACCTCCTTTGATTACCTATTTGACACCCGACACTGTGGTGAATCAAACTAACATTTGACACTTCTAACAAGTTTGGTTTTTGGGAGTTGAGAGGAAATTCGATGGTACCGGCTACGCGTAGTGTATTGGCTGGAGGACGGTTTATGTATCAGATCCGAATCACAAATTTATTATTCTGGAGTCCAGAGGTTGGCTCAGCGTCTTTGACTTCTACTCACTGACGAGGAATTTGGTTAGTCATGTGTCACACTAACGATCATGCAATTTGGTAGTTTAATACTCATTCAATAGGGTTCCAAAAATACCCAACTAGTCATGATTCACACTTACGGTCATGCAATTTGAGATTTTGATACTCGCCTATCCAGGTTCATAAATACCCGAATATATTGACTTGTACTTGGAAAGTGACAATCCCATCGTGTGGATCTGTAGCAGAAATATGTACTATCTCTACCTAGGCAGTGTACCTATCGTTTTGTGGAATAGTGAATTAAGTGGGGTTGTCGATCTCAGGGACCTCGTTCAATTAATTGACAATTTATTAACTAACTGAGAAACTAAACTAAACTAAGAAAACAGGAAAGGTCACTGGATTTCTTGACTCGTGTTCGGACTTACATGTTTGGCACATGTCCGGACATGTCTTAGTAATCTCTCGACACTTGTCCAACCTTGCACGTTTGGACAGAAGTCCGGACATAACTTCAACGAGGCCTGGATTCTTCGTTATAGCTCCGTTTTGCTCCCCGTTTGTTACGTTGAAATCCTTATGAAAGATTCTATACATTTTCTAGAATTTTAACTGCATTAGACACATAAAATGCATCAATTCACATCAAAACGTAAATTTAAAGAAAAACATATGATAAGTGAGAAATACGACATGAATTGTTAAGAAAATAGGAAGAATTAAAGCTCTAAAAGTAGATGTATTTCGCACTTATCAGGATCGTTCGAGGATAATTGATTGATGTTGTATTAGGTATTCCAAATATAATCTCGAGACCCAGGTTGAACGGAGAACTGACTCATTTATTTTGATGTCGCGCTCTTGTGTTGATGGTTGGATTGGATTGTTTGATTGGTTATTTGTGATACTTTTATGTTGTGTGTTTATAGCATTTATATATTGTTGTAATAAATCAATTGCATGCTATCGACCAAGTAGTCTTGTGTGGCCCGGTAACTTGCGGGCTGCACGTTTTCATACTCAGCGGTTGTGCTGAGGCCATTTAGGCCTAACATTTTCAGGTACCAGATGGAGATGTGACCCGACCGAGAGTAGGTGGAGTAGATTATGGACTGGGTATACCTTTGATTTTGTTTATACCTTGGTGACGAATTATACACACTTATGTACATTTTAGTTAAGTCAGTAATGTACTTGTATTTTGGATTCGGATTAGTAGAACTCGGTTTGTCATTGTATGGATTTAAGTTGGTTTTGTTTTCAGTCGATCAAACCGTTATAGTGGAATTGGAAAGGCCTAGTTAGTCACGTGGGTGACTTATGGCGGTAACATCGGGATTGGTTTATTTTCTACTGTGAATGCATTTAAGTTTAGCGTTGTTAATTACCGCTAATTGTGCATTACGAGTTAGGGTGTTACAACTGCCTGAGGGCGACCCAACCCTCGATAGTTATAGCTAATGCAAGTCATTATGCTTGGCAGCCTTGCTTAACAGCAAGGTCTGCCTGAGACTGAGGTTGAGAATCACCTTGAGAGTCCTTGCTATCATCTTCTCTATTTGAAGATTTGAGCCCTAGAGACTTAAGGTTACTACTTTTCCTCTTTTTGTTAGTATCTTTTTTAGGGTAGTTGGAACCAGGATTAACCATCATCTCTTTTCCCTTCCTCTGAACTAGAGAAACCGATGCTTCTTCATTCTTCTTGCTGTGCCCAGTTTCATCATTCATTTATGATTTGTGCAATAGATAAATCGATATCCTGCTAATTCCCCAAAAAAATGTACTCCTACCATTTTGACCATTGAAATTGGATATTCTAATCTCGAAATAACTTGTTTCTTTTATATGGATTCAAAAAACTTGTTTTCTTATATATATATATACACATTGAACTTGTTTATGTTGATGGTTTTCTATTTAATTTAAATAGTACTTTTCTTTTGAAGTAAAGGTAAGCTATAATATTGACTTCAAACTCAAGAGTATACATACAAATTGCTTAAACCAAAGACAAAAACCTGCAATAGACTGTAGGAAATCAACAAAGAACTAAAAAAAAAAATCCTAATGAACTAGTGATCAAGAAACTCTTGCAAACCAAAACTACTACAGATTCTGATAGTCTTCCTAGTCATTGAATAGTAATATTTATCAATCATTCAATTACTTAAACATTATTATACTTTGTTTATAACTACTTACTAGAGGTGAGCATTTAGATAATTTGGTTAATTAAAATCCAAATTGTAAAAAAAAATGGATTTAGTTTAATTAGGTTTTTAACTGAATTATCCAAATTTTGATCAAAACCGAAATCCAAAATCCGAAAACTTTTTAAGTTGAAAACTGAAAACCGAATTAAAATCCAAAATTTCCTTCAGTTCGGATTTCAATTAACTGATTTTTTTTTAAAAAAAACCGAAAACCGATTTTATAAATCGGATTTCAGCTAACCGAACTAAAAAAAACCAAACACATTTTTTTGTTTCATGTTCATCATCAGTAACAGTAATAACAATAAGCTGCTAGAAAAATTGTGAATTCCCTAGTTGCCAATTCATCATAACACAAACAGAAAGAACTCACTCAAACATTAGACCAGTTACATCAAACATTAGACTAGTTACATCAAACTAGGGGTGAGCAGCGATGAACGACGTTCCAAAACAACCAGTTATATATAATTAATTTGACGAAAAAAGAATAGTACGGCATTATATAATTGAAGGATTGAAGCAATGCGAGATAGGATTTTGAATTTTGACATTTTGTTTGTCATGTTTAAAGAGTATTAACTATTAAGGAAAGATTTAAGAATTTTTCCTTAAAAAAAAGTTTGGATAATTCGGTTAACCGAATTTTACAAGACTAAAACCGAAATCCAAACCGAATTATAATTCGGATATCCGAATAATTGAAATTTTAAATTCGGTTAAAAATAAAAAAATAGTTAATTTAGATTTTGGATAAATCCAAATGATTAGATGCAAATACTTACAACATGAAGATTGCTAAATAGTTAAATTATTCATGTCTCTCGAGCAATGCCAACATCATAATGCATAGGTACACGTACATCTAATATGGAGAAAAAGCAATTAAGTGAATAACATAAAAAATAGTTAAATTCAAGTGTAAAGATATATAATTGCACGTTTAACCTCTCGTACAAGGTTTTTTTTTAAACTCTGGTACAAGATATGCGGTCCGAGGTGACAATATTATTAATAAAGGTATATTCTTAGATCAGCACCTTTTGCTTGGGCTTATTAATTTCCGAAATCCAAAGTTTCGCAACCCACACATCACGGAGAAGCTGGCCATGTAATCATTGAGTTTGTGTTTGGGGTTGATGAGCTAAACTTTACCAAATTGTAATAATATACAGGAAAAAGGTGGCAAACAACACTACGCTTACATCCAAATCTACTGAAACAGAATCTCTCCTAACCAATATTTTCTCCTCGTCTTCTTCCCACTCTTCCTTCCCCCCATCTCTCCACTCGCTTTCACTGTTGTAACTCATTTCCGGAAAATAAACCGTCACCTTTCCGGAAATCGTCATAAATCGTCTCTCACCCACCTTCCGGGACAATGATGATGAAAACCTCGGGAGTGGAAGGAGAAGAGGAATCGAAGGAGTAAGCATGTAATGCAAGTGGGGTGTTTGTGGTGGTGGCAGAAGAAGTAATTTCGTGGATCGTTTCATTTTCACCTCACCTGTCATTCAACGAACGGTCAGAGCTTAATAATTTGAGATTAGGAGAAATAAAAGATTCTTTCTTTTCTTTTTAATTGGCAATTTGAATGGGCGGTGAAGACGGGCAAGAGCAGCAGGGGGCTAAACCTGTCGAACAGAAGAAGGATCAGCAGCAGCAGCAGCAGTCTACTGTTGTAGTTATCTCCACCTCTGTGGAAGTGGATAATAAAACCACGGCAGCAGGAGGAGGAGGCGAAAAGGTGGATGTAGGCATGGCTGTTGATGACTCTCGGCTGATTGAACCGGCTCCTCAGCCCTCCTGGTTCACTCCCAAAAGGTCCGTTTCTTCCTCTCCCCGCTTCCCATCGTCTCAAGTTCCCTTTCTCTTTAATACCCTCCAAATTCTTTCCTTTTGTTTAGGGTTGACAAGTGATTTGGAATGCCTGCCTTTCCAGTCTTGCCAACTTCTAAATTATGCTAATGGGTTCTCTTGCGTGCACTAGTAGATGAATTTCACAATCCTTTTGAATCTGATGCTTGCTCTGTTCTGTCGATTCACATGAAAATTTAACCTCTTTGGATACCTCATCTCGTCCCATGTGCTATACTGTTCGTACTGCTATGGTTCTTTTGATGATCTAGAACTGTAGTAGTCTTTTGAATGTCGCTGGCCCTAACTCGTCCTCTTTCTTGAGTGTCTTTCTCATATTTTGTCGAAAAGTTACGGAGTTTCTACTCCAGAAATGTCAATTGAGAGAGAATACATTCTATTATTATATATGCCGGCTCAAATTCTATGTGGCTCTATTCTACACGTGGGTTTGTTTAATCAATTTTCCGTAACCTATAAAATGCAGATTGCTTGTGGTATTTTGCGTGATTAACTTGATCAACTATCTGGACCGAGGTGCAATTGCTAGCAATGGAGTGAACGGAACTCAGAAAACCTGTACAACGAGTGGAGTCTGCACGGGTGGGAGTGGTATCCAGTGAGTCTCTCCATTCAAATATCTACTCATCTCATTTGGTTTGCTGATAATTGCCTACAAATTGTTTAGATTTTTTGGTCTTATTCTCTCTCCACTTACTGCTTTCAGAGGGGAGTTCAACTTAAATGACTTTGAAGATGGTGTTTTATCATCAGCGTTCATGGTTGGCTTGTTAATTGCTTCTCCAATTTTCGCTTCACTAGCAAAGAGGTAAAGATGACCAAACCCTTTTGCTGGATGTCAGAGAAATATAATCCTAGATTAAGTAGACAGCATGTGGGTTGCTATCTTGCTCTCATTGGCAGATGAAGTCTGTTTCTACATTGAAATACATCACATATCATTTCCCAGTTTGGATTTCTCAAATTTTGCTTTCGCTGTTTGCAGTGTGAATCCATTTAGGCTTATTGGAGTAGGGTTATCAGTATGGACAGTTGCTGTAGTTGGTTGTGGTTTTGCATGGAACTTTTGGTCCATTTCAGCATGCCGCATGTAAGTATAACCAAATCAACTGCTTCACTTATTTGTATATGTTCGTTGGTACTTATTGTTTGTTTTACCTGTAGGTTGGTTGGTGTGGGAGAGGCATCATTTGTTAGTCTTGCTGCCCCATTTATTGATGATAATGCGCCTGTTACTCAGGTATGTTTAGTGATGGAATACTGTGATAGTAACTTGAGATAATCCATTTGCATGTTGATCCTTGCATATTGTTCGCTAGAACTCTTCTCTTGACACTCATCTCTACCTGTGTCCAGTGACCCTGTCGGAGAATATAATTACTCTTTATCTTATATTTACTGATACATTACTTGTTATCCTTGTAGATTTAAGCATACAACAATAAATGAACAGAAATTTGCTATCTTGACCTATCCTATTAGTTCATGTGAGGATGGTTTTTAATTTCTTAATACGTGATTTTTGTAGTGGGTTTGAAGCATCTAATAGAAAGTAAAAAATTGTGGGAACTTTTTCAAGTAATCATTTTTATTGGTCTTTTTTAGTCTTATGTCTGTGCAAGAGAGTATATATATACCAAAATCAGCTTTGTGACCCCTCAAATGTAATTTCAAGAAGGTTATCCTAGCTGGTCTGTGGATTAGAAGTTTCTTAGCAATATATTTTTTAAAAAGGATTTCTTCTGAAATGTTAACTGACTGATTCGAACATCGGCGTATGTTGAGTGGAAAAATCAGGTTGAAACCCCCTATTTGATCTGAAACTGTTGAGCTGGACTATATATGTCAGATAATTTGACCCTTTATGACCACAACATTCATTAGTGGCTTCTCAAATATGTAGAAAACCGCATGGCTTGGAGCCTTTTATATGTGCATACCAACTGGATATGCAATTGGCTACATCTATGGTGGAGTGGTAAGTTTTTTTTTTCACCATCTTGATTTGCTTCCATCTTTTTTGGTCACTGCAGTGACTTTCAGGGACATCTTCCTGCTATCTATACCTATAACTCTGTTCTTGTGGCTTTGCTGTTCCTATTTTCAAATACATGGGATTTTTGTTTGTTTCCTAGCCTTTTTCTGATATAAGTAATGTCTGGCTTTTGAAGGTTGGTACCCATCTTGTATGGCGTTGGGCTTTTTGGATAGAAGCATTATTGATGCTTCCATTTGTTATTTTGGGTTTCAGTATAAAACCACTACAGCTTAAAGGTATGTGTTGTGCATCTCAGAGTTCTTTGCTTTTTCTCAAGTCTCTTATTGACTGCTTTTCTCATTTAGATTATTTACGATTCAGGATTTGCTACTGTGGGATCCAAAAGGGCTGCAACAGTTGTGGAGACAGCTTCTGCTGATCTGCAAGGTTCTCTAATGAAAACTTTCGTTTGCTTAGTTTTTGATGCAGATGTTCAAATGCCATTTGATTTGTATGCTTTTCTATTCGTGCTTTTGTTATGCATGTATTGGTACCTTGAAAGCATTCGCTCCTTGCATGGTCAGACACTGACTGTAACACTTGCCTCACTGTACAAATATTGTATTCTCTTTATTATCCCCAAGATTACAGTTGTCTATAAGTCGGAATCAAAGCCTTTTTTTTTACAATTCCATACAAACGTTATAAGACTGCAACAACTTGATATTTGCACTAAAAAGGCAGATTTGTGACTGACAAGACGTAGTCCTGTCTTTGTTCAACTGTATTGTTTTGATGCCTGCTTAATGTTTGTACATAAATAATGGCTACCTCAAAATTTTAGCATTCTTTTTATGTTTGTGCATACTGACGGACAATTTCTTGGTTGCATTTGACAGGTTCTGATATTCCAATAACCGATGGAAGTGAAAGCCTCAATGCTGCTGACCCGTAAGTGGTGCTTTTCTCTGTGCAATCATGTTTTTTTAGTCCAATCTCAACCTTTGGGGACTGTTTGTTGCTTATGATGTGTTTATTCTTTTTCAACAAGTAATGTCTTGTCATGGAGTCTAAAATTGAGCAGTTTTGGTAGAGGGGGTGGGACAAAATACATCAATGTATATATGGCTTCACATGATGTTGGGTGGACCAGATATGGTTGGTTGTGTGGTAATTTGATCAGTTCAACAAATCTCGTAAACATTAAACTTGTTCTACATTTGTAGGCCTTTAGTTGTCCAATATTGGTAGAGAGGATGGCAGAAAATGGAAATTATAAATAGAAAGAATATAAAGTGAAGTTGTAGAGTAGTTTGTTTTTAGGTTAAAGCAAATTCTGTTAAAATAATGTCCTAAACATGCTATTCTATCTCTTTACGAACTGAGTTTATTCCAGGTCAAAGCACCAAGCTGACAAGAGCAACCAGTTTTCAAGATTCCTCTGTGACATGAAAGCACTTCTGCGTGAAAAGGTCTACGTTGTGAATGTTCTAGGTACAGGAAAATTCATGAAGTGCTCCAAGCTAGCTGTTGATATAAATGTACAAATCACATGGTTGTAGACGTGCTTTTCTTGGTATGATGCACGTTTGCAGTTCAAGATATGGAAACTGTCGGAACTCCGCCTATCTTTTGTGGAGCAATAATACCTACCATATCATAGCTAATGGTATTTTATTTGTTCTTCAGGTTATATCGCATACAACTTTGTGATTGGTGCTTACTCATACTGGGGACCTAAGGCTGGATATTATATTTATAATATGGTGAGTTTGCTCGCATGCTTTGCTTCTTATAGTCAGAGAAGTTAACTAATATACACATTTGATTGGATATAGTGCATGATTAAGTGTACTTCTCTGGCTAAATCATTGTACTTTATGGTAGACAAATGCAGATATGATATTTGGTGGAATCACTGTGGTATGTGGAGTTCTTGGATCCATTGGAGGTGGTTTGCTTCTTGACTACATAAATTCCACAATCAATAACGCTTTCAAGGTATGCAACCCGTTCCAGGCTGTATTGATCACGTAATAATGTCGACTCATATGTCTGGTTGATCAATCTTGTTGCTTTAGAGTCATGCTTGTGCCTGTAAATTTAATTATTCATATGTAGTATAATATTTGACAATGAGTTATACATAGCTTGTTCATGGCTGCCGCTTAGCCTGGAAAAGAGAGAAATTCAGCTCTTAATTATGTGTTACACAGATACTACACTGGGTCTTACTTCATTGGGGCGTATTCTTAGACTCTGGTGGTTTGATTGTTTTTGCAGCTCCTCTCATTCGCAACACTCTTTGGGGCTATATTTTGCTTCACGGCCTTCTGTTTTAAGAGCATGTATTGGTTCTTGGCGTTTTTTGCTGTTGGTGAACTACTTGTATTCGCTACACAGGTAAGATTTCCTGGCTGGTATATCTTCTTTTTGGTGGCATATAATCCAGTCAGCTCAAAGGTTGTACTGCTTGATAATCACACCACATTATATAGCATACTGTCTGAAGAACCAACAACATTTTTCTTTGGTTTGAGAAGGAATAAGAAATGGTAATTGGAACGATAAGGGACAAGGAATAAGAATGTTTGGTTACTTCAGGAAATAGGAACAGAAATGGGAAAACATACATGAATCTCCTCCAGTCCCCTGACAGTGAATTTATGCATCGTTTATGATTCCAGGCACCGGTGAATTTTGTGTCCCTTCACTGTGTAAACCCAAGCCTGAGGCCACTGTCAATGGCCATGTCCACAGTCTCTATTCATATCTTTGGTGATGTGCCCTCTGCTCCACTTGTTGGGCTTCTTGAGGTACATATTTTGCAATTTGGATTCTTCTGCTTTGTTTTCTGTCGGGTCGGGTGAATTAATGAGATTGTTCTGTTTCAGGACAATATTCACAACTGGCGGCACACTGCTCTGATTCTAACGTCCATTCTGTTCATTGCAGCCATAATATGGTTTATAGGTAAAGAGTTATGGATTTCACTTTTTAACTGTTACTCAGACATTATTAAACAGTAGTTCATCATCAAATAAACAACACTCAATAATTTCCCCATATAAAAGAAGGAAAGCTGTGTTATTAACCACAATCGGATGTTTGTTTCAAGTTTCAAAGGAAATCTTTGAAGATCATAAGAAGTTGTGCCTGATATCATAAACCATTGTTCTTTCTCCTTAGTTTCTGTTTCTGATTTCGTTTTCTGTAGGGATTTTTATAAAAAGTACTGACAGATTCAACGAAGATAGCATCAATGGTGAAACTAGAGAAACTGATAGGACCAACAAAACGCCCTTGCTCGACCAGAATGCCACGGAACGACCAGAGTCGGCTTCACAGGCCTAGTTCTTGACCGGCCATGTAAGTCGTCCATCCTGCTTATAAAATTTGGACTTTCCGACCTGCAACTCCAGATGCATAGGAGGGCAAGAAATTTCCCAACTGTACATAGCTTCCCTTTGTTTCTTTTGGGCCATTCATTAGCTGAGGGCTCTTTTTCATAGAGCATAGAGTCATAAGTTTCTTTTTTTCCTTTTTTTTTTTGGGTTGTGAGGGACCTCATCGTTTATTAAGTACTTCAGGTCTTCTTGATCAGTGGTAAATGGTAGTAGTAATCTTTACAAAGTTGAGCATTCTTAAGGCTTCCCTTTCTTTTCAATTCTTTTGCGCTTGTGGGATATATATATATATATATATATAAATAACGTGTGGAATAATATATTATCTACGATAAAACCGAACTGACGAATATAATATGGTTCAAATTGTAAAAACGCAAGCACCCGCTCAAGTCTGTTCCTAAAGTAATATTTCAAGTCTGTTCCTAATGTAAAATAGGATAAAAAGCGAGATGGTTTAATAGTTAAATATCTTGTAAAAATACGTACATAGAAAGAAGGATGAATTATTATTGAATAAAAAGATTAAAATAGTATTTGGAAATATTCGCCATGTAGTTACGATATTCAACTTCGGTACAACTTTTCATATTTCAGCTTATATACAATTATAATCTGCTGGTGATAAAAACCGAAATACCTTAGGCCCTATTTGCATGATATACCACTAGCCACTAGGTGGTCAAAATATTTATGAAATTTATTTTTAAAATGAGAAAACTATGAAACAATTTTATTAAAACCATGAAAACTAAATCAAAAATAGAACAGTAAAAGTTAATAATGAATTAGAAGATAAAAACATAGTAAAACTGTTTCCATTTCTAGTTGCTATCGTTCTTTTATTTTTTTCACTTGGGTCTACTATGATAGGCATAGTATATAGATATTGTTGAAATTAAGGATTTTCTTCAAAAATATAATTCGCTTTAGAAACTTATATACTTATTAAAGAAAGTTAAAAAATGTTTAATGTACCCTTTTTTTATTTTTCTATCTAAATAATAATTAGTTTTGTGTTAAATGATAATGTCAAATATACAAAAACTGTGTCAAAATTTTAGAATGTCTTATATTTGTAAACAAAATTACATCCTAAAACAACAGATATTATTGACAGAGGGAGTGACTTTAGAGATTTAGTTTATGATATATTTGTGCTATTTGGATTGAAATTTATGTTTGCTTCCATGCAATTACAGTAGACTTAAGTAAAAGAAAGAAGAGAAAGGAAGAACCAATTTTACAAAAACGAAATGAAAGTGTGTGTTACCTAATCGAAGTAAGAAAGCATGTATATGGAGAAACACAATATATTCAAGAGAGAAATAAAGGTGTCAGTTTGGAGAAAGAAAACAAGACTTTCCCTTTTAGCTTTGAAGAAATAATAGATGATCTCTTATCTTATCTCTTCCAATTGCTTACAACAGCAACACTTCGCACATAAAACTTATGCCTCACCACAACGGATAAAAAACCTAATCAGAAGAGTCGAACAATTAATAGTACTAGTATTAAACAGTGGGGCTGGTCCACCTCAGGGATCGGGTCTACCAATTAGATTACCACGTATTATTTTATTTAATGCAGTGCACGGGCTAGTCGCAGGAGAGCACGTGGCCTGCGCAATCAAGCTGTAGGAACGTCTATGGCCCAGCCCAAACCCCACGGACGATTTTCCCCCTATAGATCAACGAAACTAACAGCGGTTTATATCCACAACCGACCATCGCCCACTGTTTTTTCTTCTCACACTTGCCCACTCTTTTCTCCTGTCCATCTCTCTTATTATTTATATGCTGTCTGCTCTAGCAACCAATCGTTTCTCGGCTGTGCCAACTCATTTGCCATTCAAAACTTTTGGATAAAAACCTTTGCAATTCAGAAAAAAGATCTGCAGTACGGGTGGGTAATAGAGAGAAACAGAGAGAAAAGGAAGGATGTCGCCTACAGCAGCAATGCTTATCCTCAACTACAGCAGCCGAGGCAACAATAGAAAACATCAGCAGGAGGAGCAGCATCGATCTAGCAACCTGGGTGCTGTCGCCGATCAGCAATCTTCATCGACTCTGAAGGGTGGAGTGAATTTTCCGGCCAAATTCAAGCTGATCACTGCAGGATTGTTTTCCGTTCATGGTAATCGGTCTATTAATGCCACCCAACGGGATGTACTCATGGAGCACGGTCAAGGATCATCATCAATATCCACTGATGATGAAGAGAGCATGACGGGAAGTTGTTCTAGTAAAGGCGCTTTCAGATGATCATTCATCGAGCCGATGAAAAATTCTACTCTGTAACTTCTTTTGAATCTTTCTTTTTCATCAGCTGTCTATCGTTATTATTCATAATAATAGATTGGCGAAATTGTAAATATGTTTCTTTCAGATCAAAGTCACCCTGTTTTGGTTGAGATGTGGCTTTAATGAAAAAAGTTAATAATAATGTCAACTAGAATTCAAGTACAATACTAGACCAGAAACGACTTTTGCAACTGTCATAATAACATTATTCAAACGAGATGACCAAAATACACAGCTAGCTACTTGCCTTGTCATTCAAATAATCTCAAGAAAGGAACAAATTATAGCCCTAATGAAGAGCCATAAATAAAATTGCTCAGAGTACTGAGAACAAATAAATACCAGGGACCGATCGACCTCTTCAATTGACAAACATCTGCGCATCTTAGGCTTACTAAGACATCAAGAATCGCCAATTTAGACCAGAGATAGCTCTCCGGCAGGAGTGGATCGCTTAACTAGTTTAGCCCATGACTCGTTTGTCTCCGTAATAATCTTCAGAGCATAATCCTGAGATTTTCCAATCAACTCAGTGATGTCTACTGTATATATTATGAGAATGATGTAATGCACGATATTCAATTCATACCTTGTTTGCCGCCTTGTTGCCCAGACCAAACCTGTTTGCAGGTTTTCCATCTGGTATCTTATAATCTCTAAACCAATCCCGAATCGCCGTTAAAGTTCCCTGTATATCACATATGCATGGCCACATCATTACTTCATCCACAGGACAGATTATGTAGTTAGTTAATCATCACATGGCAAAACAGTGTAACTAAGAGAATGGGCAACAACAGTTCATGGAGGAACAGATGCATTTACATCACAAAAATCAATATAAAGGAAAGGACTGATTCCAGACCAATAGCTAGCAACCCGTTACATGATGATACTTACTGGGAAATGCTTCTCAACATCATCTACATCATTTACAAGAGAAGCTTTTGGATCATCCAAGGAAATTGCTACAATTTTCCAATCAAGTTCTCCCTCATCAATCATGGCCAAAGCACCCAAAGGCTTCACCCTCATAACCTCTCCAATATTTGCACGTTTCCCTCCAATCTCGACAACATCAACTGCAGATTGACAAAGCAAACCGAGTGATTCATGTCATTGCTCACACTACTTCATGGAACAGAACATCAAAATGCACAAAATAATCGTCTCAGTAGGGTAGGCATCACATCTAAGCTAGCAATGTTTCTGTTGCATAACTTACCGGGGTCATTGTCTCCGAAACAACCTTCTACTTCAGGGTTTGAGAATGATGGATCCTCCCATGTCTGTGGCAGCAATCCATAGTTCCAGTTTATATTATACCTGAAACATGATAAATATAACATTGTTTATCAAATAAACAGGATTTAAGCAGCGTAGTTTAAAGGTTTCTTACATCTCTGTCACAGACAAAAAACGGGACACAATAAAAATGACAAAAGGGGAATTAAGAAAGACAAGAGAAGTCATCTTCAATATTGGCATAGCACACTAGATAGATAATAGAGAATGATCAGAAAGGTATACATTACAGAGAGCATAAAAAAGCCTTAGAGAAACATCCAACGAAATAAACAAGGTCACAGTTGCAGCATCCATCTCTTACGGGTAATATCTGAGTTTTCCTTTTTTGGTGTCCTGTTTTATGGGCGTAAATGCTTCATCAGTAGCAACCTCCATCTTTGCGCTGGATTCTTTGGGTATCTCAACAATAAAGTTGAAAGAACCATCACCCAAATGCAGTGGAATATCATGCCAAGGGGAAATCTGCAAAACAAAAAAGCAACACATCATGATAAGCAAAAGATCATATGGACAATAAGATGGAATCAGAATACAATAGGAGTGACACTCGGCCAGCTGACCCTAGACCAACAAGAGGTCTCACAGTTTTTTTTTTTTTTTGAAAAACAAGAGGTCTCACAGGTTTAAGACACAGTCCTCGCACAGGTTTATCCAAAATAGAGATTTGAAATAACAATACATTGAAAAACGTAGGACCTATGCCAGTTCATGTTTGAGCTTGAAAGTGGAGAAAATATTTACATATACCAGATATACACTTCCCAAAGATGATTCGATATTGAAGATGAGAAGCAGATTACCGGAAACGGTTCACTTGATTGCTACAGGAAGGTCAGCACCAGGATATGTATCACTATATACAACTAATGTGATTATACAATATTAGCTCACCCAGTATACAGATACCACACTAGTTGCATGACTTTATTCTGATTGAAGGATGCTTTCTGACAGAAGCGCCAGATGATCCTCAATCAATTACATAGCTATCCGTCTTCTCCTTTGTTAACTACCGCATCCTTATTATCGCAGTTCAGAACAGAAACAGGCAGCATTCAATCATTAATACATTCTCCAGAAAACACCACAAGAAAAAAGGTATAAAACCACTGTAAATTAATCACCAGAAGAATAAAATGCTAAACAAAATGCTCACAAAAGAGGTGTAATACAAAACCATTGTTTGAATAAAGCTGATGCAGTATATTACTCATCACGTTTATTCATAAGCACTAAACAGGGAATGCCAAGGACCGACTGCAAACGAATAAGCATTAACATCAGCAGAAACAAACGCCACACAAGTAGTAGCAGCACAGGGAAGGAACTTCGACTCGGTTAGGAATTATTCAATTACAAGAATAACGTGCAGGAAAATGAAAGAGAAATGTAGAACTCTGCTAACTATATTGTACTAGGAGGAAGGACCTTTTTGCCGGAGCCGTTGAGGAAGAAGACGCGATAATCTAGGGTTTCAGGCTGACCTTCTTCTTTCACTGTAACCTGGTCAGGTCTGTAGATAGCCCGGCAAGTGAACAACCTCTTCGATAGTGTTCGATTGAAGTTTAGAGCTAGGACACGAGGAGAACTCTGCAATGACGGGCGCTTGAAAATCAGCGACGTGGTGGTGTTAAGTGCCGCCGCTGACATAGCTCTTGCTGTGGCCATAGGTGATTTCTACCAACCAACCTAAGCTTGTTCTCTCCCACGGTGGTCTATTCTGTTTCTGCTCACTTGTTTGATTGCTGCTGTGCGAACCAAGAAGAGCGAGAAAAAATAGACGGCTCGCTCTGCAGCCACACAGAAAAAGATGGAAATCGGGAAGGATGTTAAGGTGGTGACCGGCACGCCATATACCCCGTGCCGTCCCCACGCAATTTACTGACTTGATAGATTACAACTTACAAGCATATCCGAATCGCTGCGGCTTGTGATTTGTGAATCAACGATGCTGAATTTAGATTGATTTTCACTCTGAACTCCAACCCGCAATCGAGTTTCGTGCACTGAGTTAAAAAAAAACATTAAATATTACACATATATATAATATAAAAAAAACCAAACAAATCCTTACTTTTAAAAAATCTATAAATAGTCACCACTCCTACTATCTCTCCCCCTCATCCCAAATTCTCAAAACTCTCTATTTTTTTTATCTTTTTAGGAGTAATCATCTGACTTCTCTCTAGAATCTAAAATACAAACGGAAGAAGGTGAGCGAGCAAAAACTAAAGTTCGAGTAATTGTAGCTCATATCTACTTTAAAGGTATTTTTTCTTATCTAATTTATAATTTTTAAGTAGATTTAGACTCAGAATAGAAAATTTTAGGAAAGAATCAGTTAAAACGGGATGACGGTACCCCATGGAAAACAGGCGTCGATGCCCACATAGCAGGGCGAGCGTCGACACGCGCTGGCTTCGACAACGTGTAGACACGGCGGGCGGCAGTGAGTGGCGTCGACGTCGGGCAAGAAGGACGGGCGTCGACACGGGCTTAGGTGGGTCGGGTTTGACGAGCGGTGAACCAGTTTTTTACTGATTTTGACTGGTTAAAACCGGTTTTAACTTAAACTTTATCGGTTTTGATTTTTTTGAATTAGTTTTGACCTATTTTGATTGATTTTGACTGGATTAGAACCACCAATAGTAGACAAAAGACAATAAGTTTATGGCTAATTAATGACAGTCTAAAGACAAGTTGTAGCTTTAGAGCGCTGGATATAATTAATTATGGTTTGTTATATAACTGTAATTTATTAGAGGGACGGAAGTACAGACGGGAATGATCTGCGGGAGTTAAAATTACGGTTTGTAGCAGGATCATAATTTAATTGTGTTGCGTGACCTAAAAGGAACCGTAATTTAATGTTTGTACTTTTTTCAAACAATACTTAACACAATAAGGTCAAATGACTCAACATCACTCAAATCTAAAGGTACCCAAATTAAACCAAACTTGACCCGAAAAATATAACCTAACCCGATATAACATGAACTTACTAATTCAACCCGAACCCGACTTAACCCACTTATTAATCTGTGAATATCTACAATTGCCGAGATCTAATTATACATAAGATTAAAAAATTACTTTGTTTTAAACTCTCACCGTCATTTTTTTTTCAGATTCATTTTCAGTTATGCATTCTTAGTTCAGCTACAATGACAAATCAAATTCTAGCACCTATTTCAGCTACAATGTTCGTCAAATTCTAGAACCTAAGACCCATAAACGAAGTTACCATAAAACGACTAAATCACAACAGTTGTTGCAACAAGTTAGACCTGAACAATTAACTACAAACAAACCATATATCTGGAAACCTATCCACTACTGTAACTATAAAAAAAATCTAGAGAATATATATGTATATAGGCAGGAACATCTTGAACAGGAATGGAGATAGATTAGTTTAACCTGTTCTCTATTTTTAAAGGTTCATTCTATTGCAGTATACGGATTTTATTGTTGCAGTATGAGACTATTACTGAAGCGTTGTCTTAGAGTAATAGATTCCTTCCAGTGAGTCGTAAGATTCCATTTTAGGATAGGAATCTTTATCAAAGGATAAACTAACCGGTACACTATTCACATACAATCTAATGCCTCGACTTTTAGTTAAATTGTTACCTGTTCCTCTTTAAAGGAATGAAATGTTCAGAATGTGTCATCTTCATGTAGTCACCAATACTTATCAAAAGGTCTCCCTGCAGTCCAGATTATAGTGAGACTGCAACATTGCCACTTCAACCTCAAGATAGATAAGAAAGCTGAAGTTAATTATTTTCAAATAAAACACTCATCCTACAACACTGATACTTGCTTGAGGAGTATTTTGGAATCAAATGCCGGTGATACAGAAAGAAAAGCTAATTGACGAAGGGATACAACAAAATATTTGCTTAAATTACATCTAGATCAGATACGTTCTAAGCCACTAGGCCATGTCTTGTTCTTTATAGGTTTAAGTATTGCTTCAACCTCTGCCAGTATCTTCTTGTCTATGCATTGAGTTGTGAGTTCTAAAGCAGCTGCAACATTTTCTTTAACCTGGAAAGCACAATAATCCCACATCATAAATAACTATCCTCAAATCCAAGGATTGTAACTAAATATCTGGGAGGCAAGAACGCTGACATGGACAGATGAAGGTGTCTTGCGAGTAAAACCTGTGCCCTATAGCACCCAGCTCAATGTGAGCACTGAGATTTACATGGTTTCGAGAGTAAGATTTAGAAATATCTTGGAGAGATGACTGACAATCTTTATGTGCACAAGAGTTAGATACAATAATGTCATCATCTTCATATTTGTTCATTCTTAAATGCCGAGGATTGTTGAAAGAGATTCAGAATAAAAAAATTACTCAATAGAAAAAGCCATCATAATCAAGAACATTGTCCAGACCAAAACTACAGTCAGACAGGTGTCGGTCCCAAATTAGTCGTTCAAAGATCAATGCAGAAACCATTGCAGTTTTTTTATCGGATGTCCCCGAAGGGACAGAACCAGTACAGTTAATCTATAGTCTGAGTACTTCGATTATTTGTGTAGTCACATGTATGGCAAAGTTTTAATGTGAAAAGAAAACAGACATAAGACGTTTATGGGGGGAGGATATCATAATAATATATTAAAGTACTCAGACAAGGAGTGGATATGCAGCATCCAATCCGACAAAATTCTGGCCACATGAACAGATGGGCGCATGATCTTAAGAAAGAACAGAACCAACAAAAAGACAATTAATAGAAGGAATAGATAAAAATAACCTGTTCGACAGAATTCATGCCAACAAGCACGGTTGAGATTTCTTTGTTTGACAAGCTGTATTGCATAGCTAACTTTGCTATGCTTTTCCCATTCTTCGTACAGTAGGAAGCAGCAGCTTCACATGCAGCCTGCAATTTGAAGATGACTTGGAAGAGTAATAGGGCATATATGAATATCATGAGAAAAAAATTTGCAGACTTTTACAAAACGGTAAGTATTAGATTTTCCCCACGCCATTTCTATCCAAATATTGAATTACTCGGAAAGGAAGTCCAGGTTTCTATACTAGCACACGTTAGACTAGAGTCAAATCATGGGGTAAAATAAGAGGTTTGGCCGATAACAATCAACTGTTGGCAGGAGAGGTTTTAGTCATCCTGCTACACCATTACAGTTTCTGAACTGAACCTTGTGATTCAAATCAGATCACCGTACAAAGTAAAGAGCAAATTTGAGTTTCAGTACTCTGATCTAAATTCATTAATTTGCTACCAAAATTTGGACCATTTTATGGTATTTTCACTCTCATACTTTAGAAATTCCATTTTTTTTTTTTGAGAACCACGTTTTCCTTGTCTACTCCTTCCCCATCCCTGTCACATTTCTATTTTTCCTCTTCTTTGGGTTTTTCTTTCTTTAATGTCTACAGCTTTGCCCCAACTTCATATATGTGATTCATGTTAGTTGACCCCACTTGTTTTGAGACTTTGATGTTCTTGTTGTTGTGCTACCCCACTTGATTTGGATAGAGAAGACGTTAATAGAATTGATACCTTGATTTCAGGTGACGCAGGGTGCCACTCTGGAGGACCATTATCAGTGAGAAGCCCCATTGACAGTGGTGAAGCATTAATCACCCCAACACCTTTACTCCTCAGATAAGGCAGCAGATCTTCAAGGCTTGAATCATTCAAGCAATAGTGGCAGTACGATAGAATTACATCAATCGTTCCTGGTGGGACACGATCCAGCACATAGGTGTATATATCCAAAGGGAGTCCTGTTATACCAATAAACCTAGCCTTCCCAGATTCTTTGATTTTCTGCAGTGCAGGGATCGTCTCGTTGATGATCTGTAAAAATGAAATGAAAGCAAAGAGATCATGTCTCCAGTGCACTGCACAACTTCCGGTGAACATAAAATGAAGATAATGTACCAAGAAACAGTGTACAACATCAACGGAACCTGATCAAGAGAACCAAATTCAATATCATGGCATTGCAGGATATCCACATAATCAAGCTGTAGTCTTTCCAAGCTTTCGTCGATGCTCCTTGTAACCCTCTCGGCACTGAAATCAAAACCTTCCTTGTATCGTCCACACTTCGTTGATACAATGTATTCACTTCTGGGTACTTCTAGGGCTTTAAGACACTTCCCAAGCACTGTCTCCGACAATGTACCCCCGTAGTACCTGAAGTCACAAGAAGCGTAGATGACTCATTCAAAACAAGGACATGTGTAGAACAGATAGTTACAAGCACCACATGCAAGCAACAACTCATAGCCAAATTAAGCAGATATTGGCCCGTGGTGGGTTCACAGATAGTCGGAGGAGCGTCGATGAACTAGCAAATTTTTCGAATTAGGCAACTGAAAGGTATGACACATGCAAGGGAAGTGAAGTAGAGGGAGACAAATAGGGAAACGAAGATCAGCCAGGTCAGTGTCATTGGAAATCCGGTTGATTAGCTGAAAAATTGAGAAGATCACATAAAAGGACTTGAAAAGAAAAACAACAGAGAAAGAGGAAGTAATGGAGAAGAGGTGCTACGGTGAAGTGTCGAAGAAGTTGATGCCGAGACGAAAGGCTTCCCGAACGGTGGAGAGAGCGACATCGTCGGTGACAGGGCCGAAGACCTTGCCGAGAGGGGATGCTCCGAAGCTAACGCAGCTCAGCCTCAGGCCGGTTTTACCAAGTTCTCTCCTTTCCAGCCGGTTTCTCGGGTCATCAGCCTCCATTTTTCCTTCCAAAAGAAAGCAAGTAATCAACAGAAAAGACTTATCTTATTTTTGTATTCGTTGGAAGCCCCTATACCTCTGATGAACTCACTCTCCCTCAAGTTCGGTCCCAGATAAAAAAGCACAACTTCAACAAGAAGTCTTTTTTTCCTTCGGCTTGCTGCAGCCCCGCAGGTCTCTTAATAAAAGATTCGATCTGAATGTTTTTGGACTTCAATAATAAATACGGGATTAAATAATAAGTCCATATAGTCTATAAATAACCGGGATAGTTCCACTTTTATTTTAACATAGGGAAATTTCATGAAATGTTATTATATTTTTGGTTAATTTATAAAATGCCACTATAAAAAAAAGTCATGAAATGTCACTATATTTTCTGAAAAATCTATGAAATGTCACTACAGATGGAAAAAAGACAAAAATCCCTACTAGTTAATAAAATAATTTTAAAGTTCACAATATACTTATGTTAAAATTTAACAAAAATATCAAAATACAAGAAAAATATAAAAAATTATAAAAAAAAATAATTATTTAAAAATAAAAATAAAAAAATAAAAAAAATGTAAAAAAATAAATATTTCCATTTCTAAAATTTATTCAATACCATAAAAAAATATTAAGTTCTAAACAAATAATTTATACCAATTTTTCTACCAATATAATACCATAATTTATACCAATTAAATACCATAATTTTTATCATACATTTTTTAATTATTATTTTGTATCAATTTAGATTATTTATTTCTTCAAAATAAATAATTTTTTTATATTACTGAAAACTAAAATTTCTAAATATAATAAATTATTGGAAATAGAGCAACTGAGAATATATATATATATGCAACTTATTAACGTTTTATTCTACATTTCAAACAAGTTTTACTATTTAATATTGTATGTTATATATATATATATATATATTCTCATTCGCTCTATCTCAAATAATTATTATGTTTAGAATTTAGTTTTTAAATTTTATCAGCAATATAAAAAAAATTATTTACTTTAAGAAATAAATAATCTAAATTGATAGCAAATAATAATTAAACAATGCATGATAAAAACTTATTTGATTCAAATTATGGTACTAAAGTGGTAGAAAAATTGGTATAAATTATTTGTTTAGAACTCAATATTCTTTTATGGTATTGAATAAATTTTTTAAAATGAAATATTTATTTTTATTAGTATTTAATAATATTTTAATTTTTTCAATTTTTTTCAATTTTTAATTTTTATTTTTAAATTTTTTATATTTTTATTGTATTTTGATATTTTTGTTAATTTTTAACACTTAGGGGCATATTATGAACTTTAAAACTTTGTTAACTAGTAGGGGTATTTTTATCTTTTTTCTATCTATAGTGGTATTTCATGGACTTTTCAAAAAATGGCATTTCATGACTTTCTTTTTTTTAGTGGCATTTCATGAATTAGCCAAAAATATAGTGACATTTCATGAAATTTCCCTTTTAAAATTTTTTATAAATTTTGTTAATTTTTTATATTTTTATTGTATTTTGATATTTTTGTTAATTTTTAACACTTAGGGGCATAATGTGAAATTTAAAAGTACTTTGTTAACTAGTAGGGGTATTTTTATCTTTTTTCTATCTATAATGGCATTTAATGGACTTTTCAAAAAATATGGTGACATTTTATAACTTTCTTTTTTTTAGTGGCATTTCATGAATTAGCCAAAATATAGAGGCATTTCATAAAATTTCCCTTAATTCTATTTAACTTTGAGTTGAATCGACTAATTGTAGACAAGTAATTGAAGGGTATTTCCAGCTGTATGTTAGGTGAACCACCTACCAAACCTTCACCAAACTTCATTGACTTAGGTGGATGTTGTGAGCCAAACCTTTGCTATAAATAAGAGCATTGGAAGAGCTCTCAAACACAACATAAATCAGAGAAAACCCAGTAGAGTTTAGTAGCTCCATGAGAGAGTTAGTTTAAGAGGTTTTTGTATAAGAGTTGGTTATACTCTTGTAATTCTATTCTTGTGAGTAATAGAAGGTTGTTTCCTCTTAAATATTATCAAGTGTTCGTGAGAAACACAACAAGTGGTATCAGAGCTTGAGGTGGTGTCCAGAAGATTTATTTTCGAATTATTTTTATTTTTAGCCAAAAACTTTTTGTCTCCAAATCAAATTCTGGGCACAGCACTGGAAAGGTCTCGTTTCAAGGATTCCGGAAATATTTTTTTCCAGAATTTTTTGACATCGGGAAGGTCCTCAAATCGCCGGTCAAAGTTAAGGTCAAACCTGCGTGAATAGTAAACAAAAAAAAACCAGTCGGGAGGTTGAAGACAACCCAGTCAGCGACACGTCATCGCCACATCATTGACATGTCATCGCCATGTCAGCCTTTTCGGGCCCATGGTGACGTCATCATCCCTGTCAGCATCCCCGTCAGCGCCACACCACTGCCACGTCAGCACCCCTGCTGCCACATAACGCCACGTCATCGAGTAGGCATTCTTTGTTTTGCCACGTGTCACTTCCTTCTATATCATCGTTTTTGGTCCAGAAAAGGTCTATCCTACCATTTTCGATCGTTCCGGACACAACGGTGCACTCCATTTTGTCAAATTCTGCTCCTAAAATTTGATAAAGTATAAATCAAGTCAGAATGGCAGTAGAAGACTCGTCATCTTGGAGCCATGGAGCTATGCTCAAACTGATCGCTACAAACTATACACTTTGGAGACCTCGGATGGAAGATCTTCTTAGTTGCAAAGATTTGTACGATCCAATTGAGCTTCAAGGTACGAATCCTGAGCTCTCTAAAGAAAAAGAATGGAAGAAACTGAATAGAAAAACAATCGGTCAAATCCGTCAGTGGATCGATCATAGTGTCTTCTATCATGTTTCTGAGGAGACTGATGCATATACACTCTGGAAGAAGTTGAAGGATATGTATCAGCCCAAGACAGCTCGGAACAAAGCTTTACTAATGAGGCAATTAGTAAATCTGAAGCTACGGAGCGGGAAGTCAGTTGCCGAGCATGCCAGTGATTTTCAAAGCTTGTTAAACCAATTAACATCAGTTGAATTCAACCTTGGAGATGAAGTGCAGGCTCTCCTACTTCTTAGTTCACTCCCTGACAGCTGGGAAACACTTGTTATCACCCTTGGAAATTCAGCTCCTAATAGTAAACTTACCATGGGAATGGTAAAAGAAGCCTTGTTCAATGAAGAGGCCAGGAGAAATGATACAAGTTCAGACCAGACAGAAGCTCTTGTCACTGAACACCGAGGGAGATCACATGGAAGAAATCAAGGCAAATGGAGAGGCCGAAGCAAGAGCAGAGGTAAATCAACAGATGGAAGAAAGGCCGCTTATAGTTGTTATCATTGTGGCTTAGAAGGCCACATTAAG